>JAGGCT020003512.1:0-13522 GCA_017654935.2 Phymorhynchus buccinoides
GGCGCACGCGCACACAACACACCGACAAGACACGCAAATAACGCACGCACGCACGCACGCATGCACACACGACTACACACACCATCCACATTTAAGCGCCGTACATATGCACAAATAGTTAACTCACGCCGACTGACGCACTTAATACGAAGTATACCCGTGCGTGCACTGTTCCATCTAACAAAAGACGCCAAGGTGCCATAAAAATCACAAACAAAAAACACCCCACACACAACACCTCATCCGAGGGATCCCTAGGGGACGCGGTCATTCAATGTACAAACAGTTTCCCGATCCTTCTGAAGCTCTGTGCTTTTAACTCTTCCTCTAACGCTGTCCTCTCCTCTCTCGTGACAAGGTCTGAGAGTCGACCTTCTTTTTGCTGTTGTGTCATCTACTGTCTTTCTGACTTTGCCCATTCTCCTGCTTTACAAAAAAATCTTTCACATATAGTTTCTCCTTTGAGCTCCTCCGAAATACGAATGTGTGTCGGCTAGAATGCAGTGAGAAAGGCACGTGAAAAGAACCAGTGACATGAAACGGACACTATACGTACCCATTGCTCCATATATAGGCCCGGGAACGCAGAAGAGAAGAAGTGTACTATTTGAAGAGTCTGGTATCTGATATTTCGAGGGACAAGGCTAGCCTTGGTGTCTTATCTTTACTCATGTTTTCTGTATGATACTTTCTTAAGTTCGTCTACTTTGTGATGGGCTATGGCACACTGAGCTCTAGAGACCAGAAGTGCTAACAAAGGGAGCCGGATCAAGTAGATCGACTTGGGCTGGGGGGAGAGGGGGGTAGTGTATGAAAGTTGTGCATGGTATCAGCGTGCGGTTAAGGTGGGGTTTCTGTAGGGGTGGTGGGGAGTGGGGGGGGGGGGGTAATCAGAAAAGCGGCGGATAGGGAGAACGTATCTCGCGCTCTGCTCGTGTTTTTCCACACTGTGCAAGCGTCACAATCTTTCTGTCTGTCTGTCTGTCTCGCTCGCTCTCGCTCTCTCTCGCTCGCTCATCGCTCTCTCTCTCCTCGCTCTCTCTCTCTTCTCTCGCTCTGCTCTCGCTCTCTCTCTCTCTCGCTCGGCCCTCGCTCTCTCTCTCTCTTTCGCTCGCCCCTCCTGCTCTCATCTTTCTTCTCTCTCTCTCTTCTTCTCTCTGAACTCTCGTCTCTCGTCTCCTTCTTCATATATGATATTATGCTTAGTGTTATGGCCGCACATGACCCGTTACACTATACAATGCTTCAAACACGCATCGAGAACTATAACCTGAAAGTACATGGAAAGGTACATGGTAGAGAGAGAGAGAGATAGCGAGAGAGAGGAGGGAGAGAGGAGGGAGAGAGAGAGAGAGGATTAGAGGAGAGAGTGAGAGAGAGAGAGAGAGAGAGAGAGTAGAGAGAGAGAGAGAGAGAGAGAGAGAGAGCGAAGCACTCGCGTCAAATAATTTCTCCTCCTCTGTCTCTCTCTCTCTCTCTCTGTCTCCCTCAATCCTCTCTGAGGCGAGAGAGACAGAGAGAGGACAGAGAAGAGTGGGAGAGAGAAGTGTATAAAGAGGAGAGAGAGAGATACCAGAGAGAGACACACCAGACACACACACACACACACACACACACACATACAACACAACACACAGGGGACACGCGAGCACAAAGCACACACGCACACACACACACACACTAACACACACACATATATGTGTTTCTCGGACACAATATTGTAGGTGTTGTATCATTTCAGCGTCATCTAGATTCGTCGATCTTACTCTTTATCATCTCGCTCTGAGTCTGCTCGCATCTAGGCTCGCTCTCATAGCACAGATACGAGAAAAGACGATTGACAGAGATGACATATAGAAAGGGAAGATACAGTTAGCGATACAAATTCACATATAGTTTTAGAGTATGTAGGCTCTCTCGTTCTCGTTGAAGTCATAAGTCGCTGCCTTCTCTACGCGCTGCTCATATATTATCCGCTCTCTCTCTCTCTTTCTCCTCTCCTCTCTCTCTCTATCTCTCTCTCTTCTCTCTCTCTCTCTCTCTCTCTCCTCTCTCCTCTCTCTCTCTCCTCTGTTATGGGAGTGTGCTTGTATTGCACGCGCGTGTATTTATGTGTGTGTGTGTGTGTGTGTGTGCGTATGTGTGTGTGTGTGTGTGTTTGTTTTTTTTTTGTGTGTGTGTGTGTTTGTGGTGTGGTGTGGTGTGTTGTGTGTGGTGTGTGGTGTGTTGTGTGTTGTGTGCGTGGTGTGCGCGTGTGTAGGTGCGTCTGTGTGCTTGTGCGCGTTTGTGTGTGTATGTGTATGTACACGCGCGCGCGCGCTGTTCGAAATAAGTGCACATACGTCAATAGGCCATTCGTTCAAGCGTTATAAACTCGTCCAGGTCCGTGCTCAGTGCAGGGCACTAACACAGCGGGACCAAATTATGAATTGCAAAGGAAAGTCATCACGAGCTCCGGACGGCTTTTAAGACATTTATTGGTTGAAGAACATGACCAGAGAGAAAGACAAACCGAGAGAGAGAGCGAGAGAGAGACGAGAGACGAGAGAGAGAACGTGAGAGAGAGACAGAAGACAGAGAGAGGAGAGAGAGAGAGAGAGAGAGAGATGGAGAGATAGATGGAGAGAGAGAGAGAGATGGAGAGAGAGATGGAGAGAGAGACATTATAGAGAGCCAGAGAGAGAAAGAGAAGAGAGAGAGAGAGAGAGAGAGAGAGAGAGAGAGAGAGAGAATGATAAAAAAGAGAGAGAGAGAGAGAGAGAGAGAGACACTGAACACTGAAAAACTTTATCTAACAAAGATATGGAGACAGGTAGAGGGAAAGAAAAGAGGGGAGTCATCAGATTTCATAAACTAAGGGGGGAGGCCAGACCGACAGACAGACAGGACAGACAGACAGATCCATACACACACACATACTCGCACGCACGCGCACGCGCGAGAAGCGGATGGGATGGAGTGAATGGGACGATTGAAAAAATATAGAAAGCTAGCCCAGAGAGAACACGTAAATTGAACAGTGTACATAACCATTACGATGCAAAAGAGTAGGGGAAGCGGCATTGATATAAATCGATATTGAAGAATTGAAAAATGCACGCGTGTAGTAATTGTACACGCAAACGCCTGCCCAATTCAAATATGTCACCAGTCTCTCTCTCTCTCTCTCCTCTCTCTCTCTCTCTCTCTCTCTCTCTCTCTCTCTCTCTCTCTCTCTATCTTCTCTCTCTCTCTCTCTTCTCTCTCTCTTCTCTCTCTCTCTCTCTCTCTCTCTCTCTCTCTCTCTCTCTCTCTCTCTCTCTTTGTTGTTCTCTAAGCAAGCCTCTACTCGCTCTATGTTTACATTATTCGTCCTACGTTCGTTCGTCGCCTTTGGAATGATATATGTCTAGATTAAATGGTGTCCTCAATTTAATGTAAACTGTTACCTGTTACATACCCTATGATGCATTGATTTGCCCTGTTCTATAATGTATGTTTCCTTTATATATAATTATGCGCGCTAGTGTGTAAGTATGGTTGTATGATTGTATACACGCGCGAGTATTAAAACAACATGCAAGTTTTATAAACTCATATTTCAGCCAATCTATGTTTCATAATATTAACTGCTTTGATACTTTTGTGTAATATTATGCCTTGCTATGTTTTGTGCTCTGTGTTAGTATTATATGTATCAAGGACAGATTGGGAGAAATAGGCATTGCATAAAATCTATATCCTTGGAAATTAAAGTTTAAGTTTTCAAGGTTTCAAAGTTCTCTCTCTCTCTCTCTCTCTCATATCTCACTATCTCTATCTCTCTGCTATATCTCTCTCTCCCTCTCTCTCTCTCTTCTCTCTCTCTCTTATCTCTCTCTCTCCTCTCTCTCTATACTCTCTCTATCATATCTCTCTCTTTATATGCTTATGAATTGTATGTTTATCCACTATTAATTTGTCTTACTGTATCATTTCTTGATTGATTTATCGGGTTGTTTCCCCGTGTTCTTGTATGCCAGTATGCTGTTATTTATCTATTCACTTTATTACTATTCCCTTTTTTTTCTGGCCCCAAAACCCCCCCCCCCCCTGAATAAACCATTTCCCATTTGACACTCTCCACACTCTAGCGCCTAGATAGAGAATCTAGTATACCAGCTTTCAACTAGCTTCAATTTCGAGCAAATTTCAATGTTTATCTCTAGAGCACACACACACATACACACACGATACACACTGACACACGCGCGCACGCACGCACGCACGCACGCACGCACGCACACACACACACTAGACACACACACACACACACACACACACATACACACACGCGCGCCGCGGCGCACGCACGCAAAACACGCGCGCACAGCACCTCAAAATTCAAACACATATACACACACACCACAGTGCACACACACGCGTGCGCGCGTGCACACACAAACACACACGCGAGCGCACGTGCACGCACATGGGCACGCTTGCTTGCTTTGGTTATTTACAACTGAAATCATATTCACACACAAATACATTATTAAGCATACAAACACACACCCATTGTCAATAGGACACACATAATAACATAACTTTTATATGTTTATTATAATGTTTGTTTGATATTTATAACAATTCTCCGTATATCGTTCCCCGGTCTTTGTGTGTGTGTGTGTGTGTGTTCGTTCGTTCTTGAATTTAGCGTCTGTCTACCTTACTTGTGTGTGTGTGTGTGGTGTGTGTGTGCGTGTGCGTGTGCGTGAGTGCGTGCGTGTGGCGTGAGTGAGTGTGTGCGTGCGTGCGTGCGTGCGTGTGTGCGTGCGTGCGTGTGGTGCGTGTGCGTGTGTGTGTGTGTGTGTGCGTGCGTGCGTGTGCGTGTGCGTGTGCGCGTGCGAGTCGTGTGTGTGATGTCGGTATCTATCTGGCTGCCTGCCTGTGTGTCTATGTGCGGGCATGTCTGCATCTATCTATCTGTCTGTCTGCCTGCCTGTCTGTGCATGCCTGCCTCTCCGTGTGAAAAATGGTGTGTGAGTGTGTGCGCGCACCCATCCATGCACGTACTAACGCGTGTGTGCGCTCGTGCGCGCGCGTCGTTGCCTGTGTATCAAGGAGATAGAGAGGTTGGGTGTAATTAAATTGTCCGTTGGCCATAGTTGGGAGAGTCTGGTGCCTCTGTTTAACCGGATTACTGTGGGAGGGAATTCCATCAGCCCCAAACCCCAGTTTCTGTAATCCGAGGTTGAGTGGGGTTCTGTTCTGATCGGATTAACCAGGGCATGTCACCACGAGTGCGTCTTAGACTTGTCAACACGGGTAGTTGTATGTGAATTAGGTTAAGCAGCCAGTCGTTTGGGGGAAGTTAGTCTGATGAGCAACTTAGGACACGCATTTGACCGCCAGTGGGCAATCAAGCCACTAGGGGCTTAGCGCGTGATATTCTTAGTTGGGAGTAGTGAGAGAGGAGAGGGAGAGAGACTCGATGACGAGAGAGAAGAGGAGAGAGAAGAAGAGACGAGAGAGAGAGAGGATGGTGGGAACTCATCCCTATCTCCTCTTCTTTCTCTCTCTCTCTTCTCTCTATCTCTCTCTCTCCTCTCTCTCTCTCTCTATCCAATTAAGCCCAAACTAAGAATACACACGCGACTATAGCCCATAATGGTTTGATTGCTCCCTTGGTGGTAAAATCAGCGTCCTAAGTCGACCATGTATATACTACTACCCGTGTTGACTGTCTAAGACGCACTCACGATTACACGCCCTGGCCGCCAGGACACGTAGTTTTCTTTGAAAAAACCAGTTGAGTAATCGTTCTTTCCTGTTAGAATCGGTTTGTTGGTGAATGGCTGGCTACATACTGTGCTGCATTGTGTTGAGTATTATTTGTTCCTCAGGTGTGTGTGGTGCTGTGTGTGTGTGTGTAGTGTGTGTGTGTGTGTGTGTGCTGCGTGCGTGTGCGTGTGCGTGTGTCGCGTGCGTGCGTGCATGCGTATGTGTGTGTGTGTGTGTGTATGTGTGCGCGGTGCCGCAAGTGTGTGCGTGGTGTTGTGTGTGTGTGTGTGTGTGTGTGTGTGTGTGCAGTGCGTGGCGCGCGTAGTGCGTGCGCGCGCGCGGGCGCGCGCGCGGCGCGGGTTCCCGGTGTGTGTGTTTCTGTGTGTGTGTGTGAGGGGTGTGATGAAGAGAGAGAGAGAGAGAGAAGAGAGAAGAGAGAGAGAGAGAGAGAAAGAGAGACAGAGAACATCAACAATAGTTTTAATTTCTATAGGCACCGGCCCTTGAGAGAGAGAGAGAGAGAGGAGAGCCGAGAGAGAGAGAGGAGAGAGAGAGGAGAGAGAGAGAGAGAGAGAGAGAGAGAGAGAGAGAGAGAGAGAGAGAGAGAAGAGAGTGCGCACCACGCACGTGTGTGTGGTATTTCTAATTCACATTTACTGACTGTGCGCGTTCGACGTTCACGTTGTTTATTGTCTCATTCCCTGTGTGGCATTCCTAAAATGGATTTGTTCTCAACATGTCTGCGCATATGCGAAGAGTTAAGGATAGGTTTAGGATTAGGGTTAGGGATAGGGATAGGGTTAGGAGTAGGTTTAGGGATAGGGTTAGTAATAGGGTTAGGGATATGTTTAGAGTCAATTTAGCGTCGAATACAGAAGATATAAAATGTGATGGTACGTCATGACCGATTTCGCACATGCGCAGACATGTTGAGAACAAATCCATTTTGAGAATGCTACACCTGCAATCGCTGAGCTCTCACTCCGTTGACATCGCATCGCAGTATGGTTGTGATGTCTCTCTCTTTTTTGATGTTCACCACTCGTCTGCTTATACCCCCTATACTATCTGTGTACTATTTTACTGTTATCCGTGATGTATATATTTCTATTTACATGCTGACTGTGTAGATTCTAATTTTCTCGTCTGTCTGTCGTCTTATCACATTCACATCATTCATATATTATTATAGCGTGTCACTTTGATGTAAGATGTTATTGACGTGTTTGATGTTTACTGTGGTGACAGTCCTGAGAAGACCATTGCTGTTGACGGGACTAGAAGCAATGTAAAAGAAAATCATAAAAGAAATGGCAATATTAACATTTCTTCCCCTCAACCCAAAACGGTACAAGTGTAGTTGTAGTGCACGCGCACTATAACTTCACTTGCGACAAGTGCAGTTGTAGTGCACGCGCACTATAACTTCACTTGCGCTCCAAGTGTCAAGTGTACTATCCGGGACAGAAAATATTGGTGAATTTGTTGACAGAAAAAGTGATAGTTTCCATTCCTCAAATCCCCTATAGAGACAGCACTTTTCCCGTCTAAGATGGTTCAGATAGTGTTGTGAGGGGAAGAAATGTTAATATTGCCAAATAAATCAGGCTTTATACCGAAAATTGTCTGCCCATGTCTCTTGACCTGAGATGCGAACGCCCCCTACTTAAGATTATAGCCCTTGCCTGTCAGGAACTAGTGATATAGCCACATAAAAGTATCTGCTCCTAACTCGTCACCAGGGGGCATCGGCAGTTCGGGCCTAAAAATATCGCCATTTCGTGTCGGCAAGGAGTAGTATAAAGCCCCATTGGTGTGTTTGCAGGGTTCCCAATCACCTGATGATGCTGTGCGGCGGAGTGTTGATCTCCCTGTCCATGTTCTTCATCCCCACGTGCGACAGTCTGGCCTCCCTGCTGGTGGTCCTCATTCTGATGGGATGGTGCATGGGCTGCCTCGACTGCCTCGCCAACCTCAGGATGATCCAGCTCTTCGGCAAATACGTCTCGCCATTTCTGCAGGTCAGTACATGGAACACGGCGAGCCTCAGTTGATACAGACTTAATGTTTGACTGCCTCGCCGGCCTCAGGATAATCGAGCTCTTCGGCAAATACGTCTCGCCATTTCTACAGGTTAGTACATGGAACACGGCGAAGAACTCACGCGGTGGTATTGCTCAACGTAGTATAGCTGCACAACAGTTGACTGACCACAATATCGTAGTTTCACAAATTGGACTTTGTCCAAGGTAACATACAATTATCGGTATAGATAAAGATGCCACCCCCCTCCTCCATTTCTCGGCTGTTTCCACTTTTTCAGTCTTACCTTTCTTACTGCAGATTGAGCACTTAAAACCTCTATCGTTTTCTATATTTAACATTAATTTTCATTTCCATTTACATAATTAAACGACATGCATTCAATAATAGTAGAAGATAAAGGCAAGACGGAAAAACGCAATGAACCAGGACTGTGACAAATGCTCCGCTGCTGTTGTGTGTACTGCAGACCTGTTTACTCTACTCTTTTCGAGTAGCATTCTACTCATTTTGGACCTCTACTACTCTTCAAAATTGAAAATAATGCTCTTTACTACTCATTTTCAGTGAAAATTGTTTGATGGTTTAATGAATAAAACTACACATTTTGCACCAAAACTACTCATTTCAGCTATCCAGACTACTCAATAATTGTGTAGGGGGTTAAACAGGTCTGGTACTGCACACTACATAGGGGTGGGGTGGGGTGGGGGTGGGGTGGTGGGGTGGGGTCCTTTTAGATAATGGCTTTTATCATGACTGCAATTAATTATTCAACAAAGATAATTAGCTGAAAAGGTTCATAAAATACAGCTTAATGTTTGGTAAGAAAGGCAAGTGTGAAAATGCGGGGAGAGCTGAGAAATGTAGGGGTTTGGGGGGGGGGGGGGCGCCGTCTTCGTGAAGTTCTATGCTTGTAACTTCCTCTAATCTGTCACTGTCTTTGACTCTTGCCTTTTCCCTTTGCTTACTATCATAGGCTATCCTTTCTGTCTTACCGGTCCATTATCCTGCCCCCCCCCCCCAAAGAAACTTACAAAAAAATATTCTCCAGCCGAAGACGGACATGCTGGGTAAAACTGTTTTTTTATTAGTTAGGCGCGTCCGTAAGCAGTAACAGCAAAACAATGGTCGACTTAGGACGCTGATTTGACCGCCAGGGGGCAATCAAATCAGTAGGGGCTTAGCGCGTGATATTCTTAGTTGGGGGGGTAGAGAGAGAGAGAGAGAGAGAGAGGGAGATGGAGTACTCCCCTCTCCCTCTCTCTCTGTCTCTCGTCTCTCTGTCTCTGTCTCTCTCTCTCTCTCTCTCTCTCTCTCTCTCTCTCTCTCTCTCTCTCTCTCTCTCTCTCTCTCTCCCCAACTAAGAATCTAACGCGCTAAGCCCCTACTGGTTTGATTGCTCCCCCCCCCCCTCCCCTGGCGGCGAAATGCGCGTCCTAAGCTGCTCATCGACAGGAAACTTGTCCGAGACGATAGACGATGAAGAAAAACTGTGTGTTGGCAGGCCATGCACTGTTTCTACGGTCTGGGCGCCTTCGTCAGTCCCATGATCGCCTCCGCCTTCCTCCTCAACAAGGACTGCTCCCCCTTCATCGACGGCTTCACCATCTACACCCCCACCGTGGGCAACGGCAACGACAACGACACCGACACCGACAACGGCACCCTGTCCACCCACCCCACCCTCTCCATCCATATCGCTCCCCAGCCCCAGAGGGTGTTTAGGTACCGACACATGAGCCGTGTGCCCGTGGCCTTCTTCATTCTGGGAGGATTGCAGGTCTGTGGGAGAGAGAGAGAGAGAGACAGACAGACAGAGGGTTGATGTTTAGGTACCGACACATGAGCCGGTGCCCGTGGCTTCTTCATTCTGGGAGGATTGCAGGTCTGTGGGAGAGAGAGAGAGAGAGACAGACAGACATAGGGTGTTTAGGTACCGACACATGAGCCGTGTGCCCGTGGCCTTCTTCATTCTGGGAGGATTGCAGGTCTGTGGAGAGAGATGAGAGTAGAGAGAGAAGGGAGAGAGAGAGAAGAGAGAGAGAGACGAAGAGAGAGAGAGAGAGAGAGAGAGAGAGAGAGAGAGAGAGAGAGAGAGAGAGGGAGAGAGAGAGAGAGAGATGAGAGGAGAGAGAGAGAGAGAGAGAGAGAGAGATGAGAGAGAGAGAGAGAGAGAGAGAGAGAGAGAGAGAGAGAGAGAGAGAGCGATAGAGAGAGAGAGAGAGAGAGAGAGAGAGAGAGAAGAGAGAGAGAGAGAGAGAGAGAGAGAGAGAGGAGAGAGAGATGAGAGAGAGAGAGAGAGAGAGAGAGAGAGTTGAGAGGAGAGAGAGAGAGAGGACCGAGAGAGAGAGAGAGGAGAGAGAGAGAGAGAGAGAGAGAGAGGAGAGAGAGGAGAAGAGAGAGAGAGAGAGAGAGAGATGAGAGAGAGAGGAGAGAGAGAGAGAGAGAGAGATTGAAAGAGAGAGACAGAGAGAGAGAGACCGAGAGAGAGAGAGACTACACGAGAGAGAGAGAGAGAGAGAGAGAGAGAGAGAGAGAGAGAGAGAGAGAGAGAAGAGAGAGAGAGAGAGAGAGAGAGAGAGAGAGAGAGAGAGAATGGGTGCCCACGTTGTGCCCGTGGCCTTCTTCATTCTATTATGGGAGGATTGCAGGTCTGTGAGAGACAGACCAGACAGACAGACAGACAGACAGACAGATTAAGCGCCGTATAAAATGCTGTATTTTGTTTTTGTTATGGGGCGGGGAGTGTGTGTGTGGTGTGTGTGTGTGTGTGCTGTGTGTGTTGTGTGTGTGTGTGTGTGTGTGTGTGTGTGTGTGTGTGTGTATGTATGTGTGTGTGTGTGTGTGTGGGTGTGTGTGCCGTGGTGTGTGTGTGTGCGTGTGCGTGTTGCGTGGTGTGTGTGTGGTGCGTGCGTGCGTGCGTGTGCGTAGCGTGCACGAATGCATGTGCGCGTGTATATGCATGAGTGTGTCTGTGCGCTTGTGTTTGTCATTGTGTCAATGTGCGAGTGTGTGTGTGTGTGTGTGTGTGTGTGCGTGCGTGCGTGCGCGTGCTAGCGTGTGTGCGCGTGCGTGTGTGTGTACGTGTGCGAAAATTCATGCACATTCATGCACAAATGCATACGTGGAAAATGTGTATTGTAAGCATAAATCGTTAATCCCCTCCTGTCATATTGATAATCCTCCTCCGGCTTTTGGTGGCCACGATCGCTCAGATGCGGGGGGGGTGGGGGGGGGGGGGGGGGGGGGAGAGGGGGGGGGGGGGGGGGGGGTGGGGGGGGGGGGGGGGGGGGGGGGGGGGGGGGGTGTCAATACAGATAGTTACAGAGATCGTGTATAAGCATTTTGCTTGTTGTTGTCCTGTTTGTGTGCATGTTGCTACTGTATTGTCAGCTTTTGGAATTAAAACACAAAAATCTTTAAACCAGCAGTCCGCAATGTGTTACCTGCCATGTCAAGAGAACGTTAAAAAACACTCCAGTGTACGCGCGCGCGCACGCAGAAGGAGAGAGGAGAGAGAGAGAGATGAGATGAGGAGAGAGAGGTGGAGATAGAGAGAGGAGAGAGCTGAGAGAGAGAGAGAGATGGGAGATGAGAGAGAGAGAGAGAGAGAGAGAGAGAGAGAGAGAGAGAGTTTATTTTCCAAGGATATAGATTTTATAGGCAACGCCCATTCTTCCTATCTGTCCTTGATACATAATAAATTAACATAGAGCATAAACGTGGCAAAGCATAGGCCTACTATTACACATACAGAGGTGAACACAAAAGTAGGTGAAACAAAGAGAGAGAGAGAGACAGAGTAGGAGAGAGACACACAGAGACAGAGAGACAGAGACAGACACAGACGGACACGCAGACAGATAGTTGGGTGAGACAAACAAGAACAGGCAAGGAGGCTAAAAATGAAAAAAATAATAATAGAGGTCTGGGTCAGCTGTGAGATGAATTCAATCGTGTTCATTACATATGGAAATGAGAATGAAACTGATCCTCATCAATCACAGCATGATTCGATTGTGTGTGTGCGTGTGTGTGTGCGTGTGTGTGTGTTGCTTTGTGCGTTTGTGTGTGTGTGTGTGTTGTGTGTGTGTGTGTGCTGTGCGTGCGTGCGTGTGTGGTGCGCGCGTGGGTGTGGTGTGTGTGTGTGTGCGTGTGTGTGTGTGTGTGGTGTTTGTCAAGTCAAGAAGGACAGTCAAAATGCTCTTTATTGAGGATAAAAGGAATAAACATTGCACAGCTTTTTTACATCCTGTACTCAAGACAACAAAATAACAACAAAGAATGAAGGACTGAGAGTGCACAGAAAAAAGAGTGCACAGAACAAAAAACATTCGTTTTTACAAAGCATTACATGAAAAAATACAATTCTTAATTAGACACAAATATACATATGAAGCCATTTACATAAAAATCAAAATAAATACGAGTAATAAATTATACATGCACATGGTCAACCTATGGCGATATTTTTTCACGCCAGAGGGCAGTCAATGCACTAGGGGCTTATCACGCGATTTTCTTAGTTTTGCTTAGGTGGGCCGTAGTGAGAGAGAGAGTTATGGTAGAGACACTCAATGTCTCTCTCTCTTTCTGTATCCCCAACTAATAATATAGAGAGGATTAGCCCCACACGAGAAAAAATGCCCTCTGGCGTGAGAAAAATCGCACTCATGTCTATCATTAGAGAAGAAGAACAAAAAGAAGAAGGAGAAGGAGGTGAAGAAGAACAAGAAGGAGGAGGAGGAGAGAGAGAGGGGGGGGGGGGGCAAACAATGAGTAGAGCTAAAGTTATAAAAAAAAAGCATGAATGAGAATGGGAGATTCAGACAAGCAAACAAGTAAAGAAAAACCACACACATCGCATGATTCAAGTAACATCAATACCGAAGTGTTGTGACACGTTAGACGCTCATTTCTAAAGTTACAGAGATGCTTTCATAGAACTTCCAACATTTTAGCTTTAAGTGCTTTCATAAAGGCTTGCCTCGAGGAGCATGATTTAAAAGGAGAAGATAAATTGTTCCAGGCCAATTGTTTGCGTGCGTGTGTGGTGTTTTGTGTGTGTGTTGTGTGTGCGTTGTGAGTTGTGTGTGTGTGTGTGCGTGTGCGTGTATGTGTGTGTTGGTGTGCGTGCGGTGTGCGTGTGTGTGTAGCGTGTGGTTTCTTGTGCTCTATTGTGCCGTGTGTCGTGTGCGAACGTGCGTGTGCGTGTGTTGCGTGTGTCTGCGTTTGTTGTGTTCGATATATTAGTGTGTGTGTGTGGTGGTGTGTGGTGTGTGTGTTTGTGTGTGTGTAGGTGTGTGTAAGGATGTGTGTGTGCGTGTGGTTGTGCGTGCGTGCGAGCGCGCGTGTGTGTGACTGTTTGTTTATCTGTCCGTAGGTCTATATTTTTATGGGGCACACACCACACACACACACCCCACACACCAACACACACACACACACACACACACACCACACACACACACACACAACCACACACACACACACACACGCGCACACACTTACCCGCCCGCGCACCCCCCCGCACGCGCACACAAGAGCAATTGTTTCCTGATCACCATAAAGGGCTTTTAATCCCTGATGACACCAAGAGACATCTCCTGAAACCCTATATTTTCAGAGAAAAATGTTTTTCCTCCTCATAACCATGCCTGCTCTCTCTCCCTCTCTCTTCTCTCTCTCTCTCTCTCTCTCTCTCTCTGCTCTCTCTCTCTCTCTGATCTCTGTC
>JAGGCT020003513.1:0-2500 GCA_017654935.2 Phymorhynchus buccinoides
ACCCCTTACTTTCCAGCGCTCCGTGCATTTTTCACACAGTTGCCTTTCTTCGCCAACAGCTTGTATCTTATCACTTTTCTGAGCTAATTATCTTGTGAATAATTAATCGCAGTCATGATAAAGGCCATTTTCAATCCCCCCCCCCCCCGCCCCTATGTAAGTGCAGTACACACAACAGCCCGCGCGCGTTTATTACGCCTGGTTCATTTGCGTTTTTCAGTCTTGCCTTTTTATCTTCTACTATTATTGAACTGCATATGTTTAATTATGTAAATGGATGAAATTAAGCGTTAAATACAGCAAGCGATAGAGGATGAAGAGCTCAGATGCTGCAGTTAGTAGGGCAAACACTGAAAAACGGAAGACCGAGAATGGAGGACGGTGTGGGGGTTTATCTTCACCTTTGCCATCATTTTATTACAATTGGTTTTTCCGAACCAAAACTGCAAAGTACAAATCCAGTCTGATTACGCCTATGAAGGAATTCGTCCGTGGCATCCATAGACTCTTGTATCTCCCGGAGTTTGTCCCACGGTTTTTGTTCACTGGCTCCAGCGAGCCTCGAGAGATAGGGACACCTGTGGTCCGTAAATGAGTAACTTCTCTGAGAGACACGGTCATTCAGTTGGAATGAAACTGTGTGTACTTGAAGGATACGGACAAGCACTGTTGTCCGGAAAATGACGTAACATTTTTCTTGAGAGAACCGTCCATTCGGTGAATGCACTCTGCTGTGTAGCTTGAGCTTCCGCGAGCCCATAGACTCTCATCATCTCCTGTGGGACTGTCTAAATAAAATTCATAACAAAATATTTACTGACTTCTGTTAAAGAAAAACAACCCACGCCACCAAACCCCGCAGAAGCCCATATGTTTGTCTACATCAGGCTAAACTCTAATTACCGGTAAGCAAGTTATTTTTTAGAAGAAATCAGACAAACATGCATAGAATGTGTGAAAATTGGAAGTATCGAATCTTGGGGAGTGCAATCCAAGGTATTGGATAAATTCAGTATTACTTATTACAACAGCATAGTTGGCGTCGTTATAATGACTAAACACTTCATCAAACTTCCATACATTTTCGCATTGAGTGTAATTAATCAAAGACTAGACATTCGTAAGCTTTGCCTACAGCCCCAAAAATTGACCGACTTCGGGTAAGATTTTAACATCTGTGGCAGGTTTTCCTTGAGCAAAAGCGGTCCACGTGACAGGTCCGTATATGACCGAACCCAGTTACCATCTCCCTGATCCAGTGTATTCAGGCTGAAAGCCGCCAGTCACCGGCTACCGGAAGACCATTCAGTATAAACAATAGATTGCTCGGAAGTTAAATTAATAGACTTTAAGACCTGGCGGGATCTCTGTCTCTGTCTCCCCTCTCTGTCTCTCTCTGTCTTTTCTGTCTCTGTCTCTGTCGGGTGTCTCTCTCCTGTCTTCTGTCTCTGTCTGCGTCTGTCTCTGTGTTGGTCCAAGTGTTCGGTGCTCTCTCCTTCTCTCTCTGTGGGAGTCATGGGAATGGATAAGAGGCTACAACTGAAACAACACATCTGATCATCATCAGCATCATCATCTCTCATCATCATCATCATCATCATCATCATCATCATCGTCATCATCCTCATCATCATCATCATCGTCGTCATCAACATCACATCATCATCATCCTCCATCATCATCATCATCATCGTCGTCGTCGTCATCATCTCACATCTCATCATGTCTCATCATCATCATCATCATGATCATCATCCTCATCCATAATCATTAGCTCATCATCGTCATCATCATCATCATCATCTTATCATCACATCATCATCATCATCATCATCATAATCATCATCATCATCATCATCATGATTCAATCTCATCGTCATCATCATCATCATCATCTCATGATCATCATCATCATCCTCATCATGATCATCATCATCATCATCATCGTCATCATCATCATCATCATCATCATGATCATGATCATCATCATCATCTCATCGCATCGTCCATCATCCAGCATCATCATCATCATCCATCATCATCATCATCATGATCATCATCATCATGATCATCAATCAATCATCATCCATGATCATCATCATCACATCTCATCATCATCATCATCATCATCATCATCACCATTATCATCATCATCATCGTCGTCCATCATTCATCATCATCATCAATCATCATCATCATCAGGATGATCACATCATGATCATCTCATGAATCATCATCATGAATCATCATCACATCATCATCATCATCACGATCCTCATCATCATCGTCATCATTCATCATCTCCGGCATCGTCGATCATCATCATGGATCTCATCATCATCATCATCGTCATCATCATCATCATCTCATCTTATCATCATCATCATCATCGTTCATCGTCATCGTCCTCATCATCATCATCATGCATCATCATCACGACAACAACAACACACCACAACCGAAAAAACATCCAACTCTGGAACTGGACAATGCACAGCTG
>JAGGCT020003513.1:7500-10000 GCA_017654935.2 Phymorhynchus buccinoides
GAATGTTACTTCATTTTCCGGACCAACAGGTGTCCGTATCCTTCAAGCTACACAGCAGTTTCATTCACTGAATGGACGTGTCTCTCAGAGAATGTTACTTCATTTTCCGGACCAACAGGTGTCCCTATCTCTCGAGCCTAGCTGGCGCCAGTGACAAAACCGTGGGGACAAAACCGTCTACAAGAGTCTATGACTGCCACGGACGACTTCCTTCATAGCGTAATCAGAACTGGATTTGTACTTTGCAGTTTTGGTTCGGAAAACCAATTGTAATAAAATGATGGCAAAGGTGCAGATCCACCCCCCCACACCTTCCTCCATTTCTCGGTTCTTTCCGTTTTTTCAGTGTTGCCTTACTAACTGCAGATTGAGCTCTTCATCCTCTATCGCTTGCTGTATTTAACGCTAATTTTCATCCATTTACATAATTAAACATATGCATTCAATAATAGTAGAAGATAAAGGCAAGACGGAAAAACGCAATGAACCAGGACTGTGACAAATGCTCCGCGGCTGTTGTGTGTACTGCACTACATAGGGGGGGGGGGGGGGGGGGGGGGGGGGTCCTATTAGATAATGGCCTTTATCATGACTGCGATTAATTATTCAACAAAGATAATTAGCTCAGAAAAGTTGATAAGATACAGCTGTTTGGTAAGAAAGGCAAGTGTGAAAATGCAGGGAGCGCTGAGAAATGTAAGGGGGGGGGGGGGGGGCACATTATTTGATGAGATATTTAGCTTTTTAAAAATCGCAAATAAACCGATATAAGCTACTATCAGGCTATCATCTTTTTTTTGACAACTTGGGAAAAATCTGTCCTGCTCTGTGTCCCATTCATGTTCAGCTAGCTAAGGGTTCTTTATTTCGAAATCGAAATAAAGAACCCTTAGCTAGCTGAACATGAATGGGACACAGAGCAGGACAGATTTTTCCCAAGTTGTCAAAAAAAAGATGATAGCCTGATAGTAGCTTATATCGGTTTATTTGCGATTTTTAAAAAGCTAAATATCTCATCAAATAATGTGCCCCCCCCCCCCCCCCCCTTACATTTCTCAGCTCTCCCTGCATTTTCACACTTGCCTTTCTTACCAAACATTAAGCTGTATCTTATCAACTTTTCTGAGCTAATTATCTTTGTTGAATAATTAATCGCAGTCATGATAAAGGCCATATCTCCTATTCCCCCCCCCCCCCCCCCCTATGTAGTGCAGTACACACAACAGCCGCGGAGCGTTTGTCACAGTCCTGGTTCATTGCGTTTTTCCGTCTTGCCTTTATCTTCTACTATTATTGAATGCATATGTTTAATTATGTAAATGGATGAAAATTAGCGTTAAATACAGCAAGCGATAGAGGATGAAGAGCTCAATCTGCAGTTAGTAAGGCAACACTGAAAAAACGGAAAGAACCGAGAAATGGAGGAAGGTGTGGGGGGTGGATCTGCACCTTTGCCATCATTTTATTACAATTGGTTTTCCGAACCAAAACTGCAAAGTACAAATCCAGTTCTGATTACGCTATGAAGGAAGTCGTCCGTGGCAGTCATAGACTCTTGTAGACGGTTTTGTCCCCACGGTTTTGTCACTGGCGCCAGCTAGGCTCGAGAGATAGGGACACCTGTTGGTCCGGAAAATGAAGTAACATTCTCTGAGAGACACGTCCATTCAGTGAATGAAACTGCTGTGTAGCTTGAAGGATACGGACACCTGTTGGTCCGGAAAATGAAGTAACATTCTCTGAGAGACACGTCCATTCGGTGAATGAAACTCTGCTGTGTAGCTTGAAGCTTTCCGTCGGAGCCCATAGCACTCTCATCATCTCCTGTGGGACTGGTCTAAATAAATTCATAACAAAATATTTACTGACTTCTGTTAAAGAAAGAAAAACACACCCACCAAAAACCCCGCAGAAGCCCAATATGTTTGTCTACATGCAGGCTAACTCTAATTA
Source organism: Phymorhynchus buccinoides (assembly GCA_017654935.2). Lineage (NCBI taxonomy): Eukaryota > Metazoa > Mollusca > Gastropoda > Neogastropoda > Raphitomidae > Phymorhynchus > Phymorhynchus buccinoides. The sequence continues at coordinate 9,454 of JAGGCT020003513.1, forward strand.
CCGGTAAGCAAGTTATTTTTTAAGAAAGAAATCAGACAAACATGCATAGAATGTGTGAAAATTGGAAGTCGAATCTTGGGGAAAGTGCAATCCAAGGTATTGGATAAATTCAGATAATTACTTATTACAACACATAGTTAGGCGTTGTTATAATGACTAAACGCTTCATCAAACTTTACATACATTTTCGCATTGAGTTAATTAATCAAAGACTAGACATTCGTAAGCTTGCCAAAGCCAAAAAATTGACCGACTTCGGGTAAGATTTTAAACATCTGTGGCAGGTTTTCCATTGAGCAAAAGCGGTCACGTGACAGGTCCGTATTGACCGAACCCAGGTTACCATCTCCCTGATCCAGTGTATCAGGCTGAAAGACCCAGTCACCGGCACCGGAAGACCCGTCATTAAAACAATAATGGCTCGGAAGTTAAATAATAGACTTTGAAGACCTGGACGGGATCTCTGTCTCTGTCTCCCTCTCTGTCTCTCTCTGTCTTTCTGTCTCTGTCTCTGTCTGTGTCTCTCTCTCTGTCTTTCTGTCTCTGT
>JAGGCT020003513.1:12500-13520 GCA_017654935.2 Phymorhynchus buccinoides
TGTCTGTCTTATGTCTGTCTCTCATGTCTGTCTATAATGTCTGTCTTATGTCTGTCTCCCATGTCTGTCTATAATGTCTGTCTTATGTCTGTCTCCCATGTCTGTCTATAATGTCTGTCTTATGTCTGTCTATGTCTGTCTTCATGTCTGTCTATAATGTCTGTCTCCCATGTCTGTCTATAATGTCTGTCTTATGTCTGTCTCCCATGACTGTCTCCCATGTCTGTCTATAATGTCTGTCTTATGTCTGTCTCCCATGACTGTCTCCCATGTCTGTCTATAATGTCTGTCTTATGTCTGTCTCCCATGTCTGTCTATTATGTCTGTCTCCCATGTCTGTCTATAATGTCTGTCTTATGTCTGTCTCCCATGACTGTCTCCCATGTCTGTCTATAATGTCTGTCTTATGTCTGTCTATAATGTCTGTCTCCCATGTATGTCTATAATGTCTGTCTTATGTCTGTCTCTCATGCCTGTCTCCCATGTCTGTCTATAATGTCTGTCTCTCATTCATGTCTCCCATGTCTGCCTCATGTCTGTCTCATGACTGTCTCCCATGTCTGTCTATAATGTTTGTCTTATGTCTGTCTCTCATGTCTGTCTCTCATGTCTGTCTCCCTGTCTGTCTCATGTCTGTCTCTCATATCTGTCTCTCATGTCTGTCTTAATGTCTGTCTTATGTCTGTCTCCCATGTCTGTCCCCCCTGTCTGTCTGTCATGTGTGTCTCTCATATCTGTCTCTCTGTCTGTCTCTCATATCTGTCTCCTCTGTTTGTCTGTCATGTTTGTCTGTCATGTGTGTCTGTCATGTGTGTCTCTCATGTCTGTCATGTCTGTCTCTCATGTCTGTCTCTCTGTCTGTCTCTCATGTCTGTCTCATGTCTGTCTCCCTGTCTGTCTCTCATGTCTGTCTCTCATGTCTGTCTCCCTGTCTGTCTCTCATGTCTGTCTCTCATGTCTGTCTCCCTGTCTGTCTCATGTCTGTCTCTCATGTCTGTCTCCCTGTCTGTCCGTCATGTG
>JAGGCT020003514.1:0-12500 GCA_017654935.2 Phymorhynchus buccinoides
TTTTGTTATCTTCAGCTCAACATGACAAAGCATATATTACCATAGTACCTATATGATTTAGAAAGCTGGGAAGACATGTGCAGATTGGGTTCGACGATTGCATGTAGGCATGGAGGGGGGCATCTGCACGCGGGGATCTTACCGACATCAGGTGCCGGGAACGTACTCGCTTCCACTCTACTATTCTGCCTCTTCAACTTTGTACATGTTCTTTACCTCATTTCGTCTGTCCTACTCTATCTTTCAACAACAGCTAGTTAAACATCATGGCTGTACAGCTCTTCCATTGAGACCTTTCTGTATTTTCTATTTCTCTTTCATCTAACGGTGCGATGTCTGGCCCGTGAGCGTTCCCTGCCCCCCGCGGGCGCAGGCCATAGGGTCTGTCTCTTCCCGTACAAGCATAGGTCTCATTGCAACAGACTACTGGGACCATCTAGTTTACAGACCCTCTCTCTACTCCACTTCTAGCCTGCAAACAAGATTCGACATACTTATCTTGTGCCCTCCTAAATAACTTTCCTTAACCATGGCATATCGCCCCGACACCTTTTGGGCCCGACACGTGATCAGCCGCCAGTAAACCACCCCACATCCAAACACAAAACCCACCAACTCGCCTAGAACCGAGAATAGGTCCTTGACTATCACTAAACTCCTAGAGGTTTGACCTTGTCGCAATTTGTTTGATTCTGTATCTAACTGCTGTCTGCCCATTCTAGGCGTCCCGACGATCCAAGATGGATATGCGGTCCTTTACCCTCATTAATACTATTCTTCCCACCTTCCTTTCCGTCCACTTTCTGCCCTAGTGCCTGCCCCCCCATAGCGCCATCTTCTGCCCCGTTCCCACCGGAACACCCAACCCGGGCCGACCCCCCCCCACCACAGAACATCCACCCAAAAAAAAAAGAAAGACCTCATACCCACCCCACCCTTCTACCCTCGCCGCCTCCCCAATCTCCGCCCACACGGTCCAGCCTGCACCCGCCCGCCCAACCTCCCATTAGGGTTGATGGTACTTCTAGGCCAAAAAAAACACTTTCTCTTGTCCTCCCCTACTTTGCCGTACCCCCGACCGCTGCCCCCCTCACCCCCAACCCCCCGGCCACCCCCCCCCCACCCCCTTCCCTCTTCCCCTTCTCCCTTCTTCTCCTTCTCTCTTCGCGCGTCCTCCTCGTCTGGTTGTCTCAACTTTCCTCTCTCTTTTCTCTTTCTTCTCTTGTTTACTACTCTTCAGCCAAACTTAATCTTTCTAAAGAGCACAATTCTTCTTTTTCTTAGTGTAATCCCCTGCGCGAATGATAAGGAATAATAATCCCGGACTTAGATGTTAAGAACAGGCACAAAGCAAACGAAAAAAAAAGCACCAAAAAACCACACACACTGCCCATTAAGTGTCCGGAGGGGGGGGAAAAGGGGGGGGGAGAGGAGAAGGGGGGGGGGGGAGAGGGGGTGGAGAGGGGTGGGGGGGGGGTGAAGGGGGGGGGACGGAGCCCCCCCCCCCCCCCCCCCCCCCCCCCCCCCCCCCCCCCCCCCCCACGTTAGCAGGAACTGTCGGCTCAGCAATAAAAAAAATGTAAAAGCAAAGGTTAAACGAAGGAAACATAATAAGGGAATGTGAAACAAACTACAACATAGGCAATTCGTAAATATAAATCATTTGGTGAAAAAACACCAGCTTCTAGCCTGTACTAAACGGGTCTGCGCGTGGGGGTTCGGGTACTTATGGACGTTTACCGTTAAAAACCCCCCCCACACTCCCCCACCCCCCCTTTGAATCGTTAGGTAAATAGTATGAGAACTCACGCTCTAGCGGCTGCCCTGTCATTGTTTAGCCGTAACATTTGCAGCAGTTACACAACCCTTTGCCGATACTCCTTTATAAAATATCCAAAAAACTGTGCGACGTAGAGAAGCGCAAAATACATGCTGACACAACACAAAATATTATGTGCATGCACGCCACGCTTACGCGATCTGCGACAAGTTTTTTTGTTTTTGTTATTTAGAGCTCCATTCCCCACTAGTTCCCGCCTTTTTCATTGTTTTTTTCATCACTTTATTATCTTTTTGTTTTTTTGTTTCTTTTGGCTGAGGGCCCCTCTCATTCCTCATTCTCTTCTTTACTTTTTTTTTCTTTTCTTTTTCTCACCCCAAAAAAAACATGTTGTCCTTCTCTACTCACACTTACTCGCATCTTATACATGTGGTTGTTAGGATGACTTACTAACAAATATGTACCATTTCTGTACTAACGTTTAATGTTATTTCATGAGGTACACAAGTGGTTTGGGTTTGTCTAGCAGGGGGACCTAGTGTACTAATCGGATTCATGGAACTCGTTCGGTCCCATTGACTGTAGACCACTCGTGCCGTTCAGATGGACAATTGTTAGGCATGCAGAGTAGTAGTCTTCTGACTCAATTCAACTGGACCTGCTTCACGCGCTGTTATAATAGCTCTGCGTGTATCCAATCAGATGTACATAGTTACTACACCAAATAACATATTTGGGACAATCGTTGTGCAACCAATGGCACCAGCGCGGCTCTTGTGCCGTTTGACTCTCTGACAGGTCTATACACACAAGCCAGGGGTCTACGTTTTTTTTTTTGGTGTCTCCTGTCCCCAAGACCCAAACAAAACACGGCTAGCCGGACAGGCGGAATGCCTTTGCATTAGCCAGGCCCAACACGAGAATGTACACTCCGACCATGCGGCAGACCAAATGCTGTTTAAATACAAAAACACACGCCCAGGGTCGTGATGCTGTAAAAAATGGACATGGGGCAGCAGGGTGCTGAAAATACTTCAGGACTGAAAATAACATAAATAAACAAATTGCAAAAGAGGGGTCCAGCAACTAAGAGGATTTTTACACCGGGACCCTAAGATGCAAATCAGTCTAATTAACTGCTAGTTTTATAAATACTGATTGTGTATGCTGTAAGTTACATAAGCCTTAGTGAAATGTAGACTACTCCAACAACTTGCTTTGACCGGGTCCATTTAAAAGGCGACATTTTGTATTTTGTATCCATTGGACTTTATTCATGCAAAAAAAAAAAGCTAGGCCATAAAACCATGAATTAAAATGATCTGGAAATCAGACAAACAAGGCAGACTTTCTGAACAGCCCACATGATTTCCCCCATGGAAAACGAACAGGATGGACACAGGAACTACAGGTTTGGGAATAACAGGAATATGCGAAAAAAAAAAAAAAAATGGCTAAAAAAATTGTAGAAAAACTGCGCGCAACTCTTTGTCAACACAAAAACATATAGGCGAAATGTTGTCCTTGTTGGTTGTGCGGTTGGGGGAAATTTGCCGCAGGCGTGTTGGCGCCTGTTGATAGGAGTGGGGGGACTTGGCTATGGTGGCTACACATTTTCTGGAGGTGTGTAAACAGAGGATTGCGTTTAGTGCTACGTTAGTAGCCGTGGTCGCGCGCCGACGGCGTGTGTGTGTGTGTTGTGTGTTGTGTGTGTTTTTGTGTGTTTATGTGTGCAGTTTGTGTTGTTGCGTGCGCTCCGCGTGCGTGCGTGTGTGGTTGCGTTGCGTTTGCTTGGCGGCGTGTTGTGTGTTTACGTATGTGTGTGTGTGTGGACCCGTTTGTGTTTTATGCGAAGATACATATTTTTATGTCTATGAATATGTCACACAGCGTGAGGGTGAAGGTGGGTATCATATGCGAGCGCGTCTGAGTATGTTTGACATGTCTGTAATTTTGTATGTGGGGCGATTCTTAGTTTGTTGTAAAGCGCCATGAGTAGTACACCTAAAACGCGCGATAAATAAATATTCTTTATTATTAATTATTATTATTTATTGGCAGTTTTGCAACCCATGCATTCGTCTGTAGAATTGTATACTTCTTCTCTCTTGGAAGCGAGAGCTTCAGATTCCTTTAAGCTTAATGGGTCACATGACTCCTGATTGCAGAAAATGATGGGTCAATTTCCAAAATAAATTAGGCCAGTAAAGTGTCCCTGTATTATTGAACTTAAATTTTCATTGCAGACATTGTGGTGAAGACCCCTGGCCGCGCAAAATGAGGGGTCAAATCCCACCCTTGGAAAAATTTTGAATTGGTCACTGACCCGGGCCTGCTGACAATCCGAAGCTCTACTTGATGTAATGTAAACGCCATCTTTTAAATTAAGTACGAACCTTTAGATACTGCCAGATTTTATTACAACTTTAGAGGCTGCAAGATGACAACCGAAGTCCCAGGAACCACGCTCAATTTACACGACATTGAAGGGACAAGAACATCGAAGAACACTGACTATTCAGAAAGCAATACCTGGGATTACATAAATCAACCCTATTTAGATATATCCTATCTGATCGAGGACATCGGAAATCCAATTGTGGTCGTCTATGGATTTCTCGGAAATCTTTTGATAATGTTGACCATGTTTCGTCTTCCTTCATCCACGTCCAGTATTTTCTTAACAGGTGGATAGACCATGATCCGACCCAGTATAGTGTTGGTCATAGGTCCTTCTGGAGCGATGGCTTTACAGGACATTCTGATGTAGCATAGTACTATCAAAGCTCGCGAGTCATCTGCTAGCTGGTCAGCTGCAATAGAATGACATTTCTCACCGGCATGATGCCCTCTAGCCATCGGCTATGGATGCTGGTGTCACTGACCATGCTCAGAGCTGCTTCTGTGCTGCGGCCACTTCGTGCTAATGCTGTGTGGACGAAGGATAAATCACGGGTTACTGCCGGTATTGTGATCATCACTCTCGTTTTGATGAACGGCTATGTTCTTAAAAGATACCGCGTCAAAAAAGGGAGTTGCGAACATTATGGACCTGTCGAACACTTCGAGTGGATTCGACAACTTCAGACTCGCTTGGTTCCTTTGATATTGCTGGTAGTCAGTAACAGTGTTCTGTTGTGGACATTGGTCAGGTCTGTCAGAACAAACCAAGGTCTTCCTGCAGCTCAACGAACCACCACCACCCAGGATTGCAGACAACAGAAAGTGTGTTCACTGACTGTCACCTTGATTGCTGCAAGCATTCGTTTTGTCCTTCTGACATCGCCTCTCGCTATGCATTTAGAATTGGAGAAATACGCCGATTGGGATGACCCAATAGAAAATGGCAAGTACTGGATATTCTACGATGCCAGCTGGCTCTTGTGGTACAGCAACAGTGCTGTCAACTTCTACCTGTACTGTTGTACTGACAGCAGATTCAGAGCAGAGTTTCTAAGCTTAATCAAAGAGTGTCACAGTTTATGTTGTGGGACTCAAAAAAATTAATTCTTAATAAAATTGTAAACAATTTGTTTTTAAGCATAATTAAAGAATGCCACAGTACTATGATGTAGGACCCCCCCCCCAAAAAAAAAAAAAAAAACCAAGAAAAAAACAAAAAAAATTCTAAGCAAAATGAAATAATTTCACAGTTTATGTTGTGGGACCCCCCAAAAATAATTCTTAATAACTAGTTTAAAAAAGAAAGACTTTCTAAGCATATTAAAGAATGTCACAGTCTATGTTGTGGGATTCCCCCAAAAATAATCTTTGTAAAAAACATTCCAAGCATAATTAAAGAATGTCTCATTATATGTTGTGGGACTCCCAAAAAATAATTCTTAATAACTTGTACAAAATCATGGGACACAAAAATACTGCAAAAGAGCAGAATAAAGACTCTGTCCCTGGGTCATTTTTATAATCTCTTTTGCAACTGTCGCGCTAAGGTACCTGGTGTATTGTTTCACACGATTAGTACGAAGAAAGGCAGGAAGGAAGCAAAAATCCAGATCAAATGAATCAAACAATAACAGAATCGATGAAGGAATAAGAATGAAGGAAGGAAGAAAGAAAGGAGGGTGGAGAATGGAGAGGAAAGGAAGAAAGGAACAAGGAATATAAACATTAAATAAATCAATGCTATTTGTTTGTTATCTGTTTACAGTGTTTTTTAAGTATTTAATTATCAAAATCATTATTGTTTGAAAGCTTGCATAGACATTATGTGTATGCAAAGTTTTGATGAACAATGTAGCCTACGCCTTCTATTTCACGAGAAAATGCAAATGTTAAAATCAATCAATCAATCAACACTCAATCAATCAATCAATCAATCAATCAATAACTCAATCAATAACTCAATCAATCAATAAATCAATCAATAAATCAATCAATAAATCAATCAATCAATCAATCAATAGCTGCTGAAATGAAAACTGTTCCCGTTCTAGTTTCAAAACAGTGGAAGATTCACAAACAAAGCGTGAGCATACAGTTTGACGAATCTGCTTCATACTGCATTATTTCTCTGAAGTTGGAGTGTGGCTGCCCACGTGGCGGGTTAATCAAAAATGGTCACACACGCAATGCTCTCATCCCCTAGCTGGTGCGTTTGTACGATAGTGATCACACGCTTCGGCTGTTGGGATGATCCCCGGAATCTTTTAGCCAGAGTACGAAAACAAAAAAACAGCATACTACATTATTAAAACAAAATACTGAACAATGAAAAACCAAAGCTCCACCGAATCCAGCAACCTGCATGTTCCAGTCTTTCTTGCGACTAGTGGAATGGACGATCCAGACACCTGGCATGATTTATACGAACATTATCAAAACGTGAGGCAACTGATTCAGGACATTAGCAGGCCCACTATCTTCGGTTTCGGATTCTTTGGAAATCTTCTCATAATCGCCATCATGATTCGCCTGCCTGCTTCCACGTCAAGCGTCTTCTTCATAATTCTGGCCGTATCTGATCAATTATTTCTACTGATACAACCATCTCAGAGTTTACTTTACTGTTATTTCGGTGTACAGTACTTCGACGATACGGGCTCCTGGCAGTGCAAGCTCCATGCTTTTATGACCTACCTGATGCCAGTTCTTTCGGCATGGATGCTGGTGTCGCTCACCATGCTCAGAGCTGCTTCTGTGCTGTGGCCACTTCGTGTCCATGCTGTGTGGACGAAAGAGAAAGTCACAAACCGCTGTCGGCATAGTGAACGTCGTTTTCGGGGGGCTAACGATTAATGGTCACCTCTTCTACGGGTACGATTTTCAAAGAGGAGCGTGTGATTTCTCTGGATCGGAAAGGTACCAACGGTTTCGTGAATTCGTTTGGCCTTGGGTGGATTTGTTTCAGGGAAGTTTATTACCTTTCCTAGTAATACTCGTCAGCAACAGCGTTCTTTTGTGGACACTGGTCAGATCTGTCAGAGCAAGCCAGCGTCTTTCTGCACAAGAAGTCAACTCAGGAGTCCAGACAACAGAAAGTGTCATTTCTGACTGTCACCTTGATTGCAGCAGGTGTTTGTTTTCGTCCTCTTCCCTTTGCCATTTAATCTGTTCATGATCATAACGCAGTACGTTGACTGGAGTGGGACCTTGTAGCAGATGAACGGCGCAGGTTGTTCAAAGCTGTTGGCATAGTCCCGTGGTACATCAACAGTTCCATCCATTTCTACCTGTACTGTTTGACTGGAACTAAGTTCAGAACAGAGTTTTTCAAATAGCTTATGGAGTGTTAACGCCCATTTTTCCGTAGTAAGACCAAACAGCCTGAGTATATCAAGAGCTCGCACGCAAAAAAAAAAAAAAACATTCTGACTGAAGCCGGTTTTTGTTTGCTTGTTACTCCCACCCTTTCTTTCACCTATTTTACAGCTAGGGGATCATTGTGAACTCACTCACTTGACTACAACCAACACTAACACTTCCCACCTTTCCACCTTTCCACCTTCCATGTGGGAAGTGAGAAAGTTGGCTTCATTATTTTGTAAGGTTTGTAGGCTGCCGAAGTAATCATTCTTTGTGACACTTAGGCTTTTTGGTGATACTGAGAATACATTCTCGCCCAACATGAAACTGAAGCTGTTTACCAGACAACCATTTTTCCAGCAGGGCAAATAATATGAGGATAACTATTGTAGCACACCAGTCTTTATGATCGCAGTGCACGAATTTATGCCGTTACTAAGAACAAACTGTGTTATATTAGTAAGATAGGATGCAAAGAAAGAGACAGTCTTTTCGTCTCTAGATATAGTGCCATTTTTAAAAAAGTAGTATTTCATGATTCACAAGATCAAACGCTTTCTTTAAGTCTAGGATACAGAACCCTGTCATTTTGCCTTGGGTGATTGCTGAAAGCCATGTGTCACATAGGTGGACTAGGGCATTTTGACAAGAATGGTGATGTCGAAAGCCGGATTGTAATGGGTGAAAGAGATTATTAACTTCAAGATGGTGCATTAGATGTTTATGAATGTGTTTTTGTAGCGGTTTAGATAGAACTGAAAGAAGATAAATTGGCCTAAAATTGTTCAAATCAAAAACATCTTTACTTTTAGGCAATGGTATAACTTTTACTGATTTGAGACGGGGTGGAACTATGTTCTGGTCTAGACATGCGTTGTATATGAAAGTAAGAGGTCTCTACTCTGAGGACAGTGCAAGTTTAAGAGGGAGCTAGTTATTTATAAAGGTTCCATTGAGTTTGTATTTTTTAGATGAGATAAGGGAGCCAACTTCGTGAATAGCCAACGAAGGTATCTTTTAATGAATTGCCAGGTTACCTTAGTATTACACAAAGGTTGAAGAGAAGGTGGTGGGTATATTCTTTCAGCAGGTTGTGATGATCGTTAGACTTAGAGACTCTGCTAGTCTATACAGTGTTATTGAATGAGTCTGGTGCACCAGTTATGCTATGCGCTACTCGCCAATTGGACTTGTGTGGTGATAGTGTTTATGGCTCGCTATAAAGAGTGTGTCATGTTGATAGATACCATTTTGTTGAAGTGTGGTTTCTTAGAGTCACGAATAAGGGTCATTTTACTCCTTTCTCAGTTTTTAAAATTCTGATTCAGCGTTTCATGCTCCAGTTCGCTTTTCTGCTTTAACATGCATCAGGTAGTCACTCAATGCTTTCTTTCTTCAGCAATTTGTATTTATATGTCAAGTTGATTCGTTTTTCATTGCTTCAGCTATTGGGGAGTAGCAATCCAGGAAGGGTCGAACTGTTCCTCTTTGCTTTTAAGAGGTGCGTGAGCTTCTCTTTACGGATTAGAAATGTTAGAATAAAATACATCTGAGCTTGAATAGGACTTGATGAAAAGTGAAATACATGACCAAACTGTGCCAGCTTAAATCATAGAGAATGCAGGTTTATCGAAGTGCTTAAAGGTAATGAGTGAATTGTAGTGTGTTTCTTGATTGAGTCTCTAGGAGGTTATACAGCCATTGGCATGTAAACAGAGGAGTGGTCACTAAACACATATGGAATCTAGAACATTACATCATTTACTAGGAGTGTTGTTGTGGAACATGGTCAAGTAGCGTTGCTGAGGTGGGAGTAACCTGTTAGCCGTTAGAACAAGTTGCTGGAGGCGCAAAAGGGTAGATTGATTCGACATTGAAGTTTGAGGCTTAAAAAGCATAATAAAATCACCCAGTAGCAGGTGCGGGTGGGACGCGCCCCCCACTTTTCCTATACCCCCGCCCCCCTCACACACACTATTCTGGTCCACGCTCTTTGATCATGGCGACCCACCACTTTATGCAATCGGTGACATCACAGAATCTCTCTCCGCCCCCCCCCCCCAATCACGTTGTGGACACCGACATTGTAGAGGAGCAAAAGGTATAGCATTCTCTCCAAACCTGGCTGAGTAACACTGTGTGAACAAACACTCTGGCTGTACCTATGCCAGTCATACTATACTAGTCGTATTAGCCCAACTAGTAAGTAAGGTTGAATGTGGATGGGGTGTACAATACTGATTGAGATTTGTTTTGTTGATTTTCTATTTTTTGATCAGATCCTATGTTCCATGTGAATAGTAGCAGAGGTGTCAGTGAAAATAATTGGTTGAAACATGCTGTTCTAATCTGGCACTTATTTATTCTTGTGTTGATTTTGACTTAACTTGCTTTGGGAGCAAGAACCGGATTCTATGCTCCTAGTACTTTTATTTATCTATGTGTAGTGTGTGGTTCCGCAAACTTGCAGATTTTTGATACATTCCTTTCCAAGGGTTGAACTGAGAGTGAATATTTGCTGGCTTGTGTTAATGAATCATAAAAACAGTTGATTCTTAGTACGCATTGTCATGTTTATTTCAGTTTGGTAGTGAAATTCAGGATTTGTCATAGCGCTAAGTGTGCAAGGGCGGCCTTCTAGCTGAGTTGGGCTCCACTAATTCCCTGCCGTGAAGCCATGATCTATAAATCCATAGAGATTCACCACATTCTCCTTTGATTACAGCAGGGCATCGTGATCAGGACGTAAATTTCCCCCGGGACTCACAAGCTTCAAGACGGGGCCGCCACCAAGTCACCACCATACCCAGAATACGCGAGGGAGACACGCCTGAGACTGCCACCGCGACGCTCATCCATGAACTACTGTGAGTACTCTAATACAAGAGCCAGCACAGTCACCCAGCACTCGCCGATCCCGACAGAAGGAAAACCAAACGCCAGATAAGTCATCAGACAGTGCAAAATCATTCGAACTTTACATGGACATTGATCTATTAGTGACCCTTTCGCTTGGGGCTAACTTTCTAGAAAGACAAAAGTTCTTGTATGAATCCTTTCTGGGATTCATGTTTCTATCATATTTGCTTTGGAGCCATTGAGCTGCTTATTGTAGGCTGCATAATCTTATGCCAGAGTTGTGAAGTAAATAAAATAAAAGTGTAGAAATAATTCGAGCCTTTGGTCAGACTATGAGAGTGGAATTTTTGTCATTTCATGTAAAAACCTACTTCTCTCTGTCTGCCATTAGAGAGAATCTACCATTGTGTATTATTTCATATCATACGAGCCAGAAACCCGGGTCACAAATATAAATGTATTAGATGAAAAGGGGCCGGGAAACGTTGATCACCTCCCCTACACCTAGAGAAGTGGGCTAAAGGAACATGTTTTATGAAAATTTAAACATACTAACAGTCTTCCCTAGAGACTTAGCGTTTAGTTCATGCCCTCGTCACAAGCAGTAATTACGATTGTTACCTTGACATATCATCATAAAACGGAGACAGACAGAGAGAAGAGACAGTTACAGAGAGATAGAAAGAGATGGAGAGAGAGAAAAGAGAGAGAAATGAGTAGACAGACAGACAGACAGACAGACAGAGAGAGAGAGGAGAGAGAGGAGAGACAGACGACAGACAGAGAGCAGACAGAGAGGACAGAGAGAGGATTTAAAGAGAGAGAGAGAGAGAGAGAAGGAGAGAGAGAGAGAGGGAGAGCGAGACAGGGAGAGCTGAGAGAGAGAGAGAAGTGAGAGCGCAAGGACGAGAGAGAGAGAGAGAGGAGACGAGAGAGAGAGAGAGAGATGAGGAGCGAGAGAGGAGAGGAAGGAAAAAGAGAAGGAAAAAACGTAATTTTGAGACAGGAAACGACAGAGACAGACAGACACAGGGATCACAAAACAACATATACAGAGGAAAAATGCGCGAAACAACACACACACACACGCGCGCGCGCGTCGCGTGCGCCACACCACACACACACACACACACACACAACACACTACACAACACACACCCACACACGTAAACGCGCACGCACGCAAGCACGCGCGCGGTGTTAGGCGACGCCCACCACACCTCTTCCCACAAAAAAAAACCCCCACAAAAAACAAACACACACACACACCACACACAAACACACCACACAAACACACACATGCACACACACACCACACACACCACACACGCACACACACAACACACACCAGCACACACACACACACACACAACACACACACACACACACCACACAGAGGATGCTAAAAATAAAAAGCTGTATCAAAGCTTATTGTTAATCGTCAAAAAATATCATTTGTACTTGACTTGACTTGACTTTTTTGACTTGACTTGACCGAGGCCCCACACACACATACCCATAATGACACCCACACACACAAACAACCCACATACACCACACACACACACACAACACACACACACAACACAAACACAACACACACACACACACAACACACACACTACACACCACGCACACCTACGTTTTTTTTTTTACATAAAAAACTAACAAAAATAGCAGAATCGGTTTATAAGCTGTCAGCTTTTCTTTAATCCGACAGGTTAATCTACGTACTGGGCGTAAAGGCGTAGCAGTTTACTTAAGCATCAATTAAGAAAACTGCAGCAATGTGGGCAACAATTCCTACAACCCCCCCCCCCCCCCCAGTCATCCAGTTTCTTCTTCTTCTTCTCTTTTTATTCTTCTTCTTCTCTCTTCTTCTTCTCTTCATGACTGATTTGACCCAGGCGCTTGTGAAGAAAAACGAACACAAAAGAGACACACTCTAAAAGAAAAAAAAACCCAAGAGGCAAAGCCTTCAAGGCTCACTCGAACAGAACCATGTGGAACAAAAACCAAACAAGATTGAGGGGGTGTTGGTGTCTAAAGTTAACAAGATGCCAATAAACGTTATAAGTACAAATGAAACATAGTTAAT
>JAGGCT020003515.1:0-13513 GCA_017654935.2 Phymorhynchus buccinoides
GTCTATGTCCACAGGCGGACATGTGACGGTGGTCACAAAACATATAGTAACGATTCCTACTAAGTGAATATACGGATAAGTCGGTAAGTTTCTCCATTGTCTAGTCCAGCAGTCTGTCATATAGTGGACGGTGGTCACAAAACTGGATAGTAACTGAATTCCTACTAATGACTAAACGATAGTCTGTAAAGGTTCTCCAGTCTATGTCCGGTAAGTCTGTCAGATTGGACGTGGTCAAAACATGATAGTAACTGATTCCTACTAAGTGACTATACGTATAAGTCTGTAAGCTTCTCCGTGTCTATCCTAGTCTGTCATAATCGTTGGACGTGGTCCAAAACATGATATCTGATGTCCTAGTAGTGACTATAGTACGTATAGTCTATAAGCCTCTCCGTTCCGATGCCATCAGCTGTCATATAGTGGACGGTGGTCACAAAACATGATAGTAACTGATTCCTAGTAAGTGGCTATAACGTATAAGTCTGTAAAGTTTCTCCATGTCTATGTCCAGCAGTCTGTCATATAGTGGACGGTGGTCACAAAACATGATAGTAACTGATTCCTAGTAAGTGACTATAACGTATAAGTCTATAAAGTTTCTCCATGTCTATGTCCAGCAGTCTGTCATATAGTGGACGGTGGTCACAAAACATGATAGTAACTGATTCCTAGTAAGTGACTGTAACGTATAAGTCTGTAAAGTTTCTCCGTGTCTATGTCCAGCAGTCTGTCGTATAGTGGACGGTGGTCACAAAACATGATAGTAACTGATTCCTACTAAGTGGCTATAACGTATAAGTCTATAAAGCTTCTCCGTGTCTATGTCCAGCAGTCTGTCATATAGTGGACGGTGGTCACAAAACATGATAGTAACTGATTCCTAGTAAGTGGCTATAACGTATAAGTCTATAAAGCTTCTCCGTGTCTATGTCCAGCAGTCTGTCATATAGTGGACGGTGGTCACAAAACATGATAGTAACTGATTCCTAGTAAGTGGCTATAACGTATAAGTCTGTAAAGTTTCTCCATGTCTATGTCCAGCAGTCTGTCATATAGTGGACGGTGGTCACAAAACATGATAGTAACTGATTCCTAGCTTCTAAGTGTCTGTCTATAACGTATAAGTCTATAAAGCTTCTCCGTGTCTATGTCCAGCAGTCTGTCATATAGTGGACGGTGGTCACAAAACATGATAGTAACTGATTCCTACTAAGTGGCTATAACGTATAAGTCTATAAAGCTTCTCCGTGTCTATGTCCAGCAGTCTGTCATATAGTGGACGGTGGTCACAAAACATGATAGTAACTGATTCCTAGTAAGTGACTATAACGTATAAGTCTATAAAGCTTCTCCGTGTCTATGTCCAGCAGTCTGTCATATAGTGGACGGTGGTCACAAAACATGATAGTAACTGATTCCTACTAAGTGGCTATAACGTATAAGTCTGTAAAGTTTCTCCGTGTCTATGTCCAGCAGTCTGTCATATAGTGGACGGTGGTCACAAAACATGATAGTAACTGATTCCTACTAAGTGACTATAACGTATAAGTCTATAAAGCTTCTCCGTGTCTATGTCCAGCAGTCTGTCATATAGTGGACGGTGGTCACAAAACATGATAGTAACTGATTCCTACTAAGTGACTATAACGTATAAGTCTGTAAAGTTTCTCCATGTCTATGTCCAGTAGTCTTATCATATTGTGGATGGTGGTCACTTGTGGTTATGTCTGTAACTTTATTGTATAATTTGATTTGATTGGTTATTTTTTTAGTGTATAATTTTTGATTGGCTTTTTTTAGTGTTTTTGCTTTTTTTGGTGTGTGTGCTTTGAATTTATTTTATTTTATGCTACCGTATTTTCCAGACAATAAGGCCGTGTACACACATAGGCGGATATTCCATGCGGAAACCCGTGCGCAATCCATCCATAAATAAGTGAAACAAAGAAGGGGAAAGATTTGCGCACATGTCCGAATTTCCCCTATATGCCGCGTAAACTTTTATCCTTCTTTCTTCCACTTATTTAGGGTTTTCCGTACGGAACTTACGCGTTTAATGTGAACCCGGGCCTAAGGCACATGTCGGCATTACACAAAATTCCAATTTTGTTATATTTAATACGTGGTAACAATTAACGTGGTGACTGCCCTGACATGGCCTTTTTTGTCGACAGGGATATGTTTTTTAATCTTAATCTTGTTACAGTGGAACCTCCCTCATAAGACCACCCATTATAAGACTCCCACATGTAAGACCAACTTCTCTGATACATTGCCCTTCTTTGAAAATATTAAAATGTACCTCCCTTATAAGACTTCGGATGAGACGATAAGCCGAGAGGTCCCGTGTGCCCATGCACTTAGCACACGTTAAACTCAGTGGCAAACAAAAAAGTTGTCATTTGGTCAAAATTTACCCCCCCTTCTTTCCTTCCTCGTCAGTCACACAAAAATCGCATTAAAACAAAATTTTAAACATTAAAAAATTGGGTGGCACGCCTCTGGCTGCAACGCGCTCTCCAGGTGGGAGCAGCCCGAATTTCACAGACACGCCTCTGGTGACTATATAATTACAAATAACTCGAACCTAACCCCCCCTTATAAGACCTCATTTTGGATGATTTTTGAGGAGTATTATAAGGGAGGTTACACTGTATAATTAGCATCTTACAAGATCAGTCTGAAGGCGCTGGGGTCTCAGTCTGGAAGGGAAAAAAAAAATATCGCCTTTTAGTCCGTAGAATACGGTATTTTCTCACACACACTGTTGATGGTCAATGAATTAATTGCAGATAAGCGGCGAGAAGCAGGTGACGCTGTTTGAGCCGCACAATGACTACCTGTATGAGGCCCACATCCCAGAGGCCATCCTGTCCTACAACTCGAGCCTGAAGAGGTTCAGGAGGTCTACGCTGCTGGACTCTACCTCCATGGTTATGACGCCTGTCGACATACTACACCCTCACTTGGAGGTATGGATCTACCGGGCCTGTATTCACATCACCATGATATGTCCTTCTAAAGTCCTATTAAATCCCACTACTTTTTCGTTAGCCCACGGTGTTTAACATTGTTGCGGAGTACACGGGACACAAGGGACTCTCGATTTTAACGTCTCATCTATGAAAGAATCCACGTTCAGACCGTTAAGGCCTAGTGCAAAAGTGAGAGGAAAAAATCCCCAGTACCCCGGTTTCGAACTCGGGTTTACCTCGACACAACGCAAAACGATCTACCTATGTGCCACTCTACCCCATGACTTATGATTGATTGTCTCTCTCTTTCTAACTTGTTAGCTCCCAAGCGTCAGTCGAGGCAGGGAACTATTGTTTTTGTTGGTGTCGTCACCGTTCGTTCGCAGTCCGAAATCGGGGGTAATAATGGTCAAAGGGATGTAACTTCAGTCCAGGCGAGTGAAACTTCAAAACATGCTCAGGTTTATATCTCCTTGTCTGCAACGCCAGCCTGAAGTAGGGCAGAAAGTCCACTCTGTTTGATTATACCTCCAGGAATCAACATACCTAAAATCCTTGCTATAAAGGTTGCATGGGTGCTACTCTCTCAGTTTTACACTGATTTATTAAGCATTTTAAATTTTGCCAGAAACTGAATTTAAGGTTTTTTTAAATCATCCAAAAAATAATTTTGACCACAGGCGATTTGGGGTGTTTTGAATTTAGTCTAGTTCTATCTTGGAAGTTTTTACAAAGGCAATGTAATAATTTTAAAGGCTTATCAGACTCAAACTGTCTATCATTTTAACAGTCTCTGTTTGTTATATATCTCTCTTAAGTTGCCCCACTGAATCGTCCGACGGGGCTCTGCCACTGTACCCTGCCGGGGCCATGGCCCCTAGAGCCCGCCTTCGGGTTTTTATTTGGGGAGTTGCCAATGTATTTGGGTTTCTTTCTTTATTTGACTTCTTCAAAATGAGAAATTGCGATGAACCATGTAAATCTTTTTATATGTATTTTTTAAAATCGGTATACTGTGGTGGTGGTTTTCCCTTGAAGTTTCCCACAAAGTGAAATGCTCTCCTTTTTTCGTTTGAATGTAACAAACCCTTTTCCATCTTTATACAAGGGGTTCGACATTTAAGTTAGTTCGCTTCATAGATCATCCCCAGCGAACTGTTGAACCTATTGTGCAGTCATCCCAAGATGACATTCTTGTTGACGGGTGATTTGAAACCGCACTGGAGCCTACCAATTTTAAATTTAAAACTATAGTATTAATAAGGTTTCAATGGCGTTTTGTTTTTGTTGTTCGGACGTAATACATACTTTGCATTGTTTTCTGTTGACGGTTACGCCAGTTTTCAACAACAAAAATATATACTTTATACCGTACAATGTGACTATAAAGCCGCTACTTTTTTTCCTCAACTGGTCCTGCAGCTTATAGGCTGATGCGCTATCTGTAATTTTTTCCCCATCCGTATACATTTCATATGATTAATCGTTTCTGGCTAAAAAAAAAAAAACAAAACATTCTTCGCCTATTTTGGATTCAAAACTGGTTTGGTACATAATTCAATCTGTTTGATAGTATCAGAACTTGATAACCAGTGGTCTATAAAATTTCTGATTTGTGCTGCTTGTACCGATTCACGTGCGCGTGCCTTTGCCTGCGCTATAACGGCCGGTGTATAATCCTATTTTGTCAATTTAGGCTCGGCTGTATATAGGTGCGTCGAATCCGGGACGTACTCAGTGTTGTTCTCTGTCAGATATTTCCGCCCAGAAACAAAAAAAAAAAAACAAAAACACCCAATCCTGCGTTCCCATTCCTGCAACATCAGAGTTAATATGCACCAGCAAACAACGACACTATCATCTATCGCACTTCTGTACACAATTGGCCAAAATCCCCACATTGTTCTCTGTCAGAGTTCCCAAATTTGGCTGGCGCGTCCCTGCTTGCCCATCGCGGGGGACTGCTCTTCAGAACAGACACAGACCGCAACTATCATGCTATAGATACAACCGAAGAGCATACAAAAACTCCTATGATCTCTCAACATCCCTCCGTACCACTTCATGGTACCATCCACTGTGGGATCCTGGAACAGAAGCTGACGCTCTCTCAAGCAGGCAGCAGAATGGAGCATTCAGCCCACCATGACCTATCAGAAAGCAAAAATCTCATCTCGCACCACAAAAAAATACCTCGCCATGGAAGAGAAGGCAGGGAAGACTGTGTGGATACATTCCACCAGCTCAACAGACCCACAACAACCCCCTTCCGGATGAGACTTGCACTGCAGACTGCGGCCTCGCTCATCGACTCAAAATCACCCCATACCGATTCAATGTGGGTCAGGATCCCAGACCCCTACATCATACTACCATTGCCCAACACATATGCTCTACACACCAACCTGCCCCGCCAGGGGTGGCTGCGGTGCAGCTTTGGGCAGCCGCACGACCGAACATGGACTTGCGTCAGGCGACGCATTTGAAAAGGCTGACGCTGCCATTCATCGGACGCGGAGAAAGATCTTAGACGCACTTCGTGTTAGCGCGAATGGGACCCACCCACTGGTTGTTCGCTCACTCTGCAGAGGTCCAAGTTTGCTGGCGTCGGCCCATTCCCCAGGCACCATCAGAGGCATACTCTTCTGCACACACGACACACGACCGAACACTATCATACTATGGACCACTTCTTGAGTAACACAGCAAATTTTGCCCACTGGGGCTCTGCAGAGTTCTAGGCCCGAAGCCGTTAAGTTGGAGATTAGACACGACACAACACACACAACTCACCCTGATACTATAGATGGCCCAAACAATACCCACTTTGTGGGCTCTTCAGGCAGTGGCGGGCGCGTCAAGTCAGCACCATTAAGGAGGGGAGGTGCTCTTTCATCACACACAACCCACAACCGACAACTATCAACTAAGACTCACTTCAGGTTAACACGATGGCCTTGTTCTCTGTCAGTTCCCCAGTTTGGCTGGCGGTCCATTTGTGCACATCAGAGGGGACGTGACTTCATCACACCACACCCCACACAACGAACAACTATGCCTATGAACTCACGCTGTCCATGAGCCGTTTCTCTGTCACGGGTTTGGTTTTTGTTTTTTGTTCCCCCCCCCCCCCAAGTTTGCAGGGCGCGTCCAGGTTGTGCACATCAAGGGGGACGGCTCTTCATGCACACACACACACACCAAACAGGAACACTATCTACTATAGACTCACTTCATGTTAACCGAGTGAGCCTTGTTCTCTGTCAGGTCCCATTTGGCTGGCCTTCCATGTCGGCCCATCAAGGAGGGGACGTGCTCTTCATGCACAACACCCCACACACAACCGAACGCTATCATCTATGACTCGCTTCATGTTACACGAGTGGCTTGTTCTCTGTCAGGTTCCCCATTTGGGGGCGTGCACGTTCCCATGTCGTCACATCAGGAGGGGGACGTGCTCTTCAGTCACGACACACACACACACCCGAACAATTATCATCTATAGACTGCACTCGTGTTAACACGATGAGCCTTGTTCTCTGTCGGAGGTTCCCCCATTGGCTGGGCCTCCCGTTTTGTCACCATCAGGATGGGCGTGCTCTCCATGCACACACACAACCCGAACGCTATCATACTATAGACTCACTTCATGTTTAACCGATGAGCCTTGTTCTCTGTCAGAGGTTCCCCCAAGTTTGGCGGGCGCGTCCCATGTCCTGCCCATCAAGGAGGACGTGCTCTTCATGCACCACACACACACACAAACCGAACACTTCATACTATAGACTCACTTCATGTTCCGAGTTGAACCTTGTTCTTGTCAAGGTCCCAGCAAGTTTGGCTGGGCGCGTCCATGTCATCACCATCAAGAGGGGGACGTGCTCTCATGCGGCCTTCTGGTGGCACGAGGTGCGGTCGCGACCCAGCACCACTCAACACCCACTGTCGTCAACTTCTGGTGGGTTTGTATGCTGTCTTAATACCTTCTTCCTCGATCTCTCTGTTTCCGATTTCAGTTGCTATACGAGCATGACTAAAAGGCAGATTTGCCGAAAACAAAATACAAAAACCTCTCAGCTGTGCAAAAGTTCAAACAAAAATGACAGGACAGTGAAGAGGCCGCGAGGCCTAAAGTCCTAACTACCTGACCTGGGTGTTCAGTGTGGTGCAAAAATGCGACATTGGCGGCGAAAGGGTTAAAAACAGGATTCCATGCGAGTATGACTTTTTGTGTGGGTTTTCATGTTAAAATAATAATAATTCATTATTTGTTGAATATTGATCCTGCTTCCTGAAGTTGTTCGGTTATATCATTCTGTCTAGTCTGTCAAGACTTGCTAGTTTCAATAGGAATTGTTGAGAGTTGCTTTTAGGTTCAGAATGAAGTGCCTGTTATTTTTATTGCCTTTTCTGTTTTTGTTTTTCCAGGTATGATCCGTTCTTTGTGAAGGAATTTCCTTGTCCGGAGTGTGGACTAGACGTCAACCCCAAGTACAACCATCTTCTGTGACAAGTGTATCGTGATGAAAACTTGTGTTTTGGGTCACATATCAAATGTGATGGTTTGTGTGTGAAGAGTGTGAACATCTGTGTGTGTGTGGCCACAGATATTCTAAAAGGGTAAGATGGATTAGTTAAGAGCTCGGCGAACCGGGCTGATAGAGTTATCGTTAGTGGGGACAGTACACTTTTCACAGTGGAGGCTATCCAAAAACTCAGACTGGAATTTGAACGGAGAATTCAACTGGCCTATCGCTGTGTAAAATGTGTCCTGTTTAAAAGGGACATAACCAGTGTTTCTGTCCTCACTACTCATATAGGGAAAAGAGACCGGATGCTTATCCCCTTTAGAATATCTTTGGTGTGGCTAAATGGAGATGAGGTGTTGGGACCATGACGTTTCGTTCATGTTATCACATACTTAGGTTTTTATTCTTTTACTTCTCATGCAAAAATGTTTGACTTGAATATTAAGACTTACGTATGTGAGGGAACCTACATTGAACATTGCTGCTTTAGAAGAAAAATAGAACAGGTGTGATGTAAAATCTTAATCTGTGGATATCAACCGAGTGAAAGGAAATATGTTTGATTGAAATGTGGTGCCAGTGAACCCATACTTTTTTTCCCGCTGCAATGTTTAGGCCTAACCTTTCTTTTTTTCCAGTCCAAATCTTATGGATGATGATGAGCAGGTTTGTGTGCGTTTTATCCAAACAGGATTCCATGCGAGTATGACATATTTTTTTTTGGGGGGGGTTCATGTTAAAATAATAATTCATTATTTGTTGAATATTAATCCTCAGCTGCCTGAAGTGCTTCAGTTATAAATCCGTCTAGTCTGTCTGGCGAGACTTGCTAGTTTCAATTATATCTTCTATGTATTACTCCTAGTTATAGTCCGAAAAATAACAGTAATACAGTGGAACCTCCTTTATAAGACCCCCCATCAAGATCTTTCTGAGTCTATGTAAGTATTAAAATTGCTTCCATTTTTAGACCCCTCCCTTATAAGACCTCATTTGGGATGATTTAAGGTCTTATAAGAGAGATTCCACTGTACTTGCCATTTTCAACTGCCTTGCAAATCTATGTTATGTCTGTGATGCATCTGGTGCAAAATAATTTATTTTGTTGCATGTTACTGTGAATGTGTACATTTGAATGTGAATGTAATGTTTGTACAAAGGACTAAAAACAAAAATCGGAAACACACACACACGGGTGTTCAGGACAAAATTGAGAACTTGGATTCTTGTTGTTTTTTTTAAATTAATAGTTCCATCTTTGGGCAAAGTTAGAATCTGATCTCTCCCCGTGGGGATACCGGGGTCTTTCGTAAAAATAGTTTCACCTTCTGGAAGTTTTGTGCTTGTAACTTCCTCTAATCTGCCATTTCATTTTGCTTTCTATCTACAAGTAACTATCTTTCTGACTTATTGGCTCATTCTGCCTTTTTTAACCTTTACCGGATGTTGCTTGTGATTATACTTCTCCAGATGATGCGGGTCTCCTCGTGCCCACAGATTTGTACATGCATTGTAACGGTATTTATCCCTCTCCAGATGATGCGGGTTCTCCAGGACCCATACTCGTCAGTCACCATGTGTTTATGCTTCTCCAGATGGCGCGGGTCTCCCACGACCCATTCTCAATGCATTGCAGTGACATATCTTTAAAGTATGGGTCCTCCACGACCCGCGCCATCATATCAATGTAGTTAAAGTGACGCGTCATATTACGTCATTTGTATTTTATGCAAATTGATGAAATTTAATAATAATAATGACAACTTATATAGTGCTTATTCTCCTTACAGGGCTTTAAGCGCTAACACACTTAAAGCCATTTACGTTTTTGACCGTCATGAAATCTCATGAAGATTGCGCAGTTTTAGAGATATAACATTTTTTGTGTCAATGGGTCGTGGGCGACCCAGGAAGTCTGGTAAAGGTTTAAAAAAAAACCCACTTCCAAATAACCTTTTGAGCTCCTCCAAAATCAGAATGTGTCAGCTGTACGCACTGGGGAGACCAATGAAAACGGACACATGCATACTTTACCCATTATAGCCTTTTCGCCTGGAAATGCAGAAGAATCTGAACTAAACTGCACTCCTTTTCCACTGAACATGTTTGGGTTTTTGTTTTGTTTTGAATCGGAAATAGCCAATTTATGGAATGATTCCAATACTGTGTGGATTATCGCCAAAGAATCCATTTTTAAATAAAATTTAAACTGGACAAATTCTGATGTTCTACTTAAGTCTCGAGCGAAGCTGGGGAACTATTGTTTTGTTTTTAAAAATTTAATTTAAACTTTGTGTCAGTGACAGAAATTTTTATTTATTTTATTTTATTGATGATGCATTAATACATTGTTAGCTGTTCTGCAAAACATTCCTTGTGCATGCATGCGAGTTACTTATTCCAAGTTGATAAAGTGTACATTTTGTTTTACTCGAGTGAGAATGTGTACCAAAATGAAAAATACGAATTGTCTTTACAAGTTTGCAAGATACACTAGTATTTTCTCTTCCAAGTTCACGTTTGCTTATTATTCCTTTTTAAAATGTTGCCTAAACTTTCTTGGGAAATTCAATTTTTGTATGTTAAATTATCAACTCTGCTGTGCTTTTTTTCTGCACATTTTAGTGCAGGTGGTTGGGCAAACGTTCAGTGTTAAGTTTGCAGGGTTAATGTTACGACTCAGCTTGACAATTTTATGCAGGATAATTAAAGACCAGCAAAATTAAGTCCCTTGATTTTTTTTTCAAAAAAAATCAAGGGACTTAATTTTGCTGGTCTTTAATTATCCTGCATAAAATTGTCAAGCTGAGTCGTAACATTAACCCTGCAAACTTAACACTGAACGTTTGCCCAACCACCTGCACTAAAATGTGCAGAAAAAAAGCACAGCAGAGTTGATAATTTAACATACAAAAATTGAATTTCCCAAGAAAGTTTAGGCAACATTTTAAAAAGGAATAATAAGCAAACGTGAACTTGGAAGAGAAAATACTAGTGTATCTTGCAAACTTGTAAAGACAATTCGTATTTTTCATTTTGGTACACATTCTCACTCGAGTAAAACAAAATGTACACTTTATCAACTTGGAATAAGTAACTCGCATGCATGCACAAGGAATGTTTTGCAGAACAGCTAACAATGTATTAATGCATCATCAATAAAATAAAATAAATAAAAATTTCTGTCACTGACACAAAGTTTAAATTAAATTTTTAAAAACAAAACAATAGTTCCCCAGCTTCGCTCGAGACTTAAGTAGAACATCAGAATTTGTCCAGTTTAAATTTTATTTAAAAATGGATTCTTTGGCGATAATCCACACAGTATTGGAATCATTCCATAAATTGGCTATTTCCGATTCAAAACAAAACAAAAACCCAAACATGTTCAGTGGAAAAGGAGTGCAGTTTAGTTCAGATTCTTCTGCATTTCCAGGCGAAAAGGCCATAATGGGTAAAGTATGCATGTGTCCGTTTTCATTGGTCTCCCCAGTGCGTACAGCTGACACATTCTGATTTTGGAGGAGCTCAAAAGGTTATTTGGAAGTGGGTTTTTTTTTAAACCTTTACCAGACTTCCTGGGTCGCCCACGACCCATTGACACACAAAAAATGTTATATCTCTAAAACTAAGCAATCTTCATGAAATTTCATGACGGTCAAAAACGTAAATGGCTTTAAGTGTGTTAGCGCTTAAAGCCCTGTAAGGAGAATAAGCACTATATAAGTTGTCATTATTATTATTAAATTTCATCAATTTGCATAAAATACAAATGACGTAATATGACGCGTCACTTTAACTACATTGATATGATGGCGCGGGTCGTGGAGGACCCATACTTTAAAGATATGTCACTGCAATGCATTGAGAATGGGTCGTGGGAGACCCGCGCCATCTGGAGAAGTATAAACACATGGTGACTTTGACGAGTATGGGTCCTGGAGAACCCGCATCATCTGGAGAGGGATAAATACCGTTACAATGCATGTACAAATCTGTGGGCACGAGGAGACCCGCATCATCTGGAGAAGTATAATCACAAGCAACATCCGGTAAAGGTTAAAAAAGGCAGAATGAGCCAATAAGTCAGAAAGATAGTTACTTGTAGATAGAAAGCAAAATGAAATGGCAGATTAGAGGAAGTTACAAGCACAAAACTTCCAGAAGGTGGGAAACTATTTTTACAAAAGAGACCCCGGTATCCCCACGGGGAGAGATCAGATTCTAACTTTGCCCAAAGATGGAACTATTAATTTAAAAAAAACAACAAGAATCCAAGTTCTCAATTTTGTCCTGAACA
The DNA here is from genome assembly GCA_017654935.2 of Phymorhynchus buccinoides. Taxonomy (NCBI): domain Eukaryota; kingdom Metazoa; phylum Mollusca; class Gastropoda; order Neogastropoda; family Raphitomidae; genus Phymorhynchus; species Phymorhynchus buccinoides. The sequence goes on from JAGGCT020003515.1 coordinate 11,808, forward strand.
CCCGTGTGTGTGTGTTTCCGATTTTTGTTTTTAGTCCTTTGTACAAACATTACATTCACATTCAAATGTACACATTCACAGTAACATGCAACAAAATAAATTATTTTGCACCAGATGCATCACAGACATAACATAGATTTGCAAGGCAGTTGAAAATGGCAAGTACAGTGGAATCTCTCTTATAAGACCTTAAATCATCCCAAATGAGGTCTTATAAGGGAGGGGTCTAAAAATGGAAGCAATTTTAATACTTACATAGACTCAGAAAGATCTTGATGGGATGGGGTCTTATAAAGGAGGTTCCACTGTATTACTGTTATTTTTCGGACTATAACTAGGAGTAATACATAGAAGATATAATTGAAACTAGCAAGTCTCGCCAGACAGACTAGACGGATTTATAACTGAAGCACTTCAGGCAGCTGAGGATTAATATTCAACAAATAATGAATTATTATTTTAACATGAACCCCCCCCAAAAAAAAATATGTCATACTCGCATGGAATCCTGTTTGGATAAAACGCACACAAACCTGCTCATCATCATCCATAAGATTTGGACTGGAAAAAAAGAAAGGTTAGGCCTAAACATTGCAGCGGGAAAAAAAGTATGGGTTCACTGGCACCACATTTCAATCAAACATATTTCCTTTCACTCGGTTGATATCCACAGATTAAGATTTTACATCACACCTGTTCTATTTTTCTTCTAAAGCAGCAATGTTCAATGTAGGTTCCCTCACATACGTAAGTCTTAATATTCAAGTCAAACATTTTTGCATGAGAAGTAAAAGAATAAAAACCTAAGTATGTGATAACATGAACGAAACGTCATGGTCCCAACACCTCATCTCCATTTAGCCACACCAAAGATATTCTAAAGGGGATAAGCATCCGGTCTCTTTTCCCTATATGAGTAGTGAGGACAGAAACACTGGTTATGTCCCTTTTAAACAGGACACATTTTACACGTCGATAGGCCAGTTGAATTCTCCGTTCAAATTCCAGTCTGAGTTTTTGGATAGCCTCCACTGTGAAAAGTGTACTGTCCCCACTAACGATAACTCTATCAGCCCGGTTCGCCGAGCTCTTAAGTAATCCATCTTACCCTTTTAGAATATCTGTGGCCACACACACACAGATGTTCACACTCTTCACACACAAACCATCACATTTGATATGTGACCCAAAACACAAGTTTTCATCACGATACACTTGTCACAGAAGATGGTTGTACTTGGGGTTGACGTCTAGTCCACACTCCGGACAAGGAAATTCCTTCACAAAGAACGGATCATACCTGGAAAAACAAAAACAGAAAAGGCAATAAAAATAACAGGCACTTCATTCTGAACCTAAAAGCAACTCTCAACAATTCCTATTGAAACTAGCAAGTCTTGACAGACTAGACAGAATGATATAACCGAACAACTTCAGGAAGCAGGATCAATATTCAACAAATAATGAATTATTATTATTTTAACATGAAAACCCACACAAAAAGTCATACTCGCATGGAATCCTGTTTTTAACCCTTTCGCCGCCAATGTCGCATTTTTGCACCACACTGAACACCCAGGTCAGGTAGTTAGGACTTTAGGCCTCGCGGCCTCTTCACTGTCCTGTCATTTTTGTTTGAACTTTTGCACAGCTGAGAGGTTTTTGTATTTTGTTTTCGGCAAATCTGCCTTTTAGTCATGCTCGTA
>JAGGCT020003516.1:0-12500 GCA_017654935.2 Phymorhynchus buccinoides
AAGCACTTACCTATTTGTACAATTTATTCATTGATAAACAATGTTTTCCCCTTCAATTCAAACAGGCAAAAGTTATCCCTCTGTATAAATCTGGTGAAACATCTAATCCCTCAAATCATAGATCCATATCCATTTTGTCAGCCTTATCCAAACCTATCGAAAAACACCTTCAAATGTCATTATATTCCTATTTTAATAAAAATGACTTACTTCACGAAGACCAGTCTGGTTTTCGTAAAAAGTATTCTTGCCATACTGCCCTAATACAGCTTACCGACAGCCTTCTAAATAGCATGAACGAAAATAAATTTACAGGCATTCTATTTGTCGACTTGAAGAAAAAGCCTTTGATGTGATTAACCATTCTCTATTATTGCGTAAGCTAGATCTCTATAAACTAACTCCGGATTTTCTAAGTCTCATATCATCATTTCTAAGCGATCGAAGACAGTCAGTGATCATTAACAACAAAATGTGTAACACTATATGAACACAAAAAACGAGTAACACTATATGAACAATTTATAAACACTTTATAACACTATAAACACTTTAAAAATACTTTATAAACACTTTATAAATACTTTATAGACACTTTAATACACACCTTTTAAACACTAAGATAATCACTTTATAAACGTTATAATACACACTTTATAACACTTTTCCAACACTACAATAATCACTTTATAAACACGAGAATAATCACTATAATACACACTTTATAAACACAAGAATAGACATGAGAATGAACACGTTATAAACACTTGACAAACATTTTAAAAACACGAGAATAAACTGTACGTAAAACTCACAAGTAGGACAACAGGTCCTGGATATAGTTATATATGCACACTGTAGTGTTTGAATAAGCTGTTGTTAATAAACAAAATAATGTACAATATGAATATGGTTTATATGCAAAAATGTACTTAGCATTTAAACTTACTTTATAAACAAAACAATGCCTACAGAATAGGAACGTAATGTATGGACAAAAGAATGTATGCTATAAACATGGATTATGGATTAAAAAATTACATTAATTGTAAACAAATGTGGAAACAAATATGTATACAGAAAGTACAATTAAAAAAAACTATGCGCAGAACAAAATGTAAATTGAAATGCAAAAATACGTTATGTTAAAAGGAATGTACATAGAATGTAGGCACAGACTGTGGACAAAAGGATGTTCATATAATTTAAGCATAAAGAAATTGAGAAATAATCAGAATATTAGCATTTACCTTCAGACAAAAAAAAGTGCTGCACAATGGTAATCAACCATCCCCTTTGAACAAAGTGTATAGTACATGAAACATCAACATTAGTCATGGACAAACGGTACTAAATCACAAAACGTATTTATCACTTAAGGGGCACCCTGACGGATGAGGTTTTGCAAGAAATACGTTGAGATCACCAGGAAAACACCCTTTACAGAGATCGCAACACTCACTTTAGTCTCGTGTCCTAGAGATCAAACCGTCAAATCGGCGATTCCTCTTTGGCGGAGGTGCTGGACGTCAAATTCTTTCAGTGAAAGAGAAGGCATGTGCCTTCTCTTTTCTAATGGCCGCCTGAGACGCTTTGACCAAATCACTAAATTTCCACAATACAAGCCTTTTTATTTACAGTTTACCAAAAGGAGTTTCGCTTACAACAAAGGAAATAACTCCTTTTTTTTTTTTTACTGCACTACAAAGAAGAAAAAACTTCAACCGTTCGAGTGGCCTCCACCCACCACATCCAAAATGGCTTCTCGCTCCGGCAACTCTGCCAAGGAGGAATCGCCGTTTTGACAGTTTGATTTCTAGGAAATCAGAGCTGTCTTTCTGGTGATCTCGACGTGTTTCTTGCAAAAACTCATCCGTCAAGGTCCACCTTTAAGATCAAGCAAAATTGCCCAGATGGTGACGGGAACTTAGACAGTAAACTTTACCAATGAACAAAAGGCAGGGTATTTAGACTATAAACGTTACCAATGAATAAAATGCAGGGTATGTAGACTGTAAACGATACCAATGAATAAAAGGCAGGGTATGTAGACTGTAAACTTTACCAATGAATAAAAGGCAGGGTATTTAGACTGTAAACTTTACCAATGAATAAAAGGCAGGGTATTTAGACTGTAAACTTTACCAATTAATAAAAGGCAGGGTATTTAGACTGTAAACTTTACCAATGAATAAAAGGCAGGGTATTTAGACAGTAAGCTTTACCAATGAATAAAAGGCAGGGTATTTAGACTGTAAACTTTACCAATGAATAAAAGGCAGGGTATTTAGACAGTAAGCTTTACCAATGAATAAAAGGCAGGGTATTTAGACTGTAAACTTTACCAATGAATAAAAGGCAGGGTATTTAGACTGTAAACTTTACCATTGAATAAAAGGCAGGGTATTTAGACAGTAAACTTTACCAGTGAATAAAAGGCAGGGTATTTAGACTGTAAACTTTACCAATGAATAAAAGGCAGGGTATTTAGACTGTAAACTTTACCAATGAATAAAAGGCAGGGTATTTAGACTGCAAACTTTACCAAAGGATTATGGGCATGCTGTACATTTTACCATTGAACATAACCAGGCTATGTAGAATGTAAACTTTACCATTGATGAAATAGTCTATCAATCTTATTAACTGCCTTGAAAAAGCTCACGAGGCTGCACACTTTATCACTGAACACTAGGCATGCTATAAACACTATCACTGGATATTAAGGCAAGCTGTGAATTTTACGATAAGACACTAGGCATGCTATAAACATTAGCACCGGACATTTAGGCAAGCTGTGAAATTTCCGATAAGACACTAGACATGCTATAAATATTAGCACCAGACATTTAGGCAAGCTGTGAATTTTGCGATAAGACACTAGACAGGCTGTAAACTGTACCATTTGGCAAACTACAGAAGCTTTGATAGATGCACAAAAACTGTGTGACATTGGATTTGTCACAAATCACGTGTCATGCGGAATACAACGTGCCATGCATACGATATGACGTCATCAAGCCATGGACCAATCACGTTCTCGTAATAAGTTTCCTTCTCCACTCCAACGTGTAATGAACACAGTGTGACGTCATCAACTCATGGACCAATCACATTCTCGTACGCAGTTTTTTTCTCCACTTCACTGATCTCATAATCAGGATCTGGAAATGTCAACATAACATTTTAAATACTGGGATTAATGTCTAGATGAGATGGCAGTTCATCTAACACAACTAGAAAATAACAAAAAATACTGGCTTAGTTCCAGAAGGGTAGACATCGGAATATGTTCCATACATATCAATACACTCCACTGTTCTCATAATCAGGACCTGGACATTTCAACAGAACATTTTAGATATTGGGGTTTATGTCTAGTTGAGATGACAGTTTATTTAATAGAAATAGAATATTTTTTTTTTAAAACAATTACTTGTTTAGTTCCAGGACGGTTAGAGATCCGATTAATTATGTTCCTTACATTTCTATACACTCATTTGAAACATTCAATTTACAAAACCAGTAAATTTACAAATTTCCTTAAATGTTAGTAAATTTGCAAACATACTGTTTCACTCAGGGATTTGCAAATTACCGAATAATTTCGTAACTTGTGCATGTACTTTTCCCCTCAAATTTACTGAAGTCACATTTGAATTGTTTACAAAAAAGAAATAAAGTACATGAGTGAGCATAAGAGTGTGTGTGTACCTGTGTGTGTATGTGTGTATGAGTGAGAGAGAAACAGACAGACAGAGAGACAGGCAGACACACGCTTATCTATTCATACCCTGATCTCTGGCAGGTGCAGCATCCCTGTAGTGTGACATGGCATTGTGCACTAGGGGGACTCCATTGTCACCAGGCACTAGAGATAAATACTCAGGAGTTGACTGGTCATCTGCTTAAACACACACACACACACACACACACACACACACACACACACACACACACACACACACACATACACACACACACACACACACACACACACACACACACACACACACACACACACGTGCGCGCACACGCACACGCACACGCACATACACATACACACACACACACGCACGCGCACGCACGCACGCACACACACACACACACACACACACACACACACACACACACACACTCACACACACACACTCACACACACACACACACACACACACACACACACACACACACACACACACACACACACACACACACACACATTCATAACAACAAGACTGTCACGAGTATGGCAACAAGTCCTCGACCGCTTTGTCACACCTTCACTTCTTCAGTCGATTCCATAATTCGTCTCACTATTTCCTGGACTCCTTTGAAACTTCACTATCTTTATTTATGTATTTACATATCTTAACCTCTCCAGGCCTCGTTGTTTCTGTTTTGTTCTCCACCCTTGCACAGCTGTTCTGCCGCACACAAACTCAAGCTGTTTAGTTATTAAAAAAACCTGAATCTATAAATATTCAATCACAAAATGCACCAAGCATGTCCCTATAAACAATCTGACTGTATGTTGTACACAGTATTTTAAATATATTTCTTCCATCAGATTAATTGTAAAAACTTTTTGTTGTTGAGCAGTATCATGAAACATATTTAGTAAGAACAATTCTTAAATAATTCACTTAGTATCACAAATTTAGTCACATACTACAACATATCGATAGCTTAGAGTCAAAACGGACTATCTTTAGATAGTCCATTGACTTATTATTGATGTTATTGCAAAAACTAAGAACTTGCATTAAGAAAGACTACTTTGATGTAAAATGGGGATTATGCTTTTTATATTTCTGCAGTATTTTTTTGAAACAAGTTATTAGTTTTCACAATCACGTTCAATAATACGTCAATGGACTATCTAAAGATAGTCCGCTTTGACTCCAAAACATCGATATTCTTGACTGATATTTATGAAAATTTGCTTATGGTAAACTAAAGTTGGTTTGAAAAAATTTCTGAAAATATTGATGAACTAAATCGATGGCTTGGAGTCCAAACGGACTATCTTTAGATAGTCCATTGACGTATTATTGGATTTATTACAAAAACTAATAACTTGTATCAAACAATGACTGCAGAAATATAAAAAGGGGAGTTTTGCTTTTTATATGTCAGCAGTCTTTTTTTTAATACAATTTATTAGTTTTCGTAATAAGTTCAATAATATGTTAATGGACTATCTAAAGATAGTCCGTTTTGACTCCAAGCCATCGAAATGTTCCTCCGGAAACAGCTGAGCCTGTCATGGCGTGGGTCCCAGTCTGCCCATTGAGGCTTGCTCAAAGGCACAAGCCAGCAAAGCCCCTTCCAAGGCCAAGAATTGTCTCCCTGTCATAGTGTGGGTCCCAGCCTGCCCATTGAGGCTTGCTCAAAGGCACAAGCCAGCAAAGCCCCTTCCAAGGCCAAGAATTGTCTCCCTGTCATAGTGTGGGTCCCAGCCTGCCCATTGAGGCTTGCTCAAAGGCACAAGCCAGCAAAGCCCCTTCCAAGGCCAAGAATTGTCTCCCTGTCATAGTGTGGGTCCCAGCCTGCCCATTGAGGCTTGCTCAAAGGCACAAGCCAGCAAAGCCCCTTCCAAGGCCAAGAATTGTCTCCCTGTCATAGTGTGGGTCCCAGCCTGCCCATTGAGGCTTGCTCAAAGGCACAAGCCAGCAAAGCCCCTTCCAAGGCCAAGAATTGTCTCCCTGTCATAGTGTGGGTCACAGCCTGCCCATTGAGGCTTGCTCAAAGGCACAAGCCAGCAAAGCCCCTTCCAAGGCCAAGAATTGTCTCCCTGTCATAGTGTGGGTCACAGCCTGCCCATTGAGGCTTGCTCAAAGGCACAAGCCAGCAAAGCCCCTTCCAAGGCCAAGAATTGTCTCCCTGTCATAGTGTGGGTCACAGCCTGCCCATTGAGGCTTGCTCAAAGGCACAAGCCAGCAAAGCCCCTTCCAAGGCCAAGAATTGTCTCCCTGTCATAGTGTGGGTCCCAGCCTGCCCATTGAGGCTTGCTCAAAGGCACAAGCCAGCAAAGCCCCTTCCAAGGCCAAGAATTGTCTCCCTGTCATAGTGTGGGTCCCAGTCTGCCCATTGAGGCTTGCTCAAAGGCACAAGCCAGCAAAGCCCCTTCCAAGGCCAAGAATTGTCTCCCTGTCATAGTGTGGGTCCCAGTCTGCCCATTGAGGCTTGCGCAAAGGCACAAGCCAGCAAAGCTTCTTCCAAGGCCAAGAATTGTCTCCCTTTACCATACACTTTCCAACACAAACAAGGTTCCAACAGGACACCATCAAAAAATAAAATGGTTCTTCATGCTCAATGCGTCCAGGTTTTGTCAATCAAAGAAACAATTTTCATTTAAACTTGTTTTTAATAGACTATAAAGTTTTCGGAATTTGGAATTAACTCTTTGAGTATTTCACTCAATTGGGTTTTCAATAAACAGTCCTACATCTTAATTGGGAACAGAAATACTGATACTGGTCCAGTTATCTTGTCAGGATGAGCGGCCAAAGCATTATCAGTTTACTTCTGTTTTGGGTGAGATGTAGTTGTTTAGGCTTTAGACGACAACAGGACAATTGAACAAAACAATGACGAAAACACGTAACAGATAAACTGTAACAGCGATTGACATTTACTTTACACACCTGTAACATTTAAACAAAGACGAGTAAGGGAGAATGAGATCAATAAAACCAACCAAACAATTAATTGAGCCCAGTCAAGTCATTACGTTTCATTCTCTTCATTTCTTTTATCTTTTATTCCTTTATAATCCAACGAGACACACATGAATCCAATGAACACGACAATTCACACCAGAATAATCCATTCAAGAATCAGTTCCGTTGAAGTAAAAGAAATGTAAACAACACAAGCCCACATTATAATGCTACATTTTGTTTGTTTGTGGTTTTCAGACAGGGTCAAATTACTTTAAACGGAAATTGTCAATTTTTATTATTTTTTATTAAATGAACACTGTGTAGGGGACACTTATTGAATCGGTACCCCCTAAGGATAGAGATCTCTATCTCAAGGGCAGATAATCCAAAAGCTATGAAACTTTCAATGTGGATACTACTGGTAGAGGGCTATAACTATATACTATAATTATAAAGATAGTGTCTGTACTTTTGGCTTAAGCGTAAAAATACTTTTTTCTTCAAAAGGTACGAATTACAAGACCTGTTACAGAATTCGTACCACCAAGTTACTGATATCGTACCAGGGGGTTTATAGCACTAATTCAACGATAGGACGCTCGTGACCTGGTTTTAACCATAGACCATTCTCACTTCTAAATGTTCCAGTTAGTCTCGTGACGTCAAATTAATTCTTATGTCATTTTCTCATCAAAAGTTTGATGTCACGTAAAACAGGCCCCTGAATGCATTTTTGACGCTACGCCATTGAACAGACGTAGGAGGTACGAATTACGTGATAGTGATACGAATTGCATAACTATGGCCCAATTATTTTTCCTTTGAATATCTTAATTTACAAAGTGGACAACATTGACCCTAAGAACTTAAAGATGTTAAAGTGATATTTCCAGTTTTAATCTTTGCATGTAGGCCTATGCACTGAATAACAAACAAAAAAAGCGTTACCTAAAATTACATCAGATGCTGCCAAGATGAACTTTCGTTTGTCTTGCAAAGAGTGTTCCGCTTCGTTGCATTTTTGTTGTGATAAAATACTTCCCTTCCCCTGTCCAAACTTCACACACAAGTATTAACCCCCAATCTTCTACCGTTTGGTAGGAAACCAGGTGGTACGAATTGCGTGACAGGTACTGAATCAATAAGTCTCCCCTAAAAGACAATTTACTTGAGAAGAATATGACTGATATTAGTTGTTGTTTTCTTAAATAAAATTTTCCCGGGGATATAATATTGTAGCCTCTGATTTTCAACCTCTTAGCATCATAACTGGCTGAGTTTAAACAAAATAATCTATTTCCTATACCCCCAAATTAAAGTAACCTTTGTAAAAGGTTTATCCTATTCCATCTAATTATATATTGGTTGGTGTAATTTCGTTTCACACGTTTGATTAATGTTCTTTCAGTTATGTTGTATCTCTGCCATGTTGTTGCACCTAACCTGAATTTCTCTTTGGGAGATATTAACGCATACTTATATTGATATTGATTAAAATCCTTCCAGTAATTTGTGATATGCTTGAGGACAGAGAGACAGACAGACAGACATACATGCATACATACATACATACATACATACATACATACATACATACATACATACATACATACATACATACAGACAGACATAGATACAGACATAGATACATACATACATACATGCATGCATGCATACATACATACATACATACATACATACATACATACACACACACACACACACACACACACACACACACACACACACACACACACACACACACACACACACACACACACACACAGACAGACAGACAGACAGACAGACAGACAGACATGCTCTTTTCATACCCTGATCTCTGGCAGGTGCAGCATTCCTGTAGTGTGACATGGCAGTGTACACTGAGGGAACTCCAATGTCACTGGTGTCCAGAGATGAGTACGTAGGTGACTGGTGGTCTGTGCAACCAACACAGTTTCATTAAAATCTGTTCATAACTTTTACCAGAAAATAGGAGACTGACAAGCTAAAAGCTTCATCTGAACAGACAATCCTCCAAGAGATAACTCTACACAAAACAGTTAATGCCAAAAGTTAACGGAATTTTCTCTCCTGTGATGCCCTAACCCTAGGAAATGTAATAAACGTGTGTCAAGTTTCTAAATAAACTTGCTCACAGACGGGCAGAGAAGCAGAAAAAGGATCTACTTATGATCTTTTTGACCGCGGTTAATGTTGTCGCACCAAAAAAAGCTTAGAAGCCATTATTAACAATGAAGTGATAATGCATTAAAACCGCACCAAACTGCCGCAAAATGAATGAATGATCTGAAATGCATTGCATTTGCTATTACACCTTGCCTTTTGTAGATCAATTGTAGATACATATTCGATAATTATTCTCATAAAAGCAGATTACAAAATTAAAGCAAATGCTTTTTCAGAAGTCTGGGATAACTTAACCACTTGAAATTTGTTTACAAAAGAGGTGCCTTGTCGCAAATACATTCTCAATTTTGTGGCCACTGCTTTGGGCCAGTTGACGATGGAGAGGTTCCACTAGCGTTAAGCCTGGCATGGAAACGTTTCATATTTTGAAGCATAGTCTTTCACAAATTATGCTTGGCAAATGTTCATATCTTGAAGCATAGTCTTTCACAAATTATGCTTGGCAAATGTTCATATCTTGAAGCATAGTCTTTCACAAATTATGCTTGGCAAATGTTCATATTTTGAAGCATAGTCTTTCACAATTTATGCTTGGCAAATGTTCATATCTTGAAGCATAGTCTTTCACAATTTATGCTTGGCAAATTTTCATATTTTGAAGCATAGTCTTTCACAAATTATGCTTGGCAAATATTCATATTTTGAACCATAGTCTTTCACAAATCATGCTTGGCACATTTTCATATCTTGAAGCATAGTCTTTCATGAATTATGCTTGGCAAATGTTCATATCTTGAAGCATAGTCGTTCACAATGCAGTAAGCGGTAAATAAACGGGCAGTGAGCAGTAAGATAACTTTTTTATTAATAGGTCATATAGCTCTCACTCTCACGTTACCATTGTACCAACCTTCAGGCAAATGACAACCAATGATTCAAACCAATGGTAACACAGCTCTCCTTCTCACCTTACTACTGATTCCAACTTTAGGCTAATTCTAACGAATGATAAATGTCATTGGTTGCACTGCTCTGTCTCTCACGTTACTATAGTCCCCATCTTAACCGTAATGCCATACTCACATCAAACATTATTATAATTGAAACACCCACCTTCAGGCTGGCTGGGCAAACGATCCATTGCTATTTCATAGACATCATCTTGTCTGGGGTTTACTGGTGGACCTGCTTCGTTGGCCTCCAGTCTTTGTCTTCAATAACAGGTACACACACACACACACACACACACACACACACAGAGGTATAAAAGAGAAGACTTGTCAAAACAAAAACAAAATTTCAAAGCAGAATAATGTCTAACACAAGTACATATATCAAGCATACTTTGGCAGAAGACAAGAGTCCACCAGGTCCCTGGAATAACGTGGAAAATACAGTTCGTCCTAAGGTGGAAAAAGTACAAAATCGGCCTAGTAGTAATTTTGGAATTTTACGTCCTCTCGACCCGGGAAGGCACATATGGGACATGTGTATTAGCTGGGTATTGTGAAAATAAGGATAAAACATTTACAAGACATACATAGACAGAACGTGAACATTACGTATAATGGAGAGGGGGTATGGGGGTTCTCATAAAAACGCAAGTTAAGACTCTATTTGATATGTTTGTGAACCGAAGTTCGTGTTAGTAGGAATTGTGAACCGAAGTTCGTGTTTAAATGAATCAAATTTGTAAAAAGTGGTATAAAATTCTAATAGTTGTCTGACCCGACCGAAACAAATCATTTAATTAAGATTCCAGGGCTACTGGGTTAAAATCTTGGGGAAATGGGTATTTTATTATTAAAAGCCTAATGTGGCTCTATTTATTTTAAAATTTATATTTACACCTATTTTATAAAATTTATTTACAAAAATTTTGGCCTGTTAGTACAGGCCAAGGGGCAAAGGCCCTATTATAAAGAAATTTTTATAAAAATCCTACCGGGGGAGAGAACTCTCTCCCCTGGGACTTCCCTGGGGAAAAGAGCAGGGGGAATATGTACATCGCGGATGTGGTTAGTTTAATAATTATTAGTTAAAAAGATAGAAGTGAATATTTTATTTTTATATGATTATGTACATAGAGTTCTGGGAACAACTAAAGAGGGGGAATGGGGGGGGGGTGTTCGGAGGGTCTCTGCACACAATGAGGGGGCGGGAACAACGAGGGGAGCGATACGCAGGCCATCCCTGCGTCAGCAAACCCCCGCAGACCCACCCCAACAAGGGGGAGACCAGCTCGACGAAGAAAATAAGGATACAAAATGAGAAGTTCCCAGAACATGGGGATACAAACAATTTAGTTTATGTTATTTTATATCATTCGTTCTGTATATTTTCATGGGAGTAGCGTTAGATACGCAGTCATGCAGGGGAGACCACCCAGCCTTCCTTCTTCCTTAAGCTGATTGTTTTGTGGGGTCCCTTGTGTAAAAAGCTCTCCGGGGGGTTTGGGGCATCATGTGACCGGCAATAAAAGTTATACGGGTACTATAAAGCTAGTTAAAAATGTGAGTAAGACTGGTGTGTGTTGATATGTTAAAATATTTTATTGGTAAGAAGATGGTATAAAAAAAACGCGAGTATTAATAAAAGGATGTTGCTGTTATGTCTAAAAGCTGGTATGACTTTAAAAGGACCCATGGCCGGCAGTCGGCAGCCGTGGAGCATCGTGAGTTGTAGGCGGTGGAATGTATGTGTGTTATGGTCCTCTCCATTAAGTGGGGGGGTCAATGGGGGGGGTTGAAAATTTTTATGAGTTTTTAACAACGAATATTCGCTGGGTGCTAAGGTCTTCGTAACACAGCTTACTTATTCGGTCGGGTTTCGCCAGGACCAATAAAGAGCATAGAGATTTATCATGCTAAGCTGTACTAATTTAGTTATGTGTAAAGCAATAATAAGATATTTGTTTGCTAGGATTATGTCTATTCCCAAATGTGGAGTCCCGAGGGGGGGGGGGGGGGGGGGGCCACAAAATCCACCCCGCCCTCGTTGTCGTACAGATGGGAATATTAATATTATAATTATTGAGATGGGAGCCCAGGTGCAGAGAAGAGTAGGACAGAGGTGGAGGGGGAGGCTAACGATTCTTTCATGAGTGGGGCAGGGGGAGGGAGGGAGAGGGACCCCTCCTCCCCACCCCAAACAGAGGGAAGGCGCCGTGTGCAGAGGTCCAGCACGTATGCGGGGGGACCCCAGGCGCCATGGCGCAACGCTGTGGCGTGACGGCTACGAAGGCACACCCCCGGAGTTCGGGCCGCGCACCCATCCACAGGGGGGAGGGGGGTAAAAAAGGGCACTCAAAAGAGTCAACACTAATGGGGATACGTGTTGCATGTTAAAAACAGGGGGTGGGGGGGGAAGTTGGGGGGTGGAGTGTGGACAGGTGCGCGGACCGCTGTCCGGGGGGACCCCTCCCTCTCCAGTGAAAGATGTATAGAAGGGCTAGTGTGATGAATTTAATTTATGTCGGTAGATCAAAAAAGTTGTCTGAGGGAGGACGTTCTGATGGCCTCCGCAAACCAGACCAAGGGGGACCATTCCTGTGGGCCTCGGGATAAAATTGAATTTTGGGTAAAGGGGATGTTTAAGTTCTTTAATTTATCTAGAAAGTTTGAAAGTTCGTTTTGAATGTAATTACATGGGGCGAATAGATGATCTAGGTCCAGTATGTTA
>JAGGCT020003517.1:0-13502 GCA_017654935.2 Phymorhynchus buccinoides
AAACGGTTAACACTTGTTCGCCCCATCTAGCGGATCACTGCCGCCACTTACCGCCTCGGTAAATCCATAATCACCGTCGTCATCCTGTAGAGAGAGGTATCCCGGCCCTCTTTGTAGAACAGAAGCTATACAGAACTGCTTTACTTTCCCTCATCTTCTTCTCTGGAATAACTTACTGAGAATTAAGCAGTCGGACCTCTTAGTCCCTTCTTGAAGCGCTGGTTCTCAGTAGAAATGATAGTGTTGTACCAAAGTATTATATCACCCTGACTGACAGGACATCTGAATTCTTCTTTGTCGCTTTAGATTGGGAATGATGACCTACTCAATGCCCTCTTCAGCAGCATATACTAATAACTCTGAATGTGAATGTGGATTCGAAAGAGAAGATGCTGCTCACTTTCTCACTTACTGTACGGCCACTCTTTCAAAACTGGCGTAATGCCCAGACACATTGATCTTCTTCCTGATGATGTAAAGAACAATGCCCAGGACACTTCTGTTTGGGAAGCGGGCGCGACGCTATAAATTCCAGTGAAAAATGTTAAAATTCTTCACGATGGTTGTAAAGCTTCGATGCTGTGATACTACGCGTTTTCATATACGAATGGATGGCTTTCATTTTGCGTCTTTTTTTGATATGATTAATGTTCTATTCTACGTAAATAAACTTGTCCCTGATTATTAATGATTATGAAACATGTTTGAACTTAAATATTTGACTAAGGCAGTTCGTACTATGATTGTTTGCCCCAATTTTTCTTTTTTGATTACGTTTTTTTCGTTTACATTTATTCTTACACGTGTGTTTGTAAATGTTGTACCTTTGTACGTTTACTTTTTCCCATATTATTTATTGCCTTATTTGTTAAATGCTTTTACCCATGATGATTTTTAAAAAAAAAAATTAATTATGCAGCTGTTCTTTTGTAATTTATAAATGTGTTGAGTACGCCCATAAGCTTTAGCTTGTTGTACTCGTGCGCTGAGTTATTTTTGTATCTGCATCAAATTGTGTAAATAAAGTTGTTTAAACCAATAACAACAAAAAGACTTAATGATCTAGAGAAATAAAATTCACAACAAAAAGACTTAATAATCTAAGAAATAAAATTCAAACTAAAAGTATCCCTACAAACTACCTACTTTTTTTCAAAGAAACGAGAAAAAGAATAACAAAGACATTGGTTACAGAGCAGTGGCTTAAACTTTTAAAAAGCAAGCAAGTATATGATATGATAAGAAAACAAAAACTGAATACGTCAATACAATTTTCATGCCCTCTTTCATTGTCTTCTTCTTACTGTTTCGACGGTTCCACAACAACACCCAGTCGCCTGTCAAACGTCTTCTGTCAAGAAACAGCACCAACCCAAGTTGACAGCAACACAGTAGTCTGTGGTTGTCGGTTCTAAAACGAGACACTACTTTGATTGTTCTACTGTTTGTTGCGGGAGGGGGAAAAAAGCAGTTGCCAAATCACTGGTCTTGCCTGGTCACGACATAGTGCGATTAGCATTTATTAAAGAAAGGAGACTGCGTTGTGCAGGCGTGACAAACAAATATTGCGTAACAAACAATTATTGCGTAACAAACAATTATTGCGTAACAAACTTTAGCACAATGTACCTCGGTCTCGATTGGCCCTTTCCCATCTCGCCCTTTCTTGATCTTGATTTTTTTTTTTTTGACTGGCAGAGTCCAATTCTAGGACGTAGCCTAAAACACCAGTGGGTGAAGAACTTGGGGAGAGAAACTCTTTGGAAAAGTAAAAAAAAAGCCTATCACTAGACTGGAACCAGCCAGCCAGGTCCCGCTGATCGGGCCCTTAGCATGATGCCGCGCCAAGCCGAAAAACGGGGTGGGGGGAGTGAAAAAAAAAAGGGGGAGGGGGAGGGGGGAATGGGACGGGGCTTTTAAATAGCCTTTAGCCTGCTATTTCCTTTTAATTTATAAGGAAACGCAATTTAAAACTTTTTTTTTTTTTATATTATTTTTTTTTTTTTTTTTTGTTTTTTTTTTTTAAAGAGTACAACATACAGTGAAAAACAAGCAAACTGATCTGCATACTAATTAATTACTGAATACTTATGTTAGTATGGAAGCAATAGTCTTCCCAAAAATTATCTAATTTGTTTTTAAAACTATTGAGTGTTCCTGCGGTTGCAGTATCATTTGGTAGAGAATTCCAATTGTTAATAACCCTGTTTGTGAAAAAAAATGTGCATAAATATTAGTATGAACTAATGATTTTGTTAGTTTTAAGGAGTGTCCTCTAGTGGTAGAGTTACTAAGAGAAAAAAGTGTGTTTGTAGTTCTAGTATCATAATATCATAATATCCATTTAAGATCTTAAAAGTTTCAATCATATCTCCCCGTGCTCTTCTATACTCTAGGCTAGGTAGATTAAGAAGTTTTAGTCTTTCCTCATAGCTCATATTACTCATGTTGATAATTTGCTTAGTGAATCGCCTTTGGACGTTCTCGATAGCATTAATATGTTTCTTTAATGATGGAGACCAAATCACATTACCATATTCTACTATTGGTCTCACCAATGATTTGAACAAGGGCACCATAATATCTTTAGTTTTGTGCTGAATGAAATGAGAAATTATTGACGAGACAAAACAGAACGTGCAATATTTCAACGACAATGTCTTTTTGAAACAACATAGACAACGCAACAATACCTCCCCTCTTCACAGTTGAGCAGTCTCCAAATGACCAGGCTTAGACAGAAAATATAACAAAAACATTGTTGTTGAATACAGTTCAGAAGTGTCAGAGGGAGGGAGAGGTGGGACAGTGAAGAGAGGGTGGAAGTTATAAACAGTGAGTGCAATCTCATCAATGGCAATGCTTGCAGAACAAAAGTGGGTGAATGAAAAGGGATAGTGGATGGAGGGGGGGGGGGAGAGAAAGACAGGAGTTGGAGGGGGAAAAACCGGTTTGAACCGAAAAACCGGTCCTACAATTTCGCGGTTCGAAAAACCGGTTCGAGTGGCTGTGAACCGGTTTTTTTTATACTGCAAACTGAAAGTAACTTTTTCTTAGAATGACGCATTCTGTTCGAAGAACAACGCTGAATCTCAGAGCAGATTGGGTGTTTGTAAACCAAGAGTAGCTGTTTCTAGTTGTCTAGTGGTGTAAGGTGCAAGTATGGCTGATTATTACACTACGGTACTGAATCCGGAGAAGTCAGACTTTTGGAGGCATTTTCTCCTGAAGAAACGAAAGAGCGATGGAGTGATTGTAGAAAATATTGCTTAGTGCTTGCAATGTGGCAGTGCGATCAATCGGGGTGGTGGAACAACAAACATGACTAATCACCAAGAGAACTGTGAATGAAACAAATATAAAACAATGTCTTATAAGTTTATTTAATTTCTATGCATTCTTATGTTAAGAAGATGAGCAAATATTTTGATCTGCACACACACACACACACACACACACACACGCACACACACGCACGCACACGCACACGCACGCGCACACGCACGCACGCACACGCACACACACACACACACACACACGCACACGCACACACACATGGCATTTCTATAATTTAAAAAATGGATGCTTTCAATCCTTGATACAAAGAGACTGTTAACCGCCGTTTTGTCCAAATTCCGCCGTTTTGTCCAAATTTTCTATTATGATTTGGACAAAACGGCGGTTCAACAATCCGCCGTTTTGTCTATAGACAAAACGGCGGATTTGGACAAAACGGCGCCCGATTTTTAACCGCCGTTTTGTCCAAATGAAAGTTGGAGTTATAACAAGCGCGAAATCGCAATAGTTTGTGGCACGCGGTCTATTTTTACCACTCCAATCATGAGTCACCTCCCCTGGCTTTTCAATAATTTTAATCTGTAAACCAGAATGCTATCTCTGCACCATTTCGTAACTTTTTATATCTTTTGGAAAACATTTAAAACTATGTATCCTACTTATACTCATCAAAAGAAGCACCGCATACTCGTCGTGTCTGTTGTAGTGTCTGTATTACGTATGTTTATTATTTTGTACGCTTTTTAAAATACATCATTTTAAAGAGCGGTCTCAATTTGAAGTGTAGCCTCGATACATTTAGTGTATTATGAGTTCAAATGAATTTTTTTTGATGTTGTTGACCAGTAGTCAGTGTCACTGACCAGTGGTCATTTTGGCCTATTTTCACTGTTTGACTGCAAATTAGTGTATTAGGAGTTCAAATGAACAAGGTTTGATGTGGTTGACCAGTGGTCAGTGACACTGACTAATGGTCAACCACATATTTAAAAAAATAGGCCAAAGTGACCACTGGTCAGTGACACTGACCACTGGTCAACGACATCAAAATTTGTTCATTTGAACTCCTAATACACTAATTTGCAGTAAAAGAGTGAAATAGGCCAAAGTGACCACTGGTCAGTGACACTGACCACTGGTCAACCACATCAAAAATTGTTCATTTGAACTCCTAATACACTAATTTGCAATCAAACAGTGAAAATAGGCCAAAATGACCACTGGTCAGTGACACTGACCACTGGTCAACCACATAAAAAAAATTGTTCATTTGAACTCCTAATGCACTAATTTGCAGTCAAACAGTGAAAATAGGCCAAAGTGACCACTGGTCAGTGACACTGACCACTGGTCAACCACATCAACAATTGTTCGTATGATCTCCTAATACACTAATTAGCATTCAAACGGTAAAATTAGGCCAAAGTGATCAGCGTCAGTGGTCAGCTTGTTATTCATTTTATTTAACAAAGATTTGTTTTTAAATGAGAACTTGTCAAGAATGAGGTTTTATCACTCTAACTTTCATTTGGACAAAACGGCGGTTCAAAATCGAGCGCCGTTTTGTTGAACCGCCGTTTTGTCCAAATCATAATAGAAAATTTGGACAAAACGGCGGAATTTGGACAAAACGGCGGTTATCAAGACCAACATATTGATAAACAGGTTTTAAGAGTGAAAGACTTTTACCAAATGTACATAAACCTATAATTTTGAAATGACTAACAACGAAATTTAAAAACATGACCAGGAAATGGCAATGATCACATCCAAACCTGATGGAACGGAGGATTACAATGAGCTGCTTAGTTCAACTCCCACCAGAGGAACATTAAACTATTAGAAGTATTTTATTTCATCATGGAAAAGGCTGCAATAACGACAACTTTGAACACAGGGTTTTATTATTTCATTTAACAAGTAATTGGTATTGAAACATTCCCATGGGAGTCGATCAGGTATAAGATCAGAGTGGGATTCCAGCCATTTTAGCAGTTTCTCTACGTTAGCTTGTTTCCCTCTTTTCTACCCAAGTGTTGAAGGTGTCCATAAACGGATTCATGGCAGAGTTCAAAGGTAACACAAATATAGCCAGGCCAACATTGACTTCTGGTATTGAGGTACCAGCTGTGGACAGTATTCCACACCGGCCCATGGGGAAACCAGCACATACAGTCTGTCACTGATCAACCGTCCAGCTATGGTCATGTTCCGTTGTTGAGCTTGTTTTATAGGGACACCCTGACGGATGAGTTTTTTTTTGCAAGAAACACGTCGAGATCACCAGAACGACAGCCTTTTCAAGGATCTGAACACTCACTTTGCTCTGGTTTCCTAGAAATCAAACCGTCAAAACGGCGATTCCTCCTTGGCGGAGTTGCCGGAGAGAGAAGCCATTTTGGACGGGGTGGGTGGAGGACACTCAGAGTGGTTGAAGCTTTTTCTTCTTTGTAGTCCAGTAAAAACAAAAATTGGAACTATTTCCTTTGTTGTGAGCGAAACTCCTTTTGATAAACTGTAAATAAAAAGGCTTGTAGGGGAAGACGGGGTAAAAAGAGCATGGGCGGGTAAGAAGCCCACCCCAATTATCTCATGAAATGAAGAAAATTTCAGTCTCATTTTGCCCTTGAGACGAGCGTTAATGTCTAGCATTCGTCTCATGGGCAAATTTGACTGAAATTTTCTTTATTTCATGAGATAATTGGGGTGGGCTTCTTACCCGCCCATGCGCTTTTTACCCCGTCTTCCCCTATTGTGGAAATTTCGTGATTTGGTCTAAGCGACTCCGGTGGCCATTAGAAATAATTTGAAATAATTTGACTTCCAGCACCTCCGCCAAGGAGGAATCGCCGATTTGACGGTTTGATTTCTAGGAAACCAGAGCAAAGTGAGTGTTGCGATCGCTGTAAAAATGAAGAGATGAAGGTGAAAGCCAAACCAACAGAAGTCAGTACAAATAATTATAATAACATTGAATGCAATTAAAACACTGAAAGTTTTAAAATCTTGACTGTGTTTGTGAAAAATGCAAATGTAGAATATACAATGTTTCCACTGTCTTGAGAACACCACCATTCGATAAACATATTCTGAAAAGAAGCATTCCCTTGGCTAATCATTTAATGTCTTTTAAACACTATGACCACCATAACAATCTATAATATAATACGCTGAGGCCCGAAGTGTACAAGAGCGTAAAAACTCATACCGCATACTTGTCGGACTTTTGCTGGCCACACATTTCCAGAAGAACGCGTTGGGACGCGATTCCGCTATGTCTGGTTCAAAATTTTGCTTTTTAAAGTTGATTTTGAAAGCAAAATGTGTTAAATTTTATCGAAAATTTGGGTCGTCTGCTTCGCCCGAGTGCGTCGGAAATTGCCGAAGCTATCTTCGGAAATCACGAAGAGTGCCGACCTGTGCTTTCGTAACCTCTCTCTCTCTCTCTCTCTCTCTCTCTCTCTCTCTCTCTCTCTCTCTCTCTCTCTCTCTCTCTCTCTCCTCCCCACTTCTCGCTGTCGCACAACGACAACAGTGCTAACAAAGTTTGTCACTAAGTCACGCAAAATTTTCTCAAATCAATACATTGCTTCCAGTATTGCATCTTTATTCTTTAGTATGGGGTACGGGGAACTCTCTTACATTCACAGACAGCATTATGTGTCATATCAATGTAACATTGAATACATTATCCTTGCATTTCAAAAATAGTATAAACCATAATATCAATTATATCTTTACTACACACACACTCACACACACACACACACACACACACACACACCACACACACACACACACACACACACACACACACACACACATACGCACATATACACACACACACACACACACACACACACACACAACACACACACACACACACACACACACACACACACACACACACACACACACACACACACACACACACACACACACACACAGATGGAAAAAAAAGACAATAAGCAGTAACATGCGAGCTGGCTACATTATACATAGGGGAAGACGGGGTAAAAAGCGCATGGGCGGGTAAGAAGCCCACCCCAATTATCTCATGAAATGAAGCAAATTTCAGTCTCATTTTGCCCATGAGACGAGCGTTAATGTCTAGCATTCGTCTCATGGGCAAATTTGACTGAAATTTTCTTTATTTCATGAGATAATTGGGGTGGGCTTCTTACCCGCCCATGCGCTTTTTACCCCGTCTTCCCCTATTCCAATATCTAGACCCTCTGTCCGTTGTTAACAATGTAGTGACACCAACGTATGCATATTTTTGAATACATTTTAATATCCATAATAATACATTATTGCGCTCATAATTGCAGTTTTTCTTTTCCCCCTTCTTTCTTCTCCTCAACAAAGTGTGGTGGCTTGCATGGTGTTCTTTTCAACGGTAGCATCGTCTATTTCATCGTCGTCGTCGTCGTCGTCGTCGTCGTCACCTTTGCCCCTGCATGGGAAGCACTTTTGACCATCCCTGGAAAGAAATGTTGAAAACAAAGACAACGACGCATCAAGCCATACAAACGAACTCCCAGAAACCGTGGTAATGTATCTTCAGCAATATGCTTTGTCATAAAAATCGATCTCATTTGGAATACGTATTGGGTATATGCAAACCTTTTCCTAGTTGTAAGAGGCTAAAATTTGTCAAAACAAAAACAATTACCCGCTATTCATGTTTGAGATCATTTTCCATCATGAATTTTGGCTTGCGAACTCTCGCGTCACCTGGCTGCTGCAATTTTCTTCCATTTTCGTAACTAAAGAAAACTAAAAACGAAACAAAAAATGCTGGACTGTCCATTACAGTGTAACCTCCCTTATAAGATCCCCCCCCCCCTTATAAGACTCCCTCCCTTAAAGACCCCCACGTCACGTGTCACATTCCCTCTTATGCTAGGAAGATTTGTTAAGATTTCTTACCAGCTATAAGAGGGAAAACACGTGAAAAACCATGATTTTGACACGTGACGTGGGGGGTCTTTAAGACCTACTTCTCTGAGACATTGCCCTTCTTTGTAAGTATTAAAATTACCTCCCTTATACAACTCCCTCCCACTTAAGAACTTATTTTGGATGATTTTTCGAGGTCTTAAAAGGGAGGTTCCACTGTGTTATAGGATATCCAGCATTTGAAGTTGAGCACACACACCCACACCCCACACCCCCCACCCCACACACCCCACCCCACACCCCTAAACACAACTTCATGAGGTTTGTAGGCATCAAACTGTGAGAGTAATGCCCTATTCACTGCTGACCTGTTGGCGTCATGAATGTCGTCCATTGTCTCCGGCAGTGTGGTGCCTTTGGTCTCCGGCAGCCAGAGGGAGAGGAGGCACACCAGCAGTGCTGGGGACCCCATCAGTATGAGGGGCAGAGCTTTCTCCAGCTTTCCTCCAACTAGCAGTCCCTGGAACGAAATTTAAAGACAGCAGTGTGTGTGTGCGCGTGTGTGTGCGTATATGCCTGTCTGAATTTATGTTCATAAGCAATAGTTACTCAATATCCTATATCAATGATCAATGAAACCAATATACCCACTTACCAAAATTTGGCACCGTAACTGCAAAGATGTGATAGATGTGGCCAAGGTCAGAGTGGAAAATCAAAGTCATTGTTTGCTAAAGGACTCACCAGTTCTTGGAATACTCTGGGTAGGAGTCGGTCCAGGACCGAAAAAAAACTCGCCTCTGATGGGATTCGAACCCGTGACTTCCCAGTCAGTAGTCCGCGACCCTAATCACTACGCCACGGTGGCTGGTCTCTTCTAAGTAATTTACATGTTACTAGCCGTATGCACTCATGGTAACGGTACATGACCATGTGTCCAAAAACGATTGGTTGTTTGTTCTAAGTAATTTGCATGTTACTACCCGCGTCAACTGCTTAAGATGCACTCATGGTAACGGTACCTGACCATGTGTCCAAAAACGATTGGTTGTTTGTTCTAAGTAATTTGCATGTTACTACCCGCGTCAACAGCTTAAGATGCACTCATGGTAACGGTACCTGACCATGTGTCCAAAAACGATTGGTTGTTTGTTCTAAGTAATTTGCATGTTACTACCCGTGTCAACTGCTTAAGATGCACTCATGATTAGCCTACAGTACCAGATCCAACGAGTCCCTTACCACGTCTGCCAGGTAAGGGGCGGCGATGCCCCCGATGCGGGAGAATGTGAGTCCCACGCTGAGCGTGGAGGCCCGGATGACGGTGGGGAAGAGTTCCACCCCGTAGACGTACAACGTGGAGAAGGCCACACACACGAACAGGCGCCCCACCACCGACATGGCCACCAGAACCCAGTCTGGAAAAAAATGCATTATTATAATGATGCCAGCATGTAGTTTCCGACGACGACGACGACTGCCAACATTGATGGAAGAGAGGTGCAGCTGGTGTTACTGAGCGACTCGGCTATAATTTATTCACGGTGTAGATGCCTCCCTCCGGGTACATTGCCCACCCTTCTTCACTAAATCTGCTGCCGGAGATGAAGACGCTCCCGCAGGTTGCTGATGTAGTAGATCACCACGAACCTGAAACGTGTGACAATCAAGTTCAGTCCAGTAAAGAACCCCACAGGCTAACTCATCCCTTTGATTGCAGCACTAATAAATGCCAGTGCTATTGCCCCCTAGTTTGATAGTCAGTCTTCCCATGTGTGTGTGTGTGGATATGTGTGCGTGCGTGTGTGTCACTGTGTGTATGTGTGTCACTGTGTGTATGTGTGTCACTGTGTGTATGTGTGTCACTGTGTGTATTTGTGTGTGCAAGCGAGCGCACAAGCGTGTGTGCATGCGAACGCGCGTGCGTGCATGCATGCGAGTGTCTTTCTGTCAAATGACTCTCCCTGTGTGCCTAACTTCCATCTCAACTGACCACCCTCGCCTTGCTTAAGCTTAAGGCTGTGTCAGACCAACTGGACATAGTCACATAGGCTAGAAAACACAACGGCTACATCAAAATGTTGTTATCCTAAGCATTTTATTTATACCGGGGTTGTCTTTACCCATGACAAGCTCCAAGCATACCATCATCAGTCTCCAAAATCCTTCGAAGTCAGATTGTGGCTGCCCACATGGCAGGGTAATCAAACACGGTCACACACGTAATGTTCTCATCCCTAGCTGATGCACTTGTACCATAGTGTTCAAGTGGTTCCGCTGTTGGGATGATCCCTGGAGTCTTTTAGCCAAGGTAAGCCAACAACAACTGACCCTCACTGCCCAGCAGAGCGGGCACAACGGAGCCCACGCAGACGAGGCCGGAGATGAAGACGCTGCCGCAGTAGACCTTCTTTCTGCCGAAGCGGTCCAGCAGGAAGTAGGGCACGCACAGACCCACGGTTTCCACCACGGCGTTCAGCAGGTAGTTGACGTAGATGTCCCCCGCCAGGTTGCTGATGTTGTACATCAGAGCGTAGTAGATCACCACCACCACGAACCTGAGACGAAGCGTGTGACAACTAGAGCGTTAAGACGCTGGATCACCAGCTGCGCGGCAGCATTTTCGGCGCCTGTGACCTTGGCATTTGACCTATGACCTTCTTTTCGTTTTTATAACTTGGCCTAGATATCTTTAGCACCTATCCGCATGCAACATTTGAACGTCCTAGGTCCCTCCGTTACCGTGCCAGGTGTTCAGGGGCATTTTCGGCTCCAGTGACCTTCACCTTTGACCTTCATTTTTGAATTTGGCCGATATATTCTTAGTACCTATCCGCTTGCAAAATTTCAGCATCATAGGTCCTTCCGTTCAATGGTTGCCGTGCCAGGTGCTCGGCAGCATTTTCGGCGCCAGTGACCTTGACATTTGACCTATGACCTTCATTTTTTAACTTGGACTAGATATATTTAATACCTATCCGCTTGCAAAATTGGAGCGTCCTAGGTCCCTCTGTTATCGTGCCAGTTGTTCGGCAGCATCTACGGCTCCAGTGACCTTGACCTTTCACCTATGACCTTTATTTTCAAACTTGGCCTAGATATCCTTGGTACCTATCCGCATGCAAAATTTGAGCCTCCCTAGGTCCCTCCGTTCAAACGTTATCATGTTAACATAGTCAGATAGTCAGTCAGTCAGTCAGGAACAGAATCCACTGAAAACATTACCAGCTTCGCTCACTTTGTCGCGGCTGGTAATCAAGTCCAGGGCCTGTATTCACATTGAGATAGTATGAATAATATCTTAGAAGTCCTTCTAAAGTAGTAGTATTTAATAGGACTTTAGAAGGACTTCTAATATATCAATTATGATGATAAGTTTCATATTATCTCAATGTGAATACAGGCCCTGGTCAAGTCAAGTCAAGTCGAACAAGTTGAGGTTTTTTTCAGGCATAAAGAAAATAAGGTGGCAGTCGATTATATTATGTCTATCAGTTTATTTTATTATCATTCCCTTTTACCTAGTTCGCATCACCCTTGTTATGCTTTTCTTTCATAATTTTAGGATACTTATCATACCTGGGTTGAGTTTCTCTAGACAACGGTCGCCGCACGCATACCTGTTACGCCAAAAGGGGCCTAAGAAACACTTTAGAAAACGTTTGCGGAAGAATATTACAAGCTCTTGTCTGATTGGTAAAAAAAAAAGTATTATTTTAACCAAACATTAATGGACCAATCAACAACAAGAAATGTATTCACCCCATGCAAGTCACGTGATAGTTCGCCAAGAGATACTTTGGGAGTAGCCACAAAACGTTTTCGGCAAACGTCGGCAAAAGAGGTGTTTCTTAGTACCGTTTTTGCCGATTTGCGCTCACGCTACATAACGTTAGCCCTTGTGAAACGACCCCCTGCTGCACTACCTCATACTATATATATATATAATATATATATATATTATGCAATTTAGATATTATGAGCACCGATACAAGCTTTAAGTTTGCTGGGCTCTATGATTTTGTTGTTGATGCTGCTTTGTCATAATTATATTTGCTTATGAATCAGTTTGTTTAAATCCAGGTGCACACGCATACACACGCATTCATCTGTTACACAAATCAACCCCAAGTTGTCTTGCACGTACATGTTGGAGAAGAAAATGAGCACGCGCACCACCAGCTCACGTGACTTGAACACGTGCCTGAAGCTGAGCGCACGCTCTTCCTCCAGCAGTTGAGTGACGTCATCGACCTTGGGCAGGCACGTGCCGTTAGAAGCAGTGATCTTTTGCAGCACTTTCAAGGCCTCTTCTTTTCTACCTCTGGCTGCCAACCAGCGGGGAGACTCCGGAATGAGGCCTGTAAATAAAAGAATTCTTTTTTGTTTGTGGATCAAGCCACAAAACTATAACTCACTTTGTCTGTCTGTCTGTCTGTCTGTCTGTCTGTCGTCGGTCCAAAATTGTCGCACTTCCAATCGAGGCTACACTTCAAAATAATTCAGGCCGCTCTTTAAAATGATGTATTTAAAAAATCGTACAAAATAATAAACATACGTAATACAGACACAATACAACAGACACGACGAGTATGCTGTGTTTCTTTCGATGAGTATAAGTAGGATAACATAGTTTTAAATGTTTTCCAAAAGACATAAAAAGTTACGAAAGGGTGCAGAGATACATTCTGTTTACAGATTAAAATTATTGAAAAGCCAGGGAGGTGACTCATGATTGGAGTGGTAAAAAATAGACCGCGTTGCACACAAACTATTGCGATTTCGCGCTTTGTTTTTCGAATGTCAATAATATAAAAATTATATATAGATTGTTTAAAAAGAACATGAAAACCAGACGGAAAGCTGTAATAGTCAGGTAGGGGGTGAAGGTGAGTGACACTCAGTCAGCAAGACAAAAATACGAAATAATGTTAGTAAGTTTGTTCTTGTTATGGTTTGAGCTCTTTCTGAAACTCGGTCATCACCAATGACTTTATGCAATGTTATATGACGTTAGATGGCTACAGATAATTAATGTTTCCTTTCCTTTAATGTTTGTTTGGAGCATAGACCTCATTGTTTGTTCTATTGTTAACATGTCTGGTCTTTGGGTACTTACATCAAACTATGTTTGAGAGGGGTTACAGAGCTTCCACCAGGAAAGAAAAGAAAAAGAGGGGAGAAATGTAGGTCACAGTCTTAGTTTTAGCGTATCTGCTCACGAGAAAAGGCCTGACTGCATCTCTGACATTCAAATTTAATCAGCTCTGGGAGGCCAAGGCCCCCCCCCCCCCCCCCCCCCC
>JAGGCT020003518.1:0-13494 GCA_017654935.2 Phymorhynchus buccinoides
TTAACAAGAACAATGACAGGACTTTAAAGCGAACACACGAACCGATACACAACACTTGTCGCATTTCGTGATGTATTAAATGTACTAATTCCCAGCCATCTTTCTAAGATAGCCGTTTGTGCCTTCCATTGCTATCTGGAGATCATAGTGGAGACGATTGACTGCACTCGAATGTTTTGTTCATGTACTAGAACTAAGACTATGGAGAGCTTGGTACTATTAAACAAACTTTCTGGTCAGTGTATTAATAAGGTTTGGTTTTGTGACCCGAACGTATCTAACGCCGGCTGCGTGATGATATAATGATTTCAAATCATTGTTTTTCATGTGCTCTATAAACTGTTGCACGCGTTATATATTTTTGAAGTGATAGACAACGCCAAATAAAATAATATTAATGTGATATAAATACCAGTATAGTAATAAACATACATAGAGCAAACAGCACATTGGTGGGGTTTTTTTTTCAGAACACAGAACAGATAATAATGTTAAGCTGGCACTTTTTATTTAATCCGAGCTACCTTCCTTAGCGAAATCGCATACAATGTGGGCCAACAGTTCATTCGATCTCTTTCCCCCTGGGAATATGTGTCGATGCCAGTGGGCACAGCCCTTCCCCGGGAACTGTGGTTGATGCAGTGTTATACATCCCTTCCCTTGGGAAATGTTTGTGCAATTTGGCACATCCCTTCTCCCCTGGGAAATGTGGTTGATGCAATGTGGCAAAGCCCTCTTGGGAAAATGTGGCCTGTGCAGTGTAGTACATTCCCTTCCCCTGGGAAATGTGGTTGATGCAATGTGGACATCCTTGCCCCTTGGGAATGTTGATGCAGTGTAGTACATTCCTTCCCTGGGAAATGTGGTCGATGCCTGTGGCAGCGCCCTTCCTTGGGAAATATGGTTGATGCAGTGTGGTACATCCCTTCCGCTGGGAAATGTGGTTGAACTGCAATGTGGTACATCCTTTCCCCTGGAAATGTGGTTGATGCAATGTGGTACATCCCTTCCTTTGGTAAATGTGGTTGAATGCAGTGCGTAATCCCTTCCCCTGGGAAATGTGGTTGATGTGGCATGGCCTTCTGGTAACGAGCTTGCTGCGGTGTGGTAATGTCCAAGGAAACTGTGGTTGCATGTGCACAAAGGTACAGGAGACTTGAGTATGCGCTGGTTCATCACTCCCAGGTTGATGGTTCCTTCCTCCTGGCCCGGAGCAGTAGCTTTGGACTGTTGGCAAGTTGAGGCGTTGGAACGACGATTTAATGATTTTTAAAAAAAGTAAAAGACCGGGGGGAGAGATCAGTATTTTCTTTAATTCCAGGAATCGCAAGCGAATTTCAAATCAAATTTTGTTTATTTTTCCAGAAAGAGCCAGCAAATGTCTTTTATTCCAAATGGACAAGCAACAAATGATAAAGAACAAATCGAGATCAGATTTATTAAGTCCAGGAAGCGAATTTTAAAATCAAATTATAATAAATCAACCCTTTGGCTGAATTGTATTAAGTTTTGTTTTTCCCCACGACTATGTTGATTCTGCATCAGTTGGGCACATGTATGGCCAATTTGTATAAATGCTTGTTCTTGTATTTCTGAACTCAGTGTTGAAGTAGGAAGTTCCTAGTCAATGTTAAACCTCCAACCTTCCCGATATGTTTTAAAACTTTGTTGTTGTTCGCTCGAACGAACATGATGAAGTTCGTTTTCAATTCCTGATGTATGCCGAATTCACATAAATGATTCTCTCTCTCTCTCTCCTCATCTCTCTCTCTCATCTCTCTCTCTCTCTCTCTCTCATTCTCTCGTTCTCTCTCTCTCTCTCTCTCCGAAGACTCTCTCTCTCTCTCCTCTCTCTCTCTCTTCTCCTCTCTCTCTTCTCTCTCTGATGTGGTTCACTTATTTGTGTTGCGTATGATTGTATGGCGCACGTGTGCGAATCTGGATTATTATGCCTACCTTTGCGCGCGCGTGTGTGTGATGTTTGTCCAGTTTAAGGATTTTTTAATCACGCATAAGCTTGAAATATAAGAACATATTGACACTATACACACAACGCACATGCCCGTGTACACCGCAACCTGTACCCTTGCCACTTCTAGTTTCATTGGAAATCTAAATAGCCTTTTGTCCTCCTTGTGAAGCGGAGGATTTGCAATTCTTTTTTCTTCAGCTTCCTCGGGCATATGACCGAAATGCGTAAGATGGTAATTTATAGTCCCATATACGTCTGTGAAATTCGGCTTCCCACCTGGAAGAGCGCTGGTCGCGCCAGAGGCGCAACCACCCAATTTGTTTTTTACATGCGATTTGTGTGTGACTGATGGGGGACTTGAGGGGGTGGTGGTAAATTTTTACTCAAATGACAACGTTTTCGTTGCCACTACACTTGGGTTTTAACGTATGCTTATGTGCATGGGCACCGGGGACATCGTTTTCGTATGCATCCGAAAGACTCCACGTTCAAACTGGTGAGGCCGAGTGCCAAAATGAGTAAGAAACAAATCCCCTGTACCAGGTTACGAGAACTCGTGTTTACTTGAGACAGGCGAACGCGTTACCTCTGTGCCACTCTAACCCTATAGTGTACCTGTGTCCGAGTTTTCAGAGGTCTCCCTGCTGACACATTCAGATGCCAACATTCAAAGTATGGAGTTCAAAGAAGATAATTATTTTGGAATATTTTTAATGGGTGGGAGGGGGGGGGGACGCAGGAGGATGGGCCAACGATTGCAAATAAAACGATAGATATGAAAGGCAGCGCAGTCCTACATTAGTGGAAGCTCTTAGCATAACTTCCCAGAGGGTGGGGGAACTGTTTGTAGAAAAGATTCCCCCACATGACATGCAGTCGTTTTCAAGCTTGCGCAGTATTTGTAAACCGCGTGCACAGAAACCACTTCAATTTTTTCATTTCGGTGCTGGTATATTAAAGAAACTCATGTACGCTATCCTGTTGAGTAGGGCCCCCGCCCCCCCCCGCCCGGTTTAGCAAGTGAGGTAATTGCCTTACTCGGGGAAACCGTAGGACTGCGTGCCATTGTGTTCACGTGTCGTGTCCCCGTTCGTGGCTGTGTTGCTACCTAAGGACGTGCCGTTATGCCCAACGAAGGTGTGATGGACCCCCCCCCCCCCCCCCACCCCCCCCCTCTCACCACCACGATCTCTAACCGTAAACATAGCCCTTAGACCGCGGTACACACATAAAGCGGAAATTCCATGCTGAAACCCGTACGCAATACATAAACAAATCGAAAAACAAAAAAAGGGAAAAAATTTGCGCAAGTGTCCGAATTTCCCCAATATGCGTATAAACTTTTATCCTTCTTCCACTTAATTAGGGTTTTCCGTACGGAACTTAAGCGTCTAATAGACTTTTTTTTTAAGCTTTTTTTTTTTAAGCTTCACGGTCCAGCTTGAGATGCGTTACGTATCGTCAATTCTCGTGTGAAAAAAAGCACGCAAACGGTGGAAGATACATACGTCATGACGGTGGAAGATACGTACGTCATGACGATGATCGATTCAGCATATCAACGCATTTAAATTAAAGCAACTTAACATGCAAACATCAATTTAACAATTCAATTCAAATCTTCTTCTTTCGTTCAGATTGCATCATGCTTCGAAAACTTTCATCATTTCACTGAAAATTGCATATTTTCTGAGGCACCCTATTTGGCTGTCGCCTTTGGCTGACGGTTACCTATTTAAATTCAGAATTCAGAACGAGATTTTGTTTTGAGCTTTCGATTCGGGGGGAAAACAATCCATTTTATTAAGGCATTTATGTATCGTCTGTCGTTTTGAAACTTAATAACAAGTTTATTTAAACCAAAACAATCCATTTATACTTGGCCTGAATTTGTTTATGCGAACCCAGCCTTCTATTTCATATGTGTTAAAGTGATGAAAACGACAGTTACCGGGTGTGTGTTTGGGTGTTGGGAGTTATATGCACTTTATGTTTTTCAGTAATCAATAATTCATCACAAAACAGTGTTCGTTTGAGCTGTCATAAGTATAGATCATTTAAGTAGAACTAGACACACGACATACACATTTATGCCTAACGAAGACTGTATAGGGGAAGACAAGCATCCGGTCTCTTTTCCCTTATATGAGTAGTGAGGCCAGAAACACTGGTTATGTCCCTTTTAAACGTGACAAATTTAGGTTAAAAACACGTCGATTAGGCCAGTTGAATTCTCCGTTCAAGTTCCAGTCTGAGTTATTGGATAGCCTCCACTGTGAAATGGTGTGTATGTGTCTGTATTATATATAATTACCCCACTAACGATAACCTCTATCAGCCCGGTTTGCTGTAACTCTTAAGTAGTCCATCTTTACCCTTTTAGGAATCTTTGTGTCCACTAGCCGACCTAAACATCGAGTAATAAAAAAACAAAAAAAAAAAAACAAAAAAACTTAATTTTACTACAGATAAAAGGAAAAAAACCGTTAAACTTAATTCTAAAAAATAGAAACTCAAACTGACCTGATTGTAAACAATTCCAATTTGAGAAGATAAATCAGCGTTTTGTGTAATATTTGGAAAGAGCTTAGGACAATACATTGCAGTAGACGACATGAAATTGACAATAACCAGAGGCGAAATATGTCAGTGGGTGATGGGCCCTGTCGGGGCTAACTCGGCGACGCTTACAGCAAATTGGGTTTTTTTGGAAGTAAAAAAAATAGCCTAACCAGCCTAAGATTAAATTTCCTAGTAGTGATACAATATAAATATAATTATCTTAGAGAAATAGGTAGTTACATCAAAATGAGATCGAAATAACACCAACAACTATAAAGTGAATGCAAGAAGCAACCCCCCTACCCAAACACCTTATAGGGGGCTTGCCTGGGAGCCCGCTATGAAGTTAAAAATACAATTTAGCACCATGCTAACGCAAACGCAAATGTTTACCGCAAACACAAAGCAGAGATGGGTTACCGTAAAGTTAAAATCCTCTAATGTGAACCTGGCGTAAACCTGAACCCAAGTCTCGGGGCATTGTTTGAAAGGGATGCATGCTAAAGTGAGGTTTTCTAGCTGCCTAACTGGACATCACTCTAATGGCTGATATTACTTCCTTTTGCCAAAAAAAGAGCGAAACTAAGATTGTCATGGAAAAAGGTGGAATAGGAAAAGAAAATGGGGGAAGTGGGAAAACGGGACGAGGCAAAATGACAGAAAACAAAAATGACAGAAAACAAACTGGGAATAGGTAAAGTGGGAGAAACAATAGGAAACAATAAACTGGAGATGAAATCCCACGTGGCATAATTTGTACTGCAATGTTTACACTCCCACACAAACTTTAGAGTGATTCTATCCCGTATTACTGGGAATAGGTAAAATGGGAAAAGGTGGAATGGGAGAAGTGGGAAATCAGGACAAGGCAAAATGACAGAAAACGAACTGGGAATAGGTTAAGTGGGAGAAGGCTAAACAGGAAAAGATAAACTGGAAAACACTGTTCTGAGGCATGTGCTAGTTTCGGTTAGCTGATGCGAATGGGGGAGGGTGTGTGCTCTCTCTCTCTCTCTCTCTCTCTCTCTCTCTCTCTCTCTCTTAAATAAAGCCTTAGACACGATTCGAGAAGTAGGCGTTTTCAAGACTAACGAGATACAGTACTCCCCGTTTATAGTAAACTCGGTTATAAGAAATTTCGGTTACAGTAAAGGAAAGACTGGTTCCCGGCCAAAGGTCTACTGTTTTATTACTAAATAGATCTCGGATAGTAGCAACTCGGTTATAAAAAAAAAGCTGCTATAGTAAAGTTACTTTTGGTTCCCCACAGGACTGGCTCCTCGGTTACAATAAAAACAAAATGTCCTCTTCGTGACCTTTGTAAATACGTCACCAATGTATGCGTCACAGTCTCACCACTCCCTTCACCCACCCATAATAACAACTAGGTTATAATCAAAATTTGAAAAACTCCTATAGTTAAGTCATTTGTGGTTCCTCTTCGTTACAATAAAAAAAAAATTGTCCTCTTCCTGACCTTTGTAAATACGTCATCAATGTATACGTCAGTCTCACTACTTCTACCCACCTTCAACCAAATTGAAAGGCACTGAAAAACATGTTTCTTTCCCCTCATTTCTTAGTGGAAAAAAATGAATCCGAAAAAAAAATATATATACAGCCGAATCCGCTTATAAGAAACTCGCTTATAAGAAAACTCACAATGAAGCAAATAAAAATTCCCTGCCGAACTTCTTTCTTATCTATGATCAAAACTGGGATATAAGAAACTCGCTTATAAGAAAACTCGGTTATAAGCAAGCAAATTTTTTCCCCATCCGCAATGGAAACTTGGATATAAGAAAATTATGTCATACAAGAGAGTTGGTTTGCATCAAACCAGTTGTGTCGCAGACATTCTAAACAGTACAGGCACTAGATTACAAGACTAATTGAGTTGTTTTTGTTCCTTTATTCCATACTTTCCTTCAGTATTCTGTGCAAAATAAAAGTTGAGCAGAAGAAAAAAATATGAGTACTTTTGTGTTGGTGGTAGAGATACAAGGGAAAAAACTTCAAAATGTTTTCTTATATCTGAGTTTCGGATATAAGAAAACTTGGATAAACAAAACATCATCTCCCTTCGATTTTCTTATAACCGAGTTTTGCTGTATTTTGATTTGATGATGGGTTTATATTTAGTATTTTACGTTAGCTTTGACTTTGAAAAAACGTCATCGGATAAGATAAAAAATACCATCAAAACTTTACTATATTCGAACATCGTTTATAAGAAAAACCTGTTTATAGTAAAGGAAAAGCCTTGCTCCCCTGCACTTTACTATAAGCGGGGTGTACTGTATTTGATAGTGAAGAAAAACGGAAACATGTCTGCAGCTCGGCGACATTGTATTTCCGAGGGATAATTTATGTACGACCATGTGTTACACTCTTAGTCTCACATCCTGACACAAAATTTGAAAGGATTCCGTCTTACTAGTTCACGAAGATACAGCTTGAACAAGAAAATATATAGCGGCAAAGGACATTTCGGTTTTCAAGCGGTCAAATATTAAAGGTGAAGGTCAGCACAGAGAAGATAATTTATGCTCGGATAATCTGAAGCGCTTTTGTCAAGTAGAAATGTGGAAAATGTGGCTTAAAACCCAATTTTTAGACCCTTACCACTTTCAAGGCCTACCGATCTCCATGACCTTGACCTTGACCTTGATTGGTATGCCATCATCAGAACGGCCATAAGCCAAAGTACCTACATACCAAATGTTAAGACTCTATAAATACGGTGTGGAAGTTATGGCCCTTTAAAGAGTCGTTTTTCAAGGTCAAGGTCAAGGTCACGACGGGCGATAATGGCGATATTGATGCGCGGATGCCTTTCATTTATGGATGACACAACCACCACACAAAATATGAAGCGTAATTTGGTTCGAGAGATATTCCTTGGGAATAGACGGAAAAAAACAAAACAAAAAACAAGGGCATCTCTGAGCAGCAGATATGTTCTTTGCCAGTTACATGTGACCTTTGGGTGATGCACCTACACACCCTTGACTGCACATGCAAATTCCCCCAACTTGAAATTGAGGCTGCTCTTTAAAATGACGTTTCGTTTTGAATTTGAGGGCGTTTGTATGCGAGTGAAACCTGGTCAAAAACAAGATTACTTACCAGCTATCAGAAGAAAAACACGAATCTGGTGTGTGTTTTAAAGTGCGTGCGGAAACATTTTTCAGCGTAACGCAGCAATCTGACGCGGCGCGTTGTTTGACTCTGCGCGTCATTCTGCTTCAACGCATCAGCATGTTTTGGCTGCAGTGACCTTGACCTCTGACCAATGACCTTCATCTTCGGACTTGGACTAGATATTCTAATTACCTCTCTGCATGCAAAATTTGCGCCTCCTAGGTCCCTCCATTCAAATGTTATTGGGGTAACATATTCAGGGACAAACAGAAAATTCATTTGTGTTTCCAAGCGGTTTTTTTTACAAGATTAATATGTGTTTATCCTTATTTTCGCCTTGGCACGAGGCTGTGTCAGACCAACTGACATAAAACTAGAACACCAAGGCTACAGCAAATGTTATGCTCTGAAGTAATGAGCGGAAATAGTGGGGTCTTTTTAGCCACCAGGTGGCATAGCATCATCGGTGGGGCTAATCCTCTCTATATTCTTAGTTGGAGATAGAGAGAGAGAGGGAGGAGTCCCACCTTCTCTCTCTCTCTCTCGTCTCTGTCTCTCTCTCTCTCTGTCTCTGGTCTCTCTTTTTCCTCTAGTGATCTCACTGCTCTCTCTCGACTCTTCTCTCATCTCTCACTCTTCTCTCTCTCTCGCTGTCTCTCTCTGTCTCTTCACTCTCTCTGATCTCTCTTCTCTCTCTGTCTCTCTCTCTCTCTCCCTCTCTCTCTCTCGTCTGCTCTCTATTCTCTTCTCTCTCTATCTCTCTACTCAACTCTCTCTAGTCTCTCTCACTCTCTCTCTGTCTCTCTCTCTCACTCCTCTCTCCACTCTCTCTCTCTCTCATCTCTCTCTACTGTCTATCTCTGTTCTCCACTCTCTCTCACTCTCAGCATCTTATGCTCGTGTCTCTCTCTCTCGCACTACGCCCAACTAAGAAAATCGCGCGATAAGCCCCTAGTGGGTTGACTGCCCCATCCACCCGCACCCTACTGTCGCTCTGCCACTGCTGCCTAAAATAAATTGATGGACCAGTCCCACTAACACTAGCCATCAAGTACAGGCACTCATAACCAAATACCTGCTCAACATTTATTTTGCACAGACTACTGAAGGATAAGTACGAAATAAAGGATGTCAACAGAACAACTCCCCAATTATTGCTTGCAATCGAGTGCTCTGTACTGGTTAGACTTCTGGGATGCAACTGGTTTTATGTAAACTTTCCCTGGCGTGGAACGACTTTAATTTTCTCCAAACATCCTTTCAGGTCAGTTCCAACTCACTTTTAAGAAAATGTTGTGAATGGTAATTCGCTTATAAGTAAATAGAACTCTCTTATAAGAAAATGAACTGCAATAACGAACTCTCTTAAGGTAAGAATGTGCCATCCCCCCCTACATTTCTCGCTTAATTGTATGTTTTCAGTTTCCGGCTTTCTACCATCGATAAAGCTGTATTTTACCGAACATTCGTAGCTCAATAACCTTTTTGGAATACTAACCCTATCCTAACCCTATCGATAAACCTAACCCTACCCCCCACTTTGTACTGCAGTACACCGAAAATTTGTCATAGTTGTTTTGGTTCGTTGCGTTTTTCCGTCTTATAGGGTGGGGGGTAGGTTTAGGGCTAGGGTTATGGTTAGGGATAGGGTTAGTATTCAAAAAGGTTATTAGCTAAAAATGTTCCTAAATACAGCTTTATGTATGGTAAGAAAAGGCAAAAACGGAACAATACAATTAACAGAGAAATGCGGGGGGGGGGTGGGGGAAGGGGGGGGGGGAGCGGGGTTAAAAAGCCCATGCCAATTATCTCATGAAATGAGCAAATTCAGTCACATTTGCCCATGAGACGAATACAGCTGGGGTAAAAATCCCATGGGCGGGTAAGAAGCCCATGTCAATTATCTCACGACATAAAGCAAACTGCTAGTAATTTTGCCCATGAGACGAGTTGATAAATTAAACATTTCGTCTCATGGGCAAAATGTGACTGAATTTGCTTTTATAGATTTATGATATAATTGCACGGAGTTCGTACCCGCCGCATAGGGCTTTTACCCCGTCTTACCTACTTATCTTCTTGTGTTTGTTTTTAGGTATTCACATTTTGCAATCAGTATAATTACCCTCCTGTTTGTTTGTAATTGACCCATGGCCATTGATCATATATTTTTATATCTATATATAGATTTCTGTATCAGTCTATAGGGGAAGAAATAGGGGAAGACGGGTAAAAAGCGCATGGTGCGGGTAGAAGCCCTACCACCCAATATCTCTAAATGAAGCAAATTTCAGTCATTTTGCCCATGAGACTAGCGTTATGTCTAACATTCGTCTCATGGGCAAATTGACTGAATTTTTCCCTTTATTCTGATATCCATTGTGGTGGGCTTCTTACCCGACCTGCGCTTTTTTACCCGTCTTCCCATAAACATAACTTTTTTGTTTGGTACCCCTTTTTTTTATAATACATATTATCTTGTTCGTTTGGCTGCTGTTTTTTTTTCCTTTTTGTGCTAATTTGTAACCTTACGTTTTCATATTAAAATTAATAGGCCTGTTAGTTGCTTACGATGTTCAAATCAGAACTTTGCTTTTGTTGCTTTCTTCCTCTTTTTCTTTTTTAATCTTTTTATTTAGAATGTTTTGCAAAGTCTTGACCTTCACGAGTTACAAAACAAAACATTCTAATCATAGAAAAAAAATTATAATAAGGAAATTTTATTTAAGTGTTTTTCACACCGATTAGTAGACTGAGACCTATCTTACTCTCGACCGCGTTCCTGCGAATCCAGAACCCGCACAAAGAGGTAACGCTCGGCTTTATCGCCACCTAGCCCACCTAGAGCCCCCCCACCTAGCCCCCCCTTCCGACTACGCCACAATAGCGAGCGGCTTTCTATCCCCGAACCATAAAACAGACGCCACGGAGACCGCTCGCTGTTTTCCGTACAAGGCAGGGGGCGCAAGTCGGGACCCGGGTCGTACAACGTCCTTACAAAAGCCCGGGAATCTCCGAGCGGCGGGGCCGGGGGATTTCATTCTACTCAAGGTTTTTTTTTTTCCTCTCTCTCCTCTCTCTCTCCGCTCTCTCTCTCCTCTCACCCTCTTCCTTCGCCCTCTCGTCTCTCTCTCTCAACAGAAAGGCATCATCCTCTCCGTCTTCCCTCGCTTATCCGTCCTCTCGCGTCCATCCTCTTCTCTCTCTCTCTCCTCTCTCTCATTCATATTCACATTTGTGCCTGTTTTTCATTTCCTACTACTTTGTTTGTATATGCGCACCCTCATATTTTAGGCCGAGGTCTGACATTCAAACATTTTTGAGTTTGATTCTCTCTCCTCTGTGTGTATTCTCTCTCCTCGTCTCTCTCTCATCTCCCTCTCTCAGCCCTCTCCATCTCTCTCGCTGCTCTCTCTTCCCCACTCTTCTCTCCTCTCCCTCCGATCGCTCTCTCTCACTCTCGCATCTCTCCCTCCTTCCCCGGTCTCTCCTCGCTCTCGCTCCTCTCTCTTCTTCTCCGTCCCTCTCTCCGTCTCTCAGCTCTTCCCAACTCCTTCTCTCTCTCTCTCTCTCTCCTCTTAAACCACTTTCAGTGCTAATATTATGCCTCTTGTGTTTGATTTATACTTTGGTGCATTTGTTTTCATAATACTCCCGCTTCATAGGGGCCAATGGCCTAGATGAAGTAAAAATATTTTCATTTTCATTTCTCTCATCCCACTAGTCCTTCTCTCTCTCTTCCTCTCTCTCCACTCCTCCCCTCCTCGTCTCATCTCTCACTCATTCTCTCTCCCATCGGCTGCACTCGATCTCGTCTCTTCCGGTTCAAAAAAAACTTCGGCTCACATCCCGTTCCTCCCAATTCCCTCTCTCGTCCTCCTCGTCCCTCTCCGTCCTCTCGTCCTCTGCTCTCTCCTCTCTCTTTTATCTCTCCTAATCTCCTCTCTCCCGACTCTCTCTCCTCCTCCCTCCGTCGTCCTCTTCTCCCTCCCTCTCCTCTCGGTCTCTCTCGTCCTCTCCCTCTCTCTCTCGCTCTCCTGTGGGCCCTAGATCTTTGGGGACAAAAGACACTGGGGGCTAATTGTGAAAGCAGGGGACCAACTACTATAGTGGCGGACTTGAAGATGCTGGGTTATCTGTTCCGGGGAACTTACGTTCGGGGTTTTGGGGTTGATGCTGTTAAGTAAGAGAAGACTTTTTTAAACGGAGTCCAAGGAGGTTTCTGTTTTTGTTATGATCATTCCCATACCCCCTCCCCCCCTCCCCCCCCAATACCCCTCCCCCACCCCTCCCCCCCGCCCTCCCCCCCCCCCCCCGCCCCCCCGCCCCCCCCCCCCCCCCCCGCGTTCCCCGGTTGCTTTCTAATCCCCACTCCTTCTTAAATCTTATTCTTGTGATGGTGTCCAAAGAGAGTCCAAAGTCACATGTTTATTTTCGATGGAACTTTGAATAAGCCATAACGGTTTGCTTTTTTATTTTATACATTAAGCCATCTATAACCAACAAATTAAAATGAAGAAAATAAACTGAAAGAAAAGGCACAACACAACCCCCCCCCCCCCCCCCCCCCCTAACCAAACCAAACAAAACAGCATTAGTTAATGCACCACCCCCCACCCACCCGAGTACTCTTATGCTCTCTCCTGCTCTCTCTCTCGTCTCTTCTCTCCTCTCTCTCATCTCTCCGTCTCTCTCGATCTCTCCTCTCGCTCTCTCTCTCTCTCGATACTCTCACTCTCTCTCTCCTCCCCCCTTTCTCGAAGCCTCGTCCTCTCTCTCTCTCTCTCTCTCTCCCGTGTGTACGTGCGTTGCGTGGCATGCGCGCGCATTTGTGTGTGTGTGTGTATCTGTATTCCTGTGTGTTTGTGCATGCGTACCTATGTGTTATGAAGTCAGTCAAAGACATAAAAATGCAATCTTGTATTTTAGTCACCCTCCTCATGTTCACGACCTAAGGTATCAAAACACAAAAAAAAGGAAACAAAAAAAGTGGATGCTTGGAGTCAAAACGGACTATCCTTAGATTGGCCTTATTAATTGAACTATTGTAAAACTAATACCTTTGTTTCAAAAAAGACTGCAAGAAATATAAGCAGCATACTCCCATTAGCACATTATTTGGGCAGTGTTTTTTTTAATTTAAGTTCTTAGTTTTTGCAATAATCATAAATAATAAGTCAATGGACTGTCCTGAAGATAGTCCGTTTTGACTATATGCCCTCGAAGTGATGATGAGAATTTAGGCGTCCAATCTGTCGGAGACCCCTTATGGATGTATTCCTTGGAGAAGGAAAAAAGGTATATATTATTATGTCGTGCTCAATTTCAGTGGTTGGCGCATTAACAGTAATGCAATGCCAATTTTGTTGGGGGGGTTGGGGGGCTCATTATTTATCGGAAATGAGAAATTCTGATTTGCCCATATACTGGTTAATGACGCAAAACAATGGGCCAACTTAGTAGACGATAAATTTGACCCCGCCAGAGGGCATCCACACACTCCTCCATAATATCTAACGCCCAACTAAGAAAATTGCGCGTGATACAGCCCTCGGCGGTCAGAGATCGTCTAATCTGCCCATTGTTGAACAATACCGGCCTGAGGCGAAACGCCCACTTTAGCGCATTACCGTTAATGAGCACGTGCTTGAAGAAGGAAGAAAACCCACAGAAGAGTAAAAGCTTTGAAAAGATAGGACTTGTGTTCAACTTGGATCAATTAAGAAGCTCATTCGGTATTCGTTGCCGGTGATCAAATACGCCAATGCTTTTTTGTTCCATTGCACGTTTTCTCTTATAAACCCTTACCCTTATGG
>JAGGCT020000351.1:0-7500 GCA_017654935.2 Phymorhynchus buccinoides
TTGTTGTTTTATTTCAGACCAAACAAATCTGATCCAGACCAGCTGGTCATGATTTAATTCTCTTGTCACTGTGTTTCATGACGTTGCTATTTCCCCCCATGGAAACAAGTCCATGTCCCTGGTTTTTAAAAAGGCCTGTCCCTGTAAATTATATATATATGCATAAGTATATGCATGTATGTATGCATTTTGCATGTATGTAATGTATGTATGTATGTATGTATGTATGTATGTAGTATTGTGTGTGTGTATGTATGTATGTATGTATGTATGTATGTATGTATGTATTGTGTATGTATGTATGTATGTATGTATGTATGTATGTATTGTGTGTGTGTATGTATGTATGTATATATATGTGTGTGTATATATGTGTATGTATGTATGTATATGTATGTATGTATGTATGTATGTATGTATATATATGTATGTATGTATGTATGTATGTATGTATGTATGTATGTATGTATGTATGTATGTATGTATGTATAGGCCTACCTTATTTGTTGTTCCGCTGTGTCTACTTATTTAGTTGTCTGTTATAAGTGAATAAATGAATACATAATTCCTTGATTAACGAGATAGGCTGTTTGTTTGGTTGGTTGGTTGGTAGGTAATTTGGGTTTAACGTCCTCTCGACCCGGGCGGGCACATACGGGAAGGGGTTGGTTGGTTTTGTTTCTCATTCGTTTTTTTTTTTTATTTGTTCGTTTATCTGTATTCAAATGAAGAAAAAAATCAATAACAAAAGTTTAATGCAAAGCAAAGCTCGTTCCTGTAAGCTGCACATGGAGGTAGACAGTCATATGTGAGGAGAAAATAGGAATTATTGTTCGGAAGTAATTAAGGGGAGTACTTTCATGGTGTGTGGGAGTGATCTTGCCTAATTCAATCGGTCAAACAGGGGGGTGTTACTCTACCATCAGGTATAGACCCCCAGCTCTCGCCTCGTATGCTACAGTAGACTTACATCACTTAGAACACCGTGCGTCATTCTAAAATTGATGTAATTTATATTTTTACATCACATTTTGCAAGTTGCATCAGTTTGTCGATACTGGCCACCCTTCATTTTTCTAAAAAAAAATGTTTGCAAGTCGCTGACTCGCATCCTGCGGATTCAAGCTTCGACGCCATGCCGCCATGGCTGCTATGGTTTTGACCGAGTAAGTCGAGGTAATCAACTCTAATTTTCACGAAGTGCTCTCCCCTAGTTTTTTATAATAAAAATCGTCTATTGAACCATCGATCGTTTTGTTAGTTAAACCTTGTGGCACTGAGAATGTTCTACCACTGTGTTTCAGGGTGGGTCCTACACAACCATCTCAGACACCGGCCCAACCCTTAACCCTACGGTCAGTGGTGTTACTGCGAGGACTGGTCAGTGCTCCTTCCCTGACAGACCTCTGCCTTCTGTGGATGGGGACTACACCTACAGGGTGACCGTCAGCCCTGGACAGACCACAGCAACTACAACCACTTTGACCATAGGTGAGAGATTTGAAACAGTCATATAATATAATACACTCACGCGTGCTTGTGTTCATAGCACGTACATGCAAGCACACACGCATGCACTCACACACATACATGCGCGCGCGTACACGTACACACACACACACACACACACACACACACACACACACACACACACACACACACACACACACACACACACACACACACACACACACACACACACACACACACACACACACACACACGCACACACACACACACACACACACACACCTTGTGTGTCACACATGCACACACAAATACACACACAAAAATACACGACACATGCAGTGTGACAGGTGTGTATACACATACACACTTTCAGACCACACTCACACTGGGTACTTGCTTACTAACTGGTTTGGGGGCTATTTCATAACATTAAAGGCACTACCCTTACAAAAACCAGGGTCCAAAGTTTTAGACTCAGTATTTTTTTAAACCCACTGCTTACTAAGTTTATCATATTGAAGAACCCGGTAGTGGGGTTTTGAATACACACACACACACACACACACACACACACACACACACACACACACACACACACACGCACACACACACACTTCTTCTTCTTCTTCTACCTTCTTCCTGTCTGTTCTTCTTCTTCGTTCGCTCAGACACCTGTCATATGACACACGTAGATGCTCACAACAGAGTGACTG
Source organism: Phymorhynchus buccinoides (assembly GCA_017654935.2). Lineage (NCBI taxonomy): Eukaryota > Metazoa > Mollusca > Gastropoda > Neogastropoda > Raphitomidae > Phymorhynchus > Phymorhynchus buccinoides. Next base: position 2,184 of record JAGGCT020000351.1, read on the forward strand.
TCTCTAATGGGCAGCCCAAAGAGAATTTTTGTAAGCATTTATGCACATACCAGTACACACACGATGACAGTAAGCGCACAGGCACACACACACACACACACACACACAAAGAGACTATTGGAAGTTACACACATGCGCGCATGCAATATACACACACCACACCACAGCACACACCGACACATTGACTTTCAAGCACAACTCTTTTATCTCTTGAAATTTCGCTTTGGGGCTCACTCGTGTCAACGAGTGTGTCTGTCTGTGGTAACTTTAACGTTGTTTTTTTTCTCAGGAACTTCAAGGCGTACATTGTTCAAACTTTGCATACACATAGATGTTTATGCAAGCTTTCAAGAAAGATGATTTGCATATTAAAATTAACCAATGACCTTGACATTTGACCTTTAACGTTTAATTTTTTTCTTGACCATATCTTTCACAGTTGCGCAGTTAAAGTCCCCAAATTTGGCATGGTGGTGCATTAGCCTACGGTGATATGGTATCTAAGGTGACTTTTCCTCTCTTGATCTTAACCTTGACCTTTGACCTTGAACATCGTCAATCTATGAAATAAAAAAACCACAGCGAGTGAGCCTTGAAGGCTTTGCCTCTTGTTTATATATGTTTTACAGAATATTCAATTTGAAGTTTTTCTGCTTTTTGGTATTATGTTTTTGGTATGGTATTTATGTGAAAGTACACAATCTGGCATTTCGATCTAGCTCCCCAAAACACAAAGCGAGTGAGCCTTGAAGGCTTTGCCTCTTGTTTTATATCACACCTGACTCAGAGGGATTACCTTAAGTATGGGTTTGGGTTGTTAACGAGGAACAATATAATCTATGACTGAGTATGAGATAGATTTATTTTGCCTTTCTCAGTCCCCTTTGCATAAAGGATGTTATGGTGCATGTGAAATAGTTCGTGCATTTGGTGAGGGACGAAGTGGAACATGTAGAATTTGGGGAGTGATTGTGTTCAGGGTTGGAAGCTGAGTCAAAAACATTTTTAAAAGAAGAAGAAAAAAAGGTTATCGAGCTTGTATTGTTTTGCATTGAATTGCATAGCACTTATTGTCAAAATGGATTGGTCCTTGTTAAAATAAAATATCGTTCTCTTTCTGTTCTCTTGTCTGTCTGTCTGTCTGTCTGTCTCTCTCTCTCTCTCTCTCTCTCTCTCTCTCTCTCTCTCTGTCTCTCTCTCTCTCTCTCTCTCTCTCTCTCTCTCTCTCTCTCTCTCTCTCTCTCTCTCTCTCTCTCTCTCTAGGTTTGAGTTTATTACATGCATGTGTTTTCTTTCAAATAAGTACATTTTAAAGATGAGTCCTAAGTATGATTAGGATTGATTTTGTCATGTGTTTGTGTACTTCTGAATTTGTGCTGTGTGTGTGTGTGTGTGTGTGTGTGTGTGTGTGTGTGTGTGCGTGTCTGTTTGTCTGACCTGTGTCGTGCGTGTGTGTGTGTGTGTGTGTCCCTGTGTGTGTGTGCATGCTGTGTGTAACTTTCCGTACTTGTGTGTGCTTCTGTTCCGATGACTTTGTATCGTGATTTTTGTTGTGCGGGGGTTTTTTTTAGGCCGGGGTCGAGGTGGGGGGTCCAGGGGGGCAAAGCCCCCCTGGCCGAAGACGAGTTTTCAACATTTTAAAACTGTTTTGTGGCATCTCCTGTGAGCTCAGAACAGAACTTCTTAAGAGCGTTGACAGCCGATCCGTGGGGGGTGCTGCAGCACCCAAAGCACCCCCCCTAGATCCGGCCCTGAGTGTGTGTGTGTGTGTGTGTGTGTGTGCTAACTTCTTAATTTTTGCATGCCACAAATGAATGTAGTTTATAATATTATTAGGTTTGCTTTTGTCATTGTAGTGTTATTACATAAGGCTGTATTTCGCATGCCTTATATATTATATAGCTTTGTCTGTACTCGTTTTCCTTTTTCATTTCTACCTTTATACAATGTTGGGGTGTTTTTTCCCAGAGGGCTGGATGTAAAAAAGCATGTTATTGCTTATTCTATTACCCTTGTTTTTCTTTTATCCAAGGACAGATTGTAAGTAGGCATCGACTAAAATCTTTATCCTTGTCAAAACAAAAGTTTTCCAGTGTCCAGTGTCCCTCTATAAATTTTTTTCATTCATTCATTCAATTATTCTCTCTCTCTCTCTCTCTCTCTCTCTCTCTCTCTCTCTCTCTCTCTCTCTCTCTGTCTCTCTCTCTCTCTCAAGTACCCCCCCCCCCCTTGTCATCAGACCCGTGTGGTACGTCTGACTCCCCTTCTCTCTCTCTCTCTCCTACTACCTCTCTCTCTCTCTCTCTCCCTCTCTCTCTTCCATTTCGTTGCCCCTCCCCTCTCTCTCTCTCTTCTTGCTGCCCCCCTCTCTCTCTCACCACCCACCACCACCCCACCCCCACGTCTCTCTTTCTTCTCCCTTTTCACCCCGCCTTTCTTATTCTTGCGCTGATATAATAAAACACCCTGACTTTCAGGCACACCGCCTACCCCTACCATCAGCTGCATCCCCAGTGCTGGCTACGTGATGGAGGGCAGATCAGTGGACTGTACTTGTAACGGTATGGTGGGCTCTCCTGAGGGAAGACTGCAGTGGATCATGGAAAGTGACAGTGGTGACACGACACTGAAACACGGTGTGTATGGCGTCACCACTCTGGAGCTGACACTGACAGTCAACAGAGGTCACCATGGCAACAAACTGCGCTGTGACGTGGACTGGGCTACTGACGTCACAGGGCCAGACCATGAACTGCTTGTGGCCTGTAAGTGCTTTGATTTCACTGACATATGTAGCAATTGTTTTTAACATTTTTTTTAGATAAATCAGTATAAAAGCTTATAAATAAAATATTGTTTTGAAAGTGGAAGTGCATGTAAATAGGGACGCCTTGTATACATGAATTACATAGCGGATTGTTTCCATGAAAACCAAAAGTTAAAACAATCACAATTAAAGAAAGAAATCCATGAACAGTCATTTGAAGTGAAACGTTTCACCGCTTGTCTTGACATCATTACAGTGCCTCATACAGTTTTGGGCTTGAACTTTTCAGTTAAGCACTATTTACAAACGCTGTCTTGAACAACAATAAAAGATGTTATATCAGCAATTCTTCAATTCTACATACCTACAGTTGAACGTTCTTGGACATTTCGTTGTAGACTTAATTGTAGATGCTTGAACATTCTTGAATATTCCCAAACAGTCTCGGTTAGAGAGGGCTATCTCATAAACAAGCACAGTCAAAAGGTGGAGCTTTAACACTTTGCATATATACAATCAATAGAGAGGGCCTATGGTATGAAGCACATGTCAAAAGTTGGAGCTACTAACACTTTGCATATATACAATATATATGTCGAGAGGAATATGGTATGAAGCACAGTCAAAAGGTGGAGCTACAACACTTAATGTATATATACAAAATATAGAGAGGGCTAGGGTATGAATATTCACTGAAGTCAAAATGTGGAGCTACAACACTTTGACATTTTTGAACATATATAGATATTATTATGGTAATGAATTGATGAAGTTAAAAGAATGGTCTTAAACATTTTGCATTTTTTTTTAACATTTAACTATTTTATGGTATGAAGCACAATCAAAAGTTCTGCACAACACTTTGCATATATCAATTTATGCAGAGGTAAATATAGTATGAAGCACAATCAAACTTTGGAGCTACAACACTTTGTCATATATACAATACATAGAGCATGATATAGTATGAAGCACAGTAAAAAAGGTGGAGCTATTTACACTTTGCATATATACAATATATAGAGAGGGCTATAGTATGAAGCACAGTCAAAAGGTGGAGCTACAACACTTTGCATATATACAATATATACTGAACAGGACAGATATAGAGGTGTGATGTGTGTGTGTGTGTGTGTGCACAGTCAAAAGGTGGAGCTACAACACTTTGCATATATACAATATATAGAGAGGGCTATAGTATGAAGCACAGTCAAAAGGTGGAGCTACAACACTTTGCATATATACAATTTGTAGAGAGGGCTATAGCATGAAGCACAGTCAAAAGGTTTCTACAACACTTTGCATATATACAATATATAGAGAGGGATATAGTAGTGAAGCACAGTCAAAAGGTGGAGCTACAACACTTTGCATATATACAATATATAGAGAGGGCTATAGTATGAAGCACAGTCAAAAGGTGGAGCTACAACACTTTGCATATATACAATATATAGAGAGGGCTATGGTATGAAGCACAGTCAAAAGGTGGAGCTACAACACTTTGCGCTATATACAATATATAGAGAGGGCTATAGTATGAAGCACAGTCAAAAGGTGGAGCTACAACACTTTGCATATATACAATATATAGAGAGGGCTATAGTATGAAGCACAGTCAAAAGGTTCTCTCTCCTGCTACAACACTCTGCAGCTATATCAATATATAGAGAGGGCTATAGTATGAAGCACAGTCAAAAGGTGGAGCTACAACACTCTGCATATATACAATACCTAGAGAGGGATATAGTAGGAAGCACAGTCAAAAGGTGGAGCTACAACACTTTGCATACTCTACAATATATAGAGAAAATATAGTAGTGAAGCACAGTCAAAAGGTGGAGCTACAACACTTTGCATATATACAATCGCATAGAGAGGGCTATAGTGATGAAGACTGGTCAAAAGGTTTGAGCTACTCTCCTTTGCTTATATACAATGCTATAGAGACCCCCCTCTATTGCTATGAAGCACAGTCAAAAGGTGGAGCTACAACACTGTGCATATATACAATATATGTCTCTTTATTTATAGTATGAAGCACAGTCAAAAGGTCATCACTGGCTTTCAACACTCTTGCATATATACAATATATAGAAAAGGGATGATTTCAGGAAGCACAGTCTACCCCTACCATCAGCTGCATCCCAGTGGTTCTGGCTACGTGATGGAGAACAGATCCATAGACTGTACATGTAACGGTACTGTGGGCTCTCCTGAGGGAAGACTGCAGTGGATCTTGGAAAGTGACAGTGGTGACACGACACTGAAAGTCGGTGTGTATGGCGTCACCACTCTGGAGCTGACAACACTGACAGTCAACAGATATAACCATGGCAACAAACTGCGCTGTGACGTGGACTGGGCTACTGACGTCACAGGGCCAGACCATGAACTGCTTGTGGCCTGTAAGTGCTTTGATTTCACTGACATATTTACCAATGTTTTTTTTTTTAAACTTTTGTAAAATCAGTATAAACAGTATATTGTTTTGAAAGTGGAAGTGCGTGTAAATAGGGACGCCTTGTATACATGAATTACATAGCGGAT
>JAGGCT020000351.1:12500-20538 GCA_017654935.2 Phymorhynchus buccinoides
CAAAGGGTGAATACTCTCTTTCTAATTAACTCCCCTCCACCAAAGTTGATTACGATACCAATCACCTAGCAGTGCGTGGGTCAGAACCAAAGTGAGACAAACAAAGCATCATTCATTAAAAAAATAGAAGCTGAAGGTTTGTTCACGTGGGCCTAGGGTGTACACCTCACCCAAAACAAGACCACAGCCGCCAAGATATGTAGAAACGAACATAAAGAAATCAACATCAATTCCAGAATACTGTTGGTTCCAAGCCTTAAAAAATATGTTACACATAGACAACGCGCAACACAGAACAAAAATAATCCACAGGGGTTGCCTACACGAACCTTGAAATGAAAGTAATAATTAGGCAGTTCAAGTTGAATTAAGTAGTGTAGGCTTGAGTAAAATAATTTCACACAAACTTAGACGTTTCGTCAGTTTTCAGTGATGAGTTTCTTTACCTTTCTTTTGCAGATGGACCGTACATCACTTTGCAAGCAGGAGTCAACGACAGCTGTGAAATGACGTCAGATGAAACGTCATGCCACGTCACTGAAGGTCAACGGGTTCACATCACGTGTGACGTCGACAGCAATCCTGATCCTAAGGATTGTACATGGAGTGTGGTATCAGGGTCAGGTTCAGGCTCTGACCTTGGTATGAGGCTTGACCTTGTGGGGGTCAACAGGAGTGACAGTGGGGTGTACCAGGTGCACGTGCAGACAGAGAAACCTGACAGTGGAGATGGTCGTCTGCCACTGGAGGCACAGACAAACCTGACTGTTCTGGTCAAATGTGAGATCATTGCTCACTTTCTCCCTCTCTGTCTCTCTCTTTGTCTCTCTCTCTCTCTCTCTCTCTCTCTCTCTCTCTCTCTCTCTCTCTCTCTCTCTCTCTCTCTCTCTCTCTCTCTCGTGCGCGCGTGCGCACGCTCTCAGGGCTAGATGGAGAAAAGCATGTAACTTGCTTATTTCATGTTCCCTGGTTAAATAAAATGTCGTTTTCGTTTTCTGTCTCTGTTTGTCTCTCTCTGTCTCTCTCTCTCTCTCTCTCTCTCTCTCTCTCTCTCTCTCTCTCTCTCTCTCTCTCTCTCTCTCTCTCTCTCTCTCTCTCTCTCTCTCTCTCTGAGTTTGTTTTGTAATTTATTTACTTATTCACTTCTTATTTCATTATTTTAGAGGACCTGATGAAAAGAAGCAGTTATTTATGCTTACTCAGTTTATCCTCTTTAAAACATTTCGAGTATCTCTCTCTCTCTCTCTCTCTCTCTCTCTCTCTCTCTCTCTCTCTCTCTCTCTCTCTCTCTCTCTCTCTCTCTCTCTCTCTCTCTCTCTCTCTCTCTCTCTCTCTCTCTCTCTCTCTCTCTCTCTCTCTCTCTCTCTTTCTCACTCGCTCTCATTCTTTCTCAGTGATGTCCTGAGGCTCAGGTCACAGGATATAATCCTGTCAAAATTTGAATGTGTTATTGTGTCCCCCCCCGTCAGGACAAATGTCCCAGATGTTGTCCTGTTGATTCCTGCAAGAGCCTGAATATTGTATCCTATCAATTTTTTTCAGAGCAGTTTGTTCAATCGCTTTTCCATCGTCAGTGCATCACTGCTCTCTGTGTCTCTGTCTGTTTTTCTCTCTCTTTGTGTATGTGTGTGTGAGAGAGTTATGCCCTGTGTGTGTGTGTGTGTGTGTGTGTGTGTGTGTGTGTGTGTGTGCGTGCGCGTGTGTGTGTGTGTGTGCATGCGTGTGCATGTGGTTGTGTGTGAAATATTAGCAATATTTTCAGTGTTACTATGTTTTGTTAAAATGATGATTACTTGCAACCTAATATTTGTTATCACTCAGACAACCATTTGTGGCCAGTTATTATTAATCTCTTTTTCTTTTTTGCTTGCAATGGTACATTAGATATCAATTGTTGCAGTTAGACATTTTGCAATCACGTTCCGGGCATGTCTCTTAATCACATTTCATCTCTTTCAAAATTACCAGCGTTTTTTAAGTTTCATTTTGAAAATTTTGCAGATCATCAACCATACTTAGTAAAAATTCATTCTTGTCTGCTTGACACAACTTTCACTGCCAACACTGTTCTCTATTGTTACAGATCACCCAACAGACACAACTAACACTGTTCTCTATTGTTACACATCACCCAACAGACACACTTTCACTAACACTGTTCTCTATTGTTACAGATCACCCAACAGACACAACTTTCACTGCCAACACTGTTTTCTATTGTTACAGATCACCCAACAGACACAACTGTCATTGCCAACACTGTTCTCTATTGTTACAGATCACCCAACAGACACAACTTTCACTGCCAACACTGTTTTCTATTGTTACAGATCACCCAACAGACACAACTTTCACTGCCAACACTGTTCTCTATTGTTACAGATCACCCAACAGACACAACTTTCACTGGTCAACATTGTTACAGATCACCCAACAGACACAACTAACACTGTTCTCTATTGTTACAGATCACCCAACAGACACAACTAACACTGTTCTCTATTGTTACACATCACCCAACAGACACAACTAACACTGTTCTCTATTGTTACAGATCACCCAACAGACACAACTTTCACTGCCAACACTGTTCTCTATTGTTACAGATCACCCAACAGACACAACTTTCACTGCCAACACTGTTCTCTATTGTTACAGATCACCCAACAGACACAACTTTCACTGCCAACACTGTTCTCTATTGTTACAGATCACCCAACAGACACAACTTTCACTGCCAACACTGTTCTCTATTGTTACAGATCACCCAACAGACACAACTTTCACTGCCAACAACGAAGTCAACATAACGGTGAATAAGAGCGATGCAGTGACCTTGGAGTGTCAGTCACAAGGTCGACCCACTCCACGACTACGACTGATTCAGAGAGACCAGGAGCTGGCCAGAGAAGATGGCGGCAGGATGAGTCTGTTGGAGGAGACGAGTCGTCTGACCCGCATCGTTTCTGCCAGGTGTGACAACACAGGTGTGATCTTCTGCCGTGCTGACAACAGTGTGGGCAGTCAACAAGGGGCCGGGGTTCAACTCTACGTCACCTGTAAGTTTGACATGGAATGACAGGCTGCTGTTTGAAGCATTCATTTTGTTCATGGTTCTCACCTTTTTCATCTTCATTTCCATCATCATGCAATGGATTCATCATTTTATCTTTCATTCAAAATTAGGTCAAAGGAATCACAATAGATTTTTTTTGCTGTCCCATCTCCTAGGTGTTGCTATAGTGTTGCTTCCACAGCAATCATTCCAAATCCCTATTCGCAGCCACACCCTGGTTTGTCAGGTCGCAGAATCCGAAACCAGCAACCAAGGGGAGCGAATCTATGTTAGGCCATCAAGAGGCAACCCGCAGAGGAGACACTGCACTGCTGCTGGGTCACTTTAGAGGAGTTCAGTGGAGCCTGTTCTCAGCTAACATATCGATGGCTTAGAGTCAAACTGGATTTCATACACACTTCGACCACCGAGCAGAGAGGGTCGCCTTGCGAGAGAGCTTTTTGCAGAGGAATATTCACATCTCTACTCTCTATACCACATGTACGGCGGCTGACTGAGCAGAAGTGAGGACATCACCACCATTCTTGGGACCCCTTCTGCCAGCACCGCCGCACGATATACGACAGCTTTTCCCAGCATGAGGGCCCATGCCATGCGGCTGTCCAACGTTGGATCATCAATTCGTTGAGCTTGCTCCGAACCCAGGTCTCTGAGGAGGATCAGGACCACTTTCTTCGAGGACTGTCTTCCACCTCTGCCTCCACCAACGACGTCTTTTCCTGTCACCTCTTCACGTCGTTGGATTTGATTCTTTCGTAAGCATAAATAGGGCACTAAGGTTTTGTTTTTTTTATTTGTTTTTGCAGTTCGATGTTTTATTCGTCTGCATAGATGTTAGGGTTGTAGGACGTGCCACAAAAGTGGTATCCCTGGGAGGACTGCGCTGGCCACCCGAGCCCTTGCACAGCAGCTCTCCCAGGTAGTAGGGACTAGGACCCTAGCTAGCTAGTTTTTCACTGATTTTTACACTTACCTCTTTCCTCACTATCTTTTTTTTTCGACTTTTAAGTCGTTCTTGCCGGTCTGTCAGAGCCCCCCACTCGTAGGCTTTTTGCCGGTGGGTACGGTCTTCATAGAATAGTTTCTGTAGGGTAGTTCCATCTTCTTTAGGTTGTTTTGTTTTTGCCAGCCTCCTAAATTGTTGGAGGAGCTTGTGTGCAAGCCTAACAACTAAAATAGCTCAGAGTAGGTCTTTCTAAAAACATAGGAATCTAGGTACTTCTATCTTTAAAACAATCTACCCTTCCTCCTCAAAAGAGATAGAAATAATGTAAAATGTAATAATATAAAGTATAAATTTGATAAAAGAAAGTAAAAATTGGATAAAATAAATTCTAACTTTCAAACCAAGCTTAAAGAGCTAAGAAATAATACTATAAAAGATTTTATAAAAAAACCACCTGTTTGATAAATTTTTTAGAACATTTAAAATCCAAATTAATCTGACGGAAGTCTAGGCAATATTGAGCCCTCGGGAGTTCTATTGGCTTAGGGTATCATAAAACTAATAACTGAAATAGATATTTTCTTTATATCAAAGTAAATTCATAAACTAAACTAACTACGGTGGTGGCCATCTGCTTACTCCCGGAGCTTGTTATTAAGTGTGCCGGGAGTGATTTTTGGTCATAGCCGGGACAAGGTTATGACACCAGTCAGTTAAACAATTGTAAACATTTGATTGGTTCTCGCGGGGGCCGAAACATTTTGATTGGTTCCCGCGGGAAACAAAACAGGTAAAATGTAAAACGTCTGGGTTTTTTTTTTCTCGATACGGCCACGGGGAGACTTTGGTTCCCTCCTGGTCTTCTCTAAAGGACACTAGGCTTGTCTTATAATAAAATTAACTTAGATTATAGTGTTAAAACATAGTTGTAAATTAATATTAAAAATTGTAACAAGATTCATGACCATGGCTAACCCTGAAGTACTGTCCAACTTTCTGGACACCAGTACTGAAGAAGAGTCAATTTTCACAATAGGACCTGTGACAAAGAATACAAATGAAGTTTTAAAACAAACTTCAACAAGGAAATCAAAAAGAAAATCAAGGCATTCTGATGATGAACCAAGTAGCCCTGAAACGACGGGTCCAAAAGACAAAAAAAACAAAGAAGATTTGGGGTCAATGGAGGACACAGAAATTGATAGTCCCTTGTCTCCCACTATTGAAATAGACACAAGCTCAATCCCGGAGATGACCTCTGAGGCTCCCCGGGATGACAAAAAACGGGGTTCACCCAAGGCTCCCTCCTTGATAGAGGAGCCCATTTCGATCTGGGGCCCCAAAGACCAAATTCAAAAGAAAAAATATACAGATTCAGACTCTGACTCAGATGAGGGTGGGGACTTCGTCGAAGTTCGCCAACAACGAAGACGCCCCCCCCCTCGTCAACAGAATACAGTGCCACCTATTTTTTTGGAGTACCCAGTGATCCTGGAGGATCTGTGCACAGGCACGGCTACCTTCAGGGCACTGGGTCCCACAACAAACATGAAAATTTTCCGAAACAACGTGGGGGACATCCTTAGCCAGAGGCCACTAAATGGAAACAGATGGCTGATTGGCTGTAAGTCAGCCTCTCAGCAATACAAACTATCAAAATTAACCTCAATTTCAGCCATAAATATCAAATGTACCGTTCCTGAGGCCACCACTGAGGGGGTAATTAAGCCGATCCCCTTCGAAGAAGATCTCGAAGACCTCAAGACTTATATACCAAATGCCAAGTCTATTCAAAGATTAAACAACAGAGACGGCACAGAATCTCGTGCCATCAAAATCATTTTCACAAATCCAATACTGCCTGCATTGGTGAAGATCGATGCCCAGGAGTTCCCTGTGGCGCCATATGTGGCCCCGGTGCGACGGTGCCGCAGGTGCGCCCGATATGGGCACGGTCCCAACCAATGCAGAGCGAAAGTGGAAATTTGCACCAGGTGCTCTGCCCCTGGACATTCAGCACAATCGTGCAACCAAACTCATAAGTGTGTAAACTGTGGCGGCGGACATTCTGCCGCCTATCAAGGATGCCCTCAGTATCAGCTGAGATTGAGGGCCAACAAAATTAGAGGAGAAGCTTTCTTGCCCTACAGTGAGGCCATCAGGAGGGCAAAAAACAACCTTCAAACAGAGAAAGAACAAAAAGAAAAACTACCCAAAATAAACACCCCCACAGTGGACCCTAGCTGGAGAGTTCAGCCGATCCCACTTGGGGGGTCGGTTGACTCATACGCCAGTAGGGTCAAAAACAGCAAACTTATAACAAAGCCTAAAGATCAGCCTCTTCCGGCTCCCCTAGACCAGTCACACGTGGAGGTCATGGGGGAGGCGGAGGTGATCACCTCTTCACCCACAACCCTGAAACGCAAAAAAAAGAAAAAAAGAAAAAAATCATACAGAAACACAGAACAAATTACTGAAGAAAAAGTTGAAGAAATGATAACAAAACAACTGACAAAAATGACTGAAACCATAATGACTACTATAACTAAGCACATTGACAACACACTGACTAAACAAACTCATACAGCAACTTCTCAATTAGTCAATCTGAATATTCCTAAAGAGGAAAACAAATCCATTAAAGAATCTTTCATAACACGTATTCTACGTAGTCTGGCACAAGCCAGAACTTCAAATCAGCCAAAAAGCTTAATTGAGGATTTATCCTCTTTAATCACAGATTCTGACGACCATCCCATAGATCCAAGAAATGCCATAAATATGATGCAACTGGCAGAGATTGCCTGTGGTGCCTCACCAGCACCACAGACAACAAGACTTAGATTAGGCTCGCAGAAAACAAAAACCAAAGTTCCTCCTTAATCCCTATAATTGACTAGTTTTAAAATCCTCTTCCTTTCACAACCCTACACGCAGCACTCAATGTACTACAGTGGAACTGTCGTGCCCTAAATACAACACAAGATTATCTGATACAATTTCTAGCCAATTCACAAATTTCTTATCAAATACTCTGTCTACAATCCACTCGTTTAACTTATGAAAAACTTCCCAACATTACTGGATATTATTATCCACCAACTGTTAGTAACAAAGTAGATAAGATCTCTACAGCCACCTACATTCATAAATCTCTAAATTACATTGAAGTTCCAACTCCAGAGGAGAACCTGATAGGTCTGCGTTACTCCACAATGATACAAACTAAAGTTAATAATGAATTTATCAACATTTTAAATATCTATTATCCCAAGGGATACTCAAAAGTGCCTATCTCCAACTGGCTTTCAAATCTGTCTGCAGATAAATCCTGGCTGATTGTTGGTGATTTTAATGCTCACCACATCAGCTGGGAACCTTTCTGCACAAAAACATATTCTGACACTTCCCTTTACAACGAAATCAACGATTCACAATTAATTCTACTAAATGATGGCTCTTCCACATATTATCCAGATGCCTCTACTCATTTTTATCCAAAAGCTATCGATCTCTCTTTAGCCAGTCCCAACTTATTGATAAACCATGAGTGGTATACCTTTTCGGACCCTCTTCACTCTGACCACAAACCTATTTCTATACAACTGAACTTAACAGTAAACAACACCAATCCACCATCTGAACCTAAATTTAATTTCGAAAAAGCTAATTGGCCCTTATTCCAATCCTTGCTCTCTAAATACACAATTGAAGATCTAAATGACTTAAACAGAGAAGTTTATTATGATAACATCAGAAAAAAGATCCTAACAGCTGCAAATTTAGCTATCCCTACAATAATACCACCCTTAAAACCTCATAGTAAGCCTTGGTGGAATGAGGAAATCAAAAAAGCAATCAAAAACAAAAAACGTAAATATAATTTTTTCGACTTACATCCCACTAGACCAAACTTTGATGAAAAATTAAAAGCAGAAAAAGAATGCGACGATTTGATAAACGAAGCTAAACAAAACTATTTTAACAAAGAAGACATTATTGACTTTAAGGATCTA
>JAGGCT020003519.1:0-13489 GCA_017654935.2 Phymorhynchus buccinoides
CACCTATAGCACAGCTGCCGGAGTCAGACTAACATCATGTCACCTCAGACTAACATCATGTCACCTACAGCACAGCTGCCGGAGTCAGACTCAGTCACCTATAGCACAGCTGCCGGAGTCAGACTAACATGTGTCACCTATTATATATATCACAGCTGCCGGAGTCAGACTAACATCATGTCACCTATAGCACAGCTGCCGGAGTCAGACTAACATCATGTCACCTATAGCACAGCTGCCGGAGTCAGACTAACATCATGTCACCTATAGCACAGCTGCCGGAGTCAGACTAACATCATGTCACCTATAGCACAGCTGCCGGAGTCAGACTAACATCATGTCACCTATAGCACAGCTGCCGGAGTCAGACTAACATCATGTCACCTATATCACAGCTGCCGGAGTCAGACTAACATCATGTCACCTATATCACAGCTGCCGGAGTCAGACTAACATCATGTCACCTATAGCACAGCTGCCGGAGTCAGACTAACATCATGTCACCTATAGCACAGCTGCCGGAGTCAGACTAACATAGCACATCTGCCGGGGTGAGACTAACATCATGTCACCTATAGCACAGCTGCCGGAGTCAGACTAACATCATGTCACCTATAGCACAGCTGCCGGAGTCAGACTAACATCATGTCACCTATAGCACAGCTGCCGGAGTCAGACTAACATCATGTCACCTATAGCACAGCTGCCGGAGTCAGACTAACATCATGTCACCTATAGCACAGCTGCCGGAGTCAGACTAACATCGTGTCACCTATAGCACAGCTGCCGGAGTCAGACTAACATCATGTCACCTATAGCACAGCTGCCGGAGTCAGACTAACATCATGTCACCTATATCACAGCTGCCGGAGTCAGACTAACATCATGTCACCTATAGCACAGCTGCCGGAGTCAGACTAACATCATGTCACAGCTGCCGGAGTCAGACTAACATCAGTCACCTATATCACAGCTGCCGGAGTCAGTCAGACTAACATCATGTCACCTATATCACAGCTGCCGGAGTCAGACTAACATCATGTCACCTATAGCACAGCTGCCGGAGTCAGACTAACATCATGTCACCTATAGCACAGCTGCCGGAGTCAGACTAACATCATGTCACCTATAGCACAGCTGCCGGAGTCAGACTAACATCATGTCAGCACAGCTGCCGGAGTCAGACTAACATCATGTCACCTATAGCACAGCTGCCGGAGTCAGACTAACATCATGTCACCTATAGCACAGCTGCCGGAGTCAGACTAACATCATGTCACCTATATCACAGCTGCCGGAGTCAGACTAACATCATGTCACCTATAGCACAGCTGCCGGAGTCAGACTAACATCATGTCACCTATAGCACAGCTGCCGGAGTCAGACTAACATCATGTCACCTATAGCACAGCTGCCGGAGTCAGACTAACATCATGTCACCTATAGCACAGCTGCCGGAGTCAGACTAACATCATGTCACCTATAGCACAGCTGCCGGAGTCAGACTAACATCATGTCACCTGTCACCTGCCGGAGTCAGACTAACATCATGTCACCTATAGCACAGCTGCCGGAGTCAGACTAACATCATGTCACCTATAGCACAGCTGCCGGAGTCAGACTAACATCATGTCACCTATAGCACAGCTGCCGGAGTCAGACTAACATCATGTCACCTATAGCACAGCTGCCGGAGTCAGACTAACATCATGTCACCTATAGCACAGCTGCCGGAGTCAGACTAACATCATGTCACCTATAGCACAGCTGCCGGAGTCAGACTAACATCATGTCACCTATAGCACAGCTGCCGGAGTCAGACTAACATCATGTCACCTATAGCACAGCTGCCGGAGTCAGACTAACATCATGTCTAAATCACAGCTGCCGGAGTCAGACTAACAACCCTACAGCACAGCTGCCGGAGTCAGACTAACAACATGTCACCTACAGCACAGCTGCCGGAGTCAGACTAACATCATGTCACCTACAGCACAGCTGCCGGAGTCAGACTAACATCATGTCACCTATAGCACAGCTGCCGGAGTCAGACTAACATCATGTCACCTATAGCACAGCTGCCGGAGTCAGACTAACATCATGTCACCTATAGCACAGCTGCCGGAGTCAGACTAACATCATGTCACCTATAGCACAGCTGCCGGAGTCAGACTAACATCATGTCACCTATATCACAGCTGCCGGAGTCAGACTAACATCGTGTCACCTATATCACAGCTGCCGGAGTCAGACTAACATCATGTCACCTATAGCACAGCTGCCGGAGTCAGACTAACATCATGTCACCTATATCACAGCTGCCGGAGTCAGACTAACATCATGTCACCTATATCACAGCTGCCGGAGTCAGACTAACATCATGTCACCTATATCACAGCTGCCGGAGTCAGACTAACATCATGTCACCTATATCACAGCTGCCGGAGTCAGACTAACATCATGTCACCTATAGCACAGCTGCCGGAGTCAGACTAACATCATGTCACCTATATCACAGCTGCCGGAGTCAGACTAACATCATGTCACCTATATCACAGCTGCCGGAGTCAGACTAACATCATGTCACCTATAGCACAGCTGCCGGAGTCAGACTAACATCATGTCACCTATAGCACAGCTGCCGGAGTCAGACTAACATCATGTCACCTATAGCACAGCTGCCGGAGTCAGACTAACATCATGTCACCTATAGCACAGCTGCCGGAGTCAGACTAACATCATGTCACCTATAGCACAGCTGCCGGAGTCAGACTAACATCATGTCACCTATAGCACAGCTGCCGGAGTCAGACTAACATCATGTCACCTATAGCACAGCTGCCGGAGTCAGACTAACATCATGTCACCTATAGCACAGCTGCCGGAGTCAGACTAACATCATGTCACCTATAGCACAGCTGCCGGAGTCAGACTAACATCATGTCACCTATAGCACAGCTGCCGGAGTCAGACTAACATCATGTCACCTATAGCACAGCTGCCGGAGTCAGACTAACATCATGTCACCTATAGCACAGCTGCCGGAGTCAGACTAACATCATGTCACCTATAGCACAGCTGCCGGAGTCAGACTAACATCATGTCACCTATATCACAGCTGCCGGAGTCAGACTAACATCATGTCACCTATAGCACAGCTGCCGGAGTCAGACTAACATCATGTCACCTATAGCACAGCTGCCGGAGTCAGACTAACATCATGTCACCTATAGCACAGCTGCCGGAGTCAGACTAACATCATGTCACCTATAGTCAGCTGCCGGAGTCAGACTAACATCATGTCACCTATAGCACAGCTGCCGGAGTCAGACTAACATCATGTCACCTATAGCACAGCTGCCGGAGTCAGACTAACATCATGTCACCTATAGCACAGCTGCCGGAGTCAGACTAACATCATGTCACCAGCACAGCTGCCGGAGTCAGACTAACATCATGTCACCTATAGCACAGCTGCCGGAGTCAGACTAACATCATGTCACCTACTAACAGCTGCCATGTCAGACTAACATCATGTCACCTATAGCACAGCTGCCGGAGTCAGACTAACATCATGTCACCTATAGCACAGCTGCCGGAGTCAGACTAACATCATGTCACCTATATCACAGCTGCCGGAGTCAGACTAACATCATGTCACCTATAGCACAGCTGCCGGAGTCAGACTAACATCATGTCACCTATAGCACAGCTGCCGGAGTCAGACTAACATCATGTCACCTATAGCACAGCTGCCGGAGTCAGACTAACATCATGTCACCTATAGCACAGCTGCCGGAGTCAGACTAACATCATGTCACCTATAGCACAGCTGCCGGAGTCAGACTAACATCATGTCACCTACCTAGCACAGCTGCCGGAGTCAGACTAACATCATGTCACCTATAGCACAGCTGCCGGAGTCAGACTAACATCATGTCACCTATATCACAGCTGCCGGAGTCAGACTAACATCATGTCACCAGCACAGCTGCCGGAGTCAGACTAACATCATGTCACCTATAGCACAGCTGCCGGAGTCAGACTAACATCATGTCACCTATAGCACAGCTGCCGGAGTCAGACTAACATCATGTCACCTATAGCACAGCTGCCGGAGTCAGACTAACATCATGTCACCTATAGCACAGCTGCCGGAGTCAGACTAACATCATGTCACCTATAGCACAGCTGCCGGAGTCAGACTAACATCATGTCACCTATATCACAGCTGCCGGAGTCAGACTAACATCATGTCACCTATAGCACAGCTGCCGGAGTCAGACTAACATCATGTCACCTATAGCACAGCTGCCGGAGTCAGACTAACATCATGTCACCTATATCACAGCTGCCGGAGTCAGACTAACATCATGTCACCTAGCTGCCGGAGCACAGCTGCCGGAGTCAGACTAACATCATGTCACCTATAGCACAGCTGCCGGAGTCAGACTAACATCATGTCACCTATAGCACAGCTGCCGGAGTCAGACTAACATCATGTCACCTATAGCACAGCTGCCGGAGTCAGACTAACATCATGTCACCTATAGCACAGCTGCCGGAGTCAGACTAACATCATGTCACCTATATCACAGCTGCCGGAGTCAGACTAACATCATGTCACCTATAGCACAGCTGCCGGAGTCAGACTAACATCATGTCACCTATATCACAGCTGCCGGAGTCAGACTAACATCATGTCACCTATATCACAGCTGCCGGAGTCAGACTAACATCATGTCACCTATAGCACAGCTGCCGGAGTCAGACTAACACTAATGTCACCTATAGCACAGCTGCCGGAGTCAGACTAACATCATGTCACCTATAGCACAGCTGCCGGAGTCAGACTAACATCATGTCACCTATAGCACAGCTGCCGGAGTCAGACTAACATCATGTCACCTATAGCACAGCTGCCGGAGTCAGACTAACATCATGTCACCTATAGCACAGCTGCCAGTCAGACTAACATATGTCACCTATATCACAGCTGCCGGAGTCAGACTAACATCATGTCACCTATAGCACAGCTGCCGGAGTCAGACTAACATCATGTCACCTATATCACAGCTGCCGGAGTACTAACATCACAGCTGCTGCCGGAGTCAGACTAACATCATGTCACCTATAGCACAGCTGCCGGAGTCAGACTAACATCATGTCACCTATAGCACAGCTGCCGGAGTCAGACTAACATCATGTCACCTATAGCACAGCTGCCGGAGTCAGACTAACATCATGTCACCTATAGCACAGCTGCCGGAGTCAGACTAACATCATGTCACCTATAGCACAGCTGCCGGAGTCAGACTAACATCATGTCACCTATAGCACAGCTGCCGGAGTCAGACTAACATCATGTCACCTATAGCACAGCTGCCGGAGTCAGACTAACATCATGCACAGCTGCCGGAGTCAGAGTCAGACTAACATCATGTCACCTATATCACAGCTGCCGGAGTCAGACTAACATCATGTCACCTATATCACAGCTGCCGGAGTCAGACTAACATCATGTCACCTATATCACAGCTGCCGGAGTCAGACTAACATCATGTCACCTATATCACAGCTGCCGGAGTCAGACTAACATCATGTCACCTATAGCACAGCTGCCGGAGTCAGACTAACATCTAGCACAGCTGCCGGAGTCAGACTAACATCATGTCACCTATAGCACAGCTGCCGGAGTCAGACTAACATCATGTCACCTATAGCACAGCTGCCGGAGTCAGACTAACATCATGTCACCTATATCACAGCTGCCGGAGTCAGACTAACATCATGTCACCTATAGCACAGCTGCCGGAGTCAGACTAACATCATGTCACCTATAGCACAGCTGCCGGAGTCAGACTAACATCATGTCACCTATAGCACAGCTGCCGGAGTCAGACTAACATCATGTCACCTATATCACAGCTGCCGGAGTCAGACTAACATCATGTCACCTACAGCACAGCTGCCGGAGTCAGACTAACATCATGTCACCTATAGCACAGCTGCCGGAGTCAGACTAACATCATGTCACCTATAGCACAGCTGCCGGAGTCAGACTAACATCATGTCACCTATAGCACAGCTGCCGGAGTCAGACTAACATCATGTCACCTATAGCACAGCTGCCGGAGTCAGACTAACATCATGTCACCTATAGCACAGCTGCCGGAGTCAGACTAACATCATGTCACCTATAGCACAGCTGCCGGAGTCAGACTAACATCATGTCACCTATAGCACAGCTGCCGGAGTCAGACTAACATCATGTCACCTATAGCACAGCTGCCGGAGTCAGACTAACAACATGTCACCTACAGCACAGCTGCCGGAGTCAGACTAACATCATGTCACCTATAGCACAGCTGCCGGAGTCAGACTAACATCATGTCACCTATAGCACAGCTGCCGGAGTCAGACTAACATCATGTCACCTATAGCACAGCTGCCGGAGTCAGACTAACATCATGTCACCTATATCACAGCTGCCGGAGTCAGACTAACATCATGTCACCTACAGCACAGCTGCCGGAGTCAGACTAACATCATGTCACCTACAGCACAGCTGCCGGAGTCAGACTAACATCATGTCACCTACAGCACAGCTGCCGGAGTCAGACTAACATCATGTCACCTATAGCACAGCTGCCGGAGTCAGACTAACATCATGTCACCTATAGCACAGCTGCCGGAGTCAGACTAACATCATGTCACCTATAGCACAGCTGCCGGAGTCAGACTAACATCATGTCACCTATAGCACAGCTGCCGGAGTCAGACTAACATCATGTCACCTATAGCACAGCTGCCGGAGTCAGACTAACATCATGTCACCTATAGCACAGCTGCCGGAGTCAGACTAACATCATGTCACCTATAGCACAGCTGCCGGAGTCAGACTAACATCATGTGTCACCTATAGCACAGCTGCCGGAGTCAGACTAACATCATGTCACCTATAGCACAGCTGCCGGAGTCAGACTAACATCATGTCACCTATAGCACAGCTGCCGGAGTCAGACTAACATCATGTCACCTATAGCACAGCTGCCGGAGTCAGACTAACATCATGTCACCTATAGCACAGCTGCCGGAGTCAGACTAACATCATGTCACCTATAGCACAGCTGCCGGAGTCAGACTAACATCATGTCACCTATAGCACAGCTGCCGGAGTCAGACTAACATCATGTCACCTATAGCACAGCTGCCGGAGTCAGACTAACATCATGTCACCTATAGCACAGCTGCCGGAGTCAGACTAACATCATGTCACCTATAGCACAGCTGCCGGAGTCAGACTAACATCATGTCACCTATAGCACAGCTGCCGGAGTCAGACTAACATCATGTCACCTATATCACAGCTGCCGGAGTCAGACTAACATCATGTCACCTATAGCACAGCTGCCGGAGTCAGACTAACATCATGTCACCTATAGCACAGCTGCCGGAGTCAGACTAACATCATGTCACCTATAGCACAGCTGCCGGAGTCAGACTAACATCATGTCACCTATAGCACAGTCAGACTAACATCATGTCACCTATAGCACAGCTGCCGGAGTCAGACTAACATCATGTCACCTATATCACAGCTGCCGGAGTCAGACTAACATCATGTCACCTATAGCACAGCTGCCGGAGTCAGACTAACATCATGTCACCTATAGCACAGCTGCCGGAGTCAGACTAACATCATGTCACCTATAGCACATGTCAGACTAACATCATGTCACCTATAGCACAGCTGCCGGAGTCAGACTAACATCATGTCACCTATAGCACAGCTGCCGGAGTCAGACTAACATCATGTCACCTATAGCACAGCTGCCGGAGTCAGACTAACATCATGTCACCTATAGCACAGCTGCCGGAGTCAGACTAACATCATGTCACCTATAGCACAGCTGCCGGAGTCAGACTAACATCATGTCACCTATAGCACAGCTGCCGGAGTCAGACTAACATCATGTCACCTATAGCACAGCTGCCGGAGTCAGACTAACATCATGTCACCTATAGCACAGCTGCCGGAGTCAGACTAACATCATGTCACCTATAGCACAGCTGCCGGAGTCAGACTAACATCATGTCACCTATAGCACAGCTGCCGGAGTCAGACTAACATCATGTCACCTATAGCACAGCTGCCGGAGTCAGACTAACAGCACAGCTGTCACCTATGTCAGCACAGCTGCCGGAGTCAGACTAACATCATGTCACCTATAGCACAGCTGCCGGAGTCAGACTAACATCATGTCACCTATAGCACAGCTGCCGGAGTCAGACTAACATCATGTCACCTATAGCACAGCTGCCGGAGTCAGACTAACATCATGTCACCTATAGCACAGCTGCCGGAGTCAGACTAACATGTCACCATGTCACCATGTCACCTATAGCACAGCTGCCGGAGTCAGACTAACATCATGTCACCTATAGCACAGCTGCCGGAGTCAGACTAACATCATGTCACCTATAGCACAGCTGCCGGAGTCAGACTAACATCATGTCACCTATAGCACAGCTGCCGGAGTCAGACTAACATCATGTCACCTACAGCACAGCTGCCGGAGTCAGACTAACATCATGTCACCTATAGCACAGCTGCCGGAGTCAGACTAACATCATGTCACCTATAGCACAGCTGCCGGAGTCAGACTAACATCATGTCACCTATAGCACAGCTGCCGGAGTCAGACTAACATCATGTCACCTATAGCACAGCTGCCGGAGTCAGACTAACATCATGTCACCTATAGCACAGCTGCCGGAGTCAGACTAACATCATGTCACCTATAGCACAGCTGCCGGAGTCAGACTAACATCATGTCACCTATAGCACAGCTGCCGGAGTCAGACTAACATCATGTCAGCTGCCGGAGTCAGACTAACAGCTGTCACCTATAGCACAGCTGCCGGAGTCAGACTAACATCATGTCACCTATAGCACAGCTGCCGGAGTCAGACTAACATCATGTCACCTATAGCACAGCTGCCGGAGTCAGACTAACATCATGTCACCTATAGCACAGCTGCCGGAGTCAGACTAACATCATGTCACCTATAGCACAGCTGCCGGAGTCAGACTAACATCATGTCACCTATAGCACAGCTGCCGGAGTCAGACTAACATCATGTCACCTATAGCACAGCTGCCGGAGTCAGACTAACATCATGTCACCTACAGCACAGCTGCCGGAGTCAGACTAACATCATGTCACCTATAGCACAGCTGCCGGAGTCAGACTAACATCATGTCACCTATAGCACAGCTGCCGGAGTCAGACTAACATCATGTCACCTATAGCACAGCTGCCGGAGTCAGACTAACATCATGTCACCTATAGCACAGCTGCCGGAGTCAGACTAACATCATGTCACCTATAGCACAGCTGCCGGAGTCAGACTAACATCATGTCACCTATAGCACAGCTGCCGGAGTCAGACTAACATCATGTCACCTATAGCACAGCTGCCGGAGTCAGACTAACATCATGTCACCTACAGCACAGCTGCCGGAGTCAGACTAACATCATGTCACCTATAGCACAGCTGCCGGAGTCAGACTAACATCATGTCACCTATAGCACAGCTGCCGGAGTCAGACTAACATCATGTCACCTATAGCACAGCTGCCGGAGTCAGACTAACATCATGTCACCTATAGCACAGCTGCCGGAGTCAGACTAACATCATGTCACCTATAGCACAGCTGCCGGAGTCAGACTAACATCATGTCACCTATAGCACAGCTGCCGGAGTCAGACTAACATCATGTCACCTATAGCACAGCTGCCGGAGTCAGACTAACATCATGTCACCTATAGCACAGCTGCCGGAGTCAGACTAACATCATGTCACCTATAGCACAGCTGCCGGAGTCAGACTAACATCATGTCACCTATAGCACAGCTGCCGGAGTCAGACTAACATCATGTCACCTATAGCACAGCTGCCGGAGTCAGACTAACATCATGTCACCTATATCACAGCTGCCGGAGTCAGACTAACATCATGTCACCTATAGCACAGCTGCCGGAGTCAGACTAACATCATGTCACCAGCACAGCTGCCGGAGTCAGACTAACCATGTCACCTATAGCACAGCTGCCGGAGTCAGACTAACATCATGTCACCTATAGCACAGCTGCCGGAGTCAGACTAACATCTATGTCACCTGCCGGAGTCAGACTAACATATGTCACCTATAGCACAGCTGCCGGAGTCAGACTAACATCATGTCACCTATAGCACAGCTGCCGGAGTCAGACTAACATCATGTCACCTATAGCACAGCTGCCGGAGTCAGACTAACATCATGTCACCTATAGCACAGCTGCCGGAGTCAGACTAACATCATGTCACCTATAGCACAGCTGCCGGAGTCAGACTAACATCATGTCACCTATAGCACAGCTGCCGGAGTCAGACTAACATCATGTCACCTATAGCACAGCTGCCGGAGTCAGACTAACATCATGTCACCTATATCACAGCTGCCGGAGTCAGACTAACATCATGTCACCTATAGCACAGCTGCCGGAGTCAGACTAACATCATGTCACCTATAGCACAGCTGCCGGAGTCAGACTAACATCATGTCACCTATAGCACAGCTGCCGGAGTCAGACTAACATCATGTCACCTATATCACAGCTGCCGGAGTCAGACTAACATCATGTCACCTATAGCACAGCTGCCGGAGTCAGACTAACATCATGTCACCTATAGCACAGCTGCCGGAGTCAGACTAACATCATGTCACCTATAGCACAGCTGCCGGAGTCAGACTAACATCATGTCACCTATAGCACAGCTGCCGGAGTCAGACTAACATCATGTCACCTATAGCACAGCTGCCGGAGTCAGACTAACATCATGTCACCTATAGCACAGCTGCCGGAGTCAGACTAACATCATGTCACCTATAGCACAGCTGCCGGAGTCAGACTAACATCATGTCACCTATAGCACAGCTGCCGGAGTCAGACTAACATCATGTCACCTATAGCACAGCTGCCGGAGTCAGACTAACATCATGTCACCTATAGCACAGCTGCCGGAGTCAGACTAACATCATGTCACCTATAGCACAGCTGCCGGAGTCAGACTAACATCATGTCACCTATAGCACAGCTGCCGGAGTCAGACTAACATCATGTCACCTATAGCACAGCTGCCGGAGTCAGACTAACATCATGTCACCTATAGCACAGCTGCCGGAGTCAGACTAACATCATGTCACCTACAGCACAGCTGCCGGAGTCAGACTAACAACATGTCACCTACAGCACAGCTGCCGGAGTCAGACTAACATCATGTCACCTATAGCACAGCTGCCGGAGTCAGACTAACATCATGTCACCTATAGCACAGCTGCCGGAGTCAGACTAACATCATGTCACCTATAGCACAGCTGCCGGAGTCAGACTAACATCATGTCACCTATAGCACAGCTGCCGGAGTCAGACTAACATCATGTCACCTACAGCACAGCTGCCGGAGTCAGACTAACATCATGTCACCTATATCACAGCTGCCGGAGTCAGACTAACATCATGTCACCTATAGCACAGCTGCCGGAGGAGTCAGACTAACATCATGTCACCTACCTATAGCACAGCTGCCGGAGTCAGACTAACATCATGTCACCTATAGCACAGCTGCCGGAGTCAGACTAACATCATGTCACCTATAGCACAGCTGCCGGAGTCAGACTAACATCATGTCACCTATAGCACAGCTGCCGGAGTCAGACTAACATCATGTCACCTATATCACAGCTGCCGGAGTCAGACTAACATCATGTCACCTATAGCACAGCTGCCGGAGTCAGACTAACATCATGTCACCTATAGCACAGCTGCCGGAGTCAGACTAACATAGCACATGTCACCTATCATGTCACAGCTGCCGGAGTCAGACTAACATCATGTCACCTATAGCACAGCTGCCGGAGTCAGACTAACATCATGTCACCAGCACAGCTGCCGGAGTCAGACTAACATCATGTCACCTATATCACAGCTGCCGGAGTCAGACTAACATCATGTCACCTATAGCACAGCTGCCGGAGTCAGACTAACATCATGTCACCTATAGCACAGCTGCCGGAGTCAGACTAACATCATGTCACCTATAGCACAGCTGCCGGAGTCAGACTAACATCATGTCACCTATATCACAGCTGCCGGAGTCAGACTAACATCATGTCACCTATAGCACAGCTGCCGGAGTCAGACTAACATCATGTCACCTATATCACAGCTGCCGGAGTCAGACTAACATCATGTCACCTATATCACAGCTGCCGGAGTCAGACTAACATCATGTCACCTATAGCACAGCTGCCGGAGTCAGACTAACATCATGTCACCTATAGCACAGCTGCCGGAGTCAGACTAACATCATGTCACCTATAGCACAGCTGCCGGAGTCAGACTAACATCATGTCACCTACAGCACAGCTGCCGGAGTCAGACTAACATCATGTCACCTACAGCACAGCTGCCGGAGTCAGACTAACAACATGTCACCTACAGCACAGCTGCCGGAGTCAGACTAACAACATGTCACCTACAGCACAGCTGCCGGAGTCAGACTAACATCATGTCACCTATAGCACAGCTGCCGGAGTCAGACTAACATCATGTCACCTACAGCACAGCTGCCGGAGTCAGACTAACATCATGTCACCTATAGCACAGCTGCCGGAGTCAGACTAACATCATGTCACCTATAGCACAGCTGCCGGAGTCAGACTAACATCATGTCACCTATAGCACAGCTGCCGGAGTCAGACTAACATCATGTCACCTACAGCACAGCTGCCGGAGTCAGACTAACACATGTCACCTACAGCACAGCTGCCGGAGTCAGACTAACAACATGTCACCTATAGCACAGCTGCCGGAGTCAGACTAACACATGTCACCATAGCACAGCTGCCGGAGTCACCTATCACCTATAGCACAGCTGCCGGAGTCAGACTAACATCATGTCACCTATAGCACAGCTGCCGGAGTCAGACTAACATCATGTCACCTATAGCACAGCTGCCGGAGTCAGACTAACATCATGTCACCTATAGCACAGCTGCCGGAGTCAGACTAACATCATGTCACCTATATCACAGCTGCCGGAGTCAGACTAACATCATGTCACCTATAGCACAGCTGCCGGAGTCAGACTAACATCATGTCACCTATAGCACAGCTGCCGGAGTCAGACTAACATCATATCACAGCTGCCGGAGTCAGACTAACATCATGTCACCTATAGCACAGCTGCCGGAGTCAGACTAACATCATGTCACCTGCTGCCGGAGTCAGACTAACATCATGTCACCACAGCTGCCGGAGTCAGACTAACATCATGTCACCTATAGCACAGCTGCCGGAGTCAGACTAACATCATGTCACCTATATCACAGCTGCCGGAGTCAGACTAACATCATGTCACCTACAGCACAGCTGCCGGA
>JAGGCT020003520.1:0-13477 GCA_017654935.2 Phymorhynchus buccinoides
ATTGTCTTCAGCTATGACAAGCTCCTTGCATAACATCATCCGTCTCCAAAATCCTCCAAAAAAAAAAAGTCGGAGTGTGGCTGCCCATGTGGCCAGGGTAATCAAACACGGTCACACACGTAATGTTCTCATACCTGGGCCTGTATTCACGTTGAGATAGCATGAGACTTAGCATCATGCTAACTTAGAAGCTCTTTCAAAAGTCCTATTAAATCATATAGGACATTGGAAGAGCTTATAAGTTAGCATGATGCTAAGTCTCATGCTATCTCAACGTGAATACAGGCCCTGGTGCATTTGTACCATAGTGTTCAAGTGCTTTGGCTGCTGGGATGATCCCTGGAGTCTTTTAGCCAGAGTACAACAACAAGAATAACACCACCACCAGAGCAAAACCTTACCGCTATCATGGTGCTGATAACCCCACCAGCGAAGATGGAGGTGCCCATCATTCCGAAGATGGAGTTCATGACGTTGTCAGAAAACCACGAGATGACAATCTTCATCACGTTCGGCCAGCACTGAGACTGGAAAGGAAAGAGAAAGTGAAACGATAAGATTGCCATGGAATGAGGGATGGGCATTCAGACATCAGGAGCAAAGCTTTTTTTAAATGTGTACGTGTGTGTGTGTGTATGGCATGCCTTTGTGTGTAAGTGTGTATGGCATGCCTTTGTGTGTATGAATGTCACTATGTCAGTATGTGTGTGTGAAGATATCTCCAGAATTCACATACTGAATATGTTAACTCATGAGTGTGTATGTGTGTGCTTGTGACGGTGTGTGTGTGTGTGTGTGTGTGTGTGTGTGTGTGGTGTGTGTGTGTACGTGTGCGTGCATGTGTGCGTGTGTGTAAATGTTAACGGGCATTCCATACCTGAGCACTACCATTGATGAACAGAAGGAAACAGAACATGTACAAATTGTCCCAATAGCCAAATGTTATCTGAAACAGCAAAATAAAAATGATATAGTTATCAAATAGGCTTTTAACACAATACACATGTACAGACAAATAACACAACATCTACAGACAAATAAATGCACACATGTGCAATACATACACACACACACAAACAGAGAAACATACGTGTACTCTTAAACAGGGGTGAACATTAAGGATTGTCCGATTGCCAGGGGCAAGTAACCTTGCACGTCACAGTGTCAGGCAGGTAAAATTGTCGCCTTACTTGCCGGACAAGTTAATATATTGCATGCCAGTCATTGCTTTTGAAAGTTTTCTTACAACCTCTTTAAGACATCACTGCCTTAGGCAAACATCATTACTGGCCTGGGGTTGCGTAAAAAAAATCTACAACAAATAAAAAGTGCAACAAAACCCACCACTGTCTGTGATTCAGTTTTGACAACATTATTGGTTGATCCAAGTTTATTTTTCGCTTTGAAATTGCGGTGGTTACTTGTATTAAAATGGGAATCATTAGTCTCCTTATTATAATCACTGTTAATGAAAATATATTGGAGCATTTTCTGAGGCTCGTGTAGGCCTGATTGTTTGGACAATTTTAAATGAAAAAGTGATATAGAACTGCCAAAATATACGTGAAACGAAAGCTGGAAGAGTGATAAAGACATAACTAACTCGAAAAACGTGGTTTGGATTGAGAAAACATGGATTTAGACAAGCTTAAGACTCAGAAATTGCTGTTATGACAATACTCGGAATGAGGCCTTGATTGAAGTTCTCTAGTTCCGAGAATACTCAGAATTTGTCCAGAATGAGTTAACTGTAAGATGTGGAACAAACAATACATAGACAGAAAGGCCTCTCTGGGTTATCTAATTGTCCTGTGTTTTATAAACAACCATAAATTGTCTTGGCTCTGTTGGTGAGCACACCGAGCATTCATAATCTTAAAACTCATGCACAGAAAAATCTGTCTTTAAGTTTAAGGCCGTGTACACATTAGACGCGTAAGTTCCGTACGGAAACCCAGAAGTAAGTGAAAGAAAGAAGGGTAAACATTTACGGATTAGGGGAAATTCGGACACGTGCGCAAATCTTTTCCTTTCTTTCTTTTACTTATTTACGGATTACGCACGGAATCTCCGCATATATGTGTACACGGCCTTAAAGGTGGACCCTGACGGATGAGTTTTTTTGCAAGAAACACGTCGAGGTCACCAGAAAGACAGCTTTTTCAAGGTTCGGAACACTCACTTTGCTCTGGTTTCTTAGAAATTAAACCGTCAAAATGGCGATTCCTCCTTGGCGGAGATGCCGGAGAGAGTGGAAGCCACTCATTGTGGTTGAAGCGTTGTCTTTTTTTTGTAGTGCAGTAAAAAAAAAAAAAACAATGGAGCTATTTCCTTTGTTTGTGAGCGAAACTCCTTTAGATAAAGTATAGAATTAACAAATAAAATATAATAAAAAGGCTTGTATTGCGAAAAGTTTGTGCAAACGATTTGGTCTAAACACAGGCGGCCATTAGAAAAGAGACGGCAAACGCCTTCTCTTTGGGTGAAAGAATTTGACTTCCAGCACCTCTGCCAAGGAGGAATCGCCGATTTTGATGGCTTTGATTTCTGGGAAACCAGAGCAAAGTGAGTACATGTATTGCCATTTCTGTAAAGGGTGTTTTCCTGGTGATCTCGACATGTTTCTTACAAAAAAACATTCCGTCAGGGTGCCCCTTTAAAGTGCAGTCCGGCAGGTGAGCGATTGCTTTTGTTTTGCATCTCTGCGGTGGAACAGGTTTGGGGGGGAAAGAAAATGGCTTCCTATCATTAGAATGGGCGCCATTTTCTTTCCCCCCAAACCTGTTCCACCGCAGAGGTGCAAAACGAAAACAATTGTTCACCCGCCGGACTGCACCTTTAAAGCTGGGAACAGAAATGGGGTAAGCAACAGAACAAAGTTGTCTTTTTTTTGTGTGTGCAGATACTGATTTGAAGAGATGTGGTCATTTCACCGCCCCTTCAAAGGAAAATAATGTAAAAGAACTTGGCCCATTTGTAGCTTAGACACCCCATCAAATTTTTGCCTCCAAAATTTTCACTGAGAAGCAACATTCTGTCATTATCGGGAAAGGGATAGGGTTCAGGATCAGCCTAGAATTATTGTCATGAAACTGAAAGAAACAGACATTCATTGAGATTGAGAGTCGTAAACGAGAGGAGGGTGTCTAAAGTACAACTCTGCCCAAACCTTACCATAGAGAGTGCTGATATAATCAAACACACCCCCAATGTCCGCCTGGCACCAAACTTATCACCCAGAGGACCTAATATCATCTGAAAATTAAAAAATAAATAAAAAAAGATTATGGTTAAATGCATTTTACAGGAATGACAGCTTCATTTTCAAAAGTTCTTTTAGCAATCTTTATTCAACTTAGGAGCGGGAATTTCATAAAAAAACAAAATATTTTATAGAATGCAAACCTAAAAAAAGTTTCTTAAAACACCCAAAAACAACTAGACGAAACAAAGTGTGAAGTTAACGAAAACAACAACAAATAAATGAATGAATGATTTAAACAAATAAATTAAAGAGCACTAAACACAGTGCAAAACTTTCCCCCCAAAGGCGACCCAGCTTCTATAAATTTGTGTAAAGCCTGTCTGACCCACATGAGGCATACTTTGGGCCTTTTGTTCACTGACACTCTCACAAATACATCTAAAGATCTGTAAACAAACAAAATTAGTAAAGACAGTGTTGCCCATAGGGGTGAAATGTGAGAGTCCCAGGGACTCCCTGTGCAAAATTTTAAGAGTCCTTTTCATATTTTTAAGAGTCCCCTAAGTATATGATAAAAAAAACCCTGCTTTAACAAAAGCAAATACATGCTAAGCACACATGCTACATGCACAGTGAACACACAGGCAAATACATGTGCATAACCCCTGGAAATGGAATAGGCTGACTACAGAGATAGAGAGAGAGGGGGGGGGGGAGACAAACAGATTGAGATATGGACAGAGAGACAGGCAGACAGACACACAAGCGTACACACACACTTGCATATCATGCAGTTTTTGAGATGATGCCATTCACATCTCTAAAAGAACGGCTTGATGCTGCTGCTTTTTCCTCTGTCGAACTTGCAAAAAACGTTCAGATTTGGTCAACGAAGAAGTCAGTCCTAAAAGTTGAAGCACTTCACTCTCGCGAACAAGCTTTCAGATGTAAACAAAGATCGTTTTAGAATGACCGGACATGTGTCTGCTTTAGAAAGGAAAACCCCGGATGGTCAGAAACAAGACTGACAACCAGGAAAATCAAAGCAAACAGACTGACCGCTGTGGCACGAAGCGAAAATCGGGTTCGGAGTTTTGATATGGAAAAGTTGGGGTGGCTTGACCTAATTCCAACGATCCTACAAGTTGCAGACGATGTCTGAGCGAGTCCGAAACTAGCAAACATATTCTTCTGCCCCTTTCCTACTCGTGGCTTCTTTTGGGGAGGCATGGCTGGTTTTAAACACGAATTGTTGTCAAAGTTACGAAAATCGGGTTCGGAGTTTTGATATGGAAAAGTTGGGGTGGGTGGCTTGACCTAATTCCAACAATCCTACAAGTTGCAGACGATGTCTGAGCGAGTCCGAAACTAGCAAACATATTCTTCTGCCCGTTTTCCTACTCGTGGCTTCTTTTGGGGAGGCATGGCTGGTTTTAAACACGAATTGTTGTCAAAAGGCCGAGAACGATCTTGTTTAGCACTAGCACTAGAAGACTAGGTCACGCTGGAACTTTATTTGGTGTTCAAAAAGTTGGATCGGAAAAGCTTTACCGAATGTGCAATGCCGCCATTTCTTCGTTTCGGCGTTCGTTTCGCCAGATACAACTTTTAGTTCTGATTATGGTCCGAGGCCGCGGAAGAACTAAGCTTAGCAGACGACAGAATCCTTGAAGTTGTTGACTGCTTTGACGAAAAATCAATCGGTCAGATGACCGCCTGCCTGCTAAAACTATCGGTCAAAATCGAAGGTTTATGAGTCAATGACCTATGACCGACGCCAAGAATGAACCCTGCTGTCTCGGTCTGTTGAAAAAAGTGTGCGTCCCATGGGACGCCCAGAGCTGAAATCAAAGAGTCCCTCTGTGATTTTTGTGCTTCAGGGACGCACATATGTGCGTTATGGGAAACACTGAAAGAGACTTTAGTTTCTCAATAAATTACCACACACAGCTCAAATCATCAAAGACTTTAAGTTTGATTTCCGAGTTTTAATGACTCAGGAAAGATCAAACAGCTGGTAAGCAAAACAGTTACTGCTCAACAACCACAAGGGAAAGAACTCTTCAACATAGCAACAGAAAAGAAAGATAACTCTAAAACAAACATGGACGAACTATGCTTCGCCAACTCTGAAGTAGTCGCTACAAGACAGACATACTTTCCAAATAATAATAATAATAATAATAATGTAAATTTATATAGCACTTCATCTCCAATGAAGGGGCTCTAAGCGCTTTACAAAAGTTTAGGGAATAAAATAAATAAATGATAAATGAATTAATAAAATAAAAAAATTATAAAGAAAAGAAACAGCCTAAACACAACTAAAAAGAGGCCAAAACTAAAACCGTGGGCTTAATACATACCGTAATTTTCAAACAATAAGGCGATATTTTTGTCTCCAATTTCGACCTATGACTAGTATGAGCCTCATAAACGAGGGCGCCCTATTAGTGAACAAAATCGTGAGAAGAGAGGCATCGATTGCCGTACTCAGTACAGTCTACTGTGAGTCACAACATCGAAAGTGGTAACAAATCGCCGATACGACAAATACTCACATTAAAATGCTTCAAAATCCCTATTATCGTCCGAGATACCGTCCAACAGATGCCACAACCCT
This sequence comes from Phymorhynchus buccinoides, assembly GCA_017654935.2. Taxonomy (NCBI): domain Eukaryota; kingdom Metazoa; phylum Mollusca; class Gastropoda; order Neogastropoda; family Raphitomidae; genus Phymorhynchus; species Phymorhynchus buccinoides. The sequence goes on from JAGGCT020003520.1 coordinate 5,829, forward strand.
TCATTGGATGTAAAAAGCATCGTTGTAGAGCTCAAAACGCCATAATGCTACCAGTTTCCGCGAAGACAAGTCCTAACACAACAACCGGAAGTCTCGATTATTTGAGAAGGGAGCCAACTCGTTTATGACAACAATAATGGCGGCCGGTAAGCGTTTACAGGACGTGTACGGGCTTCAAACTTCGACTTTCTGTTGTGAGGTGTGTATCGCCTTATAAACGAGGGCGCCTTTTACTTTAATTTTTTCAGATTTTTCTTGAAAATTGCCCTATTCGCCTTATACACTGCAGCGCCTAATGGTTCGAAAAATACGGTACACACAAACACAAGAACACACACGAGCGCACGGACACCCATAAACACAACATACAAAGTGAGGCGCACGCATGCCCAAAGACACAGCCAGACATGCAGATGCACACACACCAAGACACACGCCACACAGAGACAGATAGACGAACGAAACATGATGTTTGGGTCATCAGTGACAAATCAGCTAATTTTCGATGAACCATATTTTTCAGACTATAAGGCGCACCTTACTATTTTGTTAAATTTAACACAAAATTCAAATGTTGTTACTATATTCTCTTACTACATTCAGTCACAGTATAAGGCTCAGGGGTCTCAACCTGGGGGGAAAGTGTTGCCTTATAGTCCGAAAAATGCAGTATTTAGCCCAGCAGTTCAAGCACTAGAGCGAGGTATAAATTATGTTTCCCCACACAGATGCACATACACACATGTACACAAGAGAAACAGGCCCACATATCCAGTCCAATGTACTCTGATTCTAATAGAACTGGGAGTACAAAAAGGTAAAAAGAAACCTGTTTGGAGAAGTAATAATCACAAACCAAAGCTACCCACCATCATCACAGCGTACGGAAAAAGGAGAGCAGCATCCAGCCACCCTAACTGACTTTTGGTGAACGACAGCTCAGCCTCCATATCAACTTTGATCTGTTCAAGGTCAATCAAGCTTCATTAACACACAATCACCATAATTATGATAAAAATCGAATTGAAATTAGCAACATTTTAAAGCAGAATTTGTGTTTTGCTGGTTACAACAGTGCAGTGATGTCCTGAGGCCCTGAGGCCCTGGTCATAGGCCATTGACCTATTAAAATTGAAAATGCCCTATTGTGTTCTCCCCTGTCAAGACAAATATCTGATTATTTTTTTAACACTGACACGCTTTGTTCTCCTATTGATTTCTTCAAGAGCCAGGACATTGTCCTATTGATTTATCTCGTCTCAGGACAGTTTGTCCTATCACTTTTCGATCCTCCGTGCATCACTGCAGTAACAACCTTTCCCACAAACAAACTAGTCCACAAATTAAAAGACAGGAAAAGAACATTTCCAGGTATTTGAATGGAGTGAGATGTTGGTACATGAAGATAACATACGCAGGAATCTGCTGAAAGGTTCATTTTAATTACAAAGTGCTCAGCAATAACCATGTGCAGTATTTTAACAGGAAGGGAAAGGTTACAGCACAAGTGATCTCCATTTTTGTCTTTCAACTGATTTCTCAGCTACTACAGTACTACTAGCAATTCAATAATTATGTTTGCATTTATATCATATGCATACCCATGAACTGATGCAGTCATGTTACACATGATAAAGCTGCAATGTTTAAAAAAATAAAAATTAGTTGGCATTTTTTTTAAATTTCACAGATTTTATGGAAACAAACAAAAACAAAAACATATGCACACTGACATATAACAGAAATATTGGTGGAAATGAAATTTTAACAGCGAGGGCTGCTACAGTAATAACCGCAACACCAATAGCAATGGTAGCAATAATAACAACCACAATACTGGTAAAGCTGCAATGTTTTGTTAATGCCAGTCAGTGGTGCATGCATTATGTACAAACAATTAGAACAAAAGAAAACCATAATCATCACGCCCAAAAACAAATCATCATTAATATTATTAACATAATTAGTAACAGAAATTAACAAAAACATTTACTGATTTAGATTTTTTTAAAATCCTAAAACAAGCAAACATTGGTGTTAACTCAAACATTTTGCATACGTACTATAGTACGCTGCATTGAGTCTGTGCTTACTGTTTCCTTTATGTGTTGGTTTGGAAGTCTGTGTTTGAAGAACAAGCGTGTGTTGGATGATGTGGTGAATGTGTGTAGTAAAGTTGTTGGAAAGAGAGAGATGGGTTTGAATGAGATGTACGAAAGACGAACCAAGCATAAAGCCAGGAAGATTGTAAATGACACCTCCCATGTTTTGAACAAACATTACGAACTATTACCTTCTGGACGTCGCTACAAAACTTTTAAAGTCAACTCCAGGGCACAGAAATCCTTCATCCCCAGATCCATCCACCTCCTAAACTCATGATCCTTTTAGGTTTAAATGTGTGTTCATCGTGTTAAAAGAAACTATGCATGCTTATCCTTAGACGTGTATGTATCCACATATAATGTGTATCTTTAAGTGTGTATTATGTGTAACTTTTGCGCCTATTCATGCATGCTGAATGTCGATGTCTTTGTTATTCTGGCACCTGAACAAAATTTCTCCTTGGGAGATAATAAAGTGAATTTGATTTGATTTGATTGATTTGATTTGTTCTTTTTCAGAATACTTACGACACCAAGAGGTTTCCGAAGAAGATATGTGGAGCCATAAGCAAGCCATCCCAGCCCAAATACAAAAGCCTGTCTTCCTCGTCCTCGAATGTGACATTTCATCTCCATAATCACTGCAAAATATTCATGAAAACTGGAAAATAAGATTATATAATATATGTTAATAAAGTCATTGATGATTTTACTCCTTCTGGTGGCACAAAGATTTAAAAAACTTTGTGAGTGTGTGTGCATGTGTCATTGTGTGTGTGTGTGTGTGTGTGCACGTGTGTGTGTGTGTGTGTGTGTGCGTGTGCGTGTGTGTGCGTGTGTGTGTGTGTGTGTATACATGTGTGTGTGTGTTGGTAGTAGTAGTAGTAGTAGTAGTAGTAGTAGTAGTAGTAGTAGTAGTAGTAGTAGTAGTAGTAGTAGTAGAATAGGGACTAATCAAGCCGTTAAGCTTTTTAGCAGTCCCATCGATTTCCAATTTAATATTTTTTAGCGGTCAAGGTTTTACGGTTGAATTTTCCTATAATACAAAAATTAATAATCAATGCTTCTAAATACATTTACTAATTTTGGAGAATTATCAAGACGATTTTTGAATATATTACCATTAGGTGCACATTTTAAATCAAAAGTTAAATCATTCCAACAATTAGCAACTCTGTTAAATGTGAGAGCCCAGGAGAAAGAAAAAGAAAGAGAGGGAGAAGAGATACTGACAGAGTTTTCTCTCTATTTCTCTCTCTCTCTTTTCTCTGAGTCTGAATTCCACAAATGCCTGACTATGTAATCACTACCACTGTACCAGATAATTAAAAAACAACAACAACAGTCAATAGTTATAAGTAACACATACAGCACTGACACGCAAACACTGTGACACTGCATCATAATCATACAGTGACAGTACTAACGCACAAGAGACAAACACACACACACACACACACATACTCACACACACAAACGCTGAATGTTGAGCAACAACAACCACTTAGTCCCTCCAAAATTGTGCCTGTCCAGCAGCTCCACTAATGCTGGGCACATCAGACTAGGGAGTCTTTTCGACCTTTCGTTGTTAACCCCCCCCCCCCCCCCCCCCCCCCCCCTTTAATCTTTAAATATATTATAATTTATTCCTTTAATTTACTTTCTTCCTACTCCTGTTGTGACCTGGCCTGGCAACGCACGTGACATTCATTTTCTTTTTTTCCCCTTATATCGGCAAAATCTTCAACCTGTTGAAGATGGCCGATTGACGAGAAGAAGAAGAAATGCACAACGACACTTGCCTGGGTGCAACAAAGCAGAACTCCAGAAAGCTTCCTGACTAGAGTCTGGGACTGGGAGCACCTGACTGGAAAACCTCCTGCTGAGGGTCATTGATCACTGTTTCCCCCTCCCCCTGTTCCAACAATTCTTCTTCTTCGCAGTGTGTGACCACAACTAAGATTTTCAATAAGCCATATAACATTATAAGGCTTCTATTAAGTTCTATTATTCAAAGTGATATAGTATAAGTGACAAGAGTGGTCGAACACGTGGAATCTATATTTTAATGTGTCTAAATGTGGTGTCTTGCACCTTGGCTGCTCTAATCAAGGTTGTGCTTATTTTATGAATTATAATGATGGACTACATCAGATAAATCCACTGACAGAAGAGAAAGATTTAGGTGTGACATTCGATAATAAATTGACCTTTGATTCTCATATTCGCAGAGTAGTCAACAAAGCAAAGCAAATGTTGGGTATTATTAAGAGAAGTTTTTGCTATTTGAATAAAGATGTGTTTCTGAAACTTTATAAATCCTTTGTTCGACCTCATTTGGAGTATGCTAACAAAATATGGAATCAATTTTTAAAGCGACAGTCTATACCAAAACAAAGAAAAAGTCCAAACTAAACTAGTTTTTAACTACTTAAAGAATGTAGAAATTTGACTTATTATGAAAGGCTATGCTATTTAAATCTACATTCTCTGAAAGGAGGAAGACTGAGAGAGGACCTTATTCAGGCATACAACATTTTCAATGGCATAGATAATATTTCAATTGATTCCATCTTTTGTGTTTCACATGTTACTAACACCAGAAATTCTGAGAGTCAAATTTATGTTAAGTATTGTAGAACTAATAAAAGAAAATGTTCTTATTAAATTTGCACCTAATACTAAATCTAATACATTCAAGAACCTTTTGGATACAAAGTTCTACAACTAGTACAAGTCCAAGATCCAAAGATCTTTTTTGAGATTTTGATTAATGGATGGCATTGAAAATTATTATTTATAGGTGTGCAACCAGACAACAACAAAAAATCATAAAAAGTACTCATTCAAAGAGGGGACGTTCTAATTTATATATAGGCTGTGAGGCCTACGGCTATGAAAGCCTGTCCCTAAATACGGTCTACCTACCAATCAACACACTTATTATGCCATGGAACTGGGGAGGTTCATCCACATATATAATATATGCCAGAAGAAAGGGCCAGGAGGCCAAAAATTAAAGAAAGAGAAGAGAGGACAGACAAAAGAAAACGCCTAGCTTGATCATTGATGGGAATCTGCAGGGGAGGGGGGGGGGGGGGGGGTCTCCTAGGGGGTGGGGGGGGATGGGGGGGGGGGGGGGGGGGGGGGGGGGGGGGGGGGGGGGGGGGTTGGGAATCGCATGACGGGGGGGGGGGGGGGGTGGGGGGGGGGGGGGGGGGAGGGGGGGGGGGGAGGGGAGAGGGGGGGGGGGGTGGGGTGTGGGAGGAGGGCATGGGGAGGGGGGGGGGGAGTTTGGGGGGGGGGGGAAGTGGGTGGGGGGGGGGGTGGGATGGGGGCGGGGGGGGGGGAGTTTTGCTAGAAGTAGAGAACTCTTTACAATTACAAAGCCTTTTCTTCCGACAAAAGTGGTCTAGAACCTCCCCGGTTCCGTGGAAAAATAATCAAAGTGTTGATTGTGGCCATGCACCGCAAAGAAGAAGAAGAAGAAAGTAGCACTTAGCGTTCCAACCATTTAATGGTCCATTACCAAAGCCAAACAAACCATGCATGACGGTTGGGTGTGACAGTGACTGCGTGAGGAAAATGAGATCGATTGCCAGATCTACACAAACCATTGTAACATTACAAAAATTATCTAACTGCCAGATATAGATTTACCTCTAACGAAAGCTTGGTGAGTCTAGGAAACTTTTGGTTGTGCTGGTGGTTCACTTTTCCGTGTAGCGTGGACAACGACAGCAACAAGTTGTGTGCCCTGAAGGAACCGGAAGTTGCAGTGAGTCGCCTCCCTTTGGCAATCTCTGTCACCCCCATGCGTTGTCGACACCTTTGCACAGAATAACCTACCACAATGAATATCAGATGTGCGGCTGTAAGTATATCAAAATGGTTTTGATTTTGTAGTAAATAAAGTTGAGAAGGTAATGAACGAGGAGATTGATTTTGTAGTAAATAAAGTTGAGAAGGTAATGAACGAGGAGATTCTAATGAATTTAATTTTGAATAATAATAAATACCTTCAAAAATCTCCTTGACAAAGATGAAAATTTTAGTCAACTATTTTTTGAACATGATGATTGAATTACAATCATAATTTTAAAAGGCATGCTTATGCAAACAAAACAGTGTCAATGAAGGGACGTTTATAAGCCGCGAGGCTTAGGCTTGAGCCAGTCCCACACTATACTATACTATACTATGATTAAAATATGATAGGTTCTGTTGAAAGAAGTACACCAATCATTCATCATTCAATCAATCAGTTTTAGTTACTTTTACAGGAAATTCTTTTTGCAGCGATAAAGCAATCAACAAAACAACACAATAAAGACAGAGACATAGTATGTAGAAAAGCCAAAAAATAAAATATGCGAATATTTGAAACACTGTGCGCACATACAATTTGTGGTCACAACCACACACACACACACTGACACAGTGACTATGCACACACACACACACACGCACACATGCTTTATGTCCTCTCGGTCTGGAACAGACACATATGCCGAGCATGATATGGGACATTTGTAAATACAAAGATGGTGGGAACAATACTGGAGGCAATGCCTGGAGGCAGTGCAACTCCAGTAAAGTCCCGATTTTTGTAACAATACAGATAGGTGTGAGACTGTGACACACGCACGCATACAGTGTGAAAACTGTGATACACACACATACACATTTAATGATTTATATGCACACACAACACACACATCATGTGCACGCATACAACCATTTATCTTCCCATCCATCTAACTTATGCATGTACACATACACATGTTTACACATGCATACAAACATAAACTTGCATTCACAAATTATATATTATACAAATATCTTAGTCTATATGCATGCATTCGCAATACAACATTACATAGATAGGCCTACATAGATTCATTTATATATAGAAAGACAGATAGATAGATAGACAGATATGTGTGTGTACATGTACATGTATGCATACATTCATACATGTGTTGGGAGAAATTATAAAGCAAACACATATAATTATATGAACACCACCATTGTACCAACGTTAGTCCAACACTGCCCCCCCCACCCTCCCCCCCCCCCCCTCCCTTCCCCGCCCCCTACCCCACATATTCATCAGTAAGGGGGCGGGGAAGTACATGTATTTAAAAACTAGATTACTCTTTCTTTTGATGATCTGAATCCTGATGCCTTCACTCGGCTTCAGACTTTCACTCATTTACTTGTTCACTAATTGAATTTTAAATAGGAAGCTATGTCTTGTGGTCATTTGCATCACCTATGTATCCTGTATGATATTATATTTTTTACATTATTAATAAGAAAGACTTTTATTTGGCGTAGCTAGCTGTCAGGGGGAGTGTAGAGATGCGCCGTTCAATCGTTCTTCCGCTTTGCTTCTGATCTCATTTGGTCTCAACTTCTTGGCTTATTATGGGAGCCGTGGCGTTAATGGGCGAAACTGCTCGGCACGACAGAAGATTCTTCTCTCTATTTGCTTATTAAAAGAAGTACAGTAAACCATTATACTCTTCGTGTTTTTCTGCG
>JAGGCT020003521.1:0-13476 GCA_017654935.2 Phymorhynchus buccinoides
ATTGACTCGGCTTTCTTCTCAGCAGCAAATTGATGCTTTTTGTGTGTGTCTCGCTTCTTTCTTTACGCTTGCCTTTCTTTGCGTTTCTTTCTCCGCTTTTTGGTTTGTTTGTTTGTTAGCTTGTTTGTTTTATTCACTGATGTAAAATGAGAAGAAGAAAAGGATGTGTGAAAGACTGATACTATTGCTATGTAATTCAGAAGAAAAAAAAGTATGTGCGACATTTATTTTAGTTCAAAGAGTGAATTTATAAATACTGTCAGTCTGACTGTGAGTAGAGTGAGAGAATCAAAGTATAATAAAGAGACTGTAAAGATAAATAGTAGTCGTCCTATTAGACCTACTTCAGGACTTGTGAGTAGGCAAGGAAATCATTTTTGGGGTATGGCCTAACTGTACAAATGGTCACGTTCCGTGTACAAAAAAACGCTTTTGTTTTAAATAATGATGGGAATATTAAAAAAATCCACAAAAATGCAAGCTGCTTTAAGGTCTATATTCACAAAATATCTCTATTTCCCCATGGCAACACAGTGTTAGGACATTCATAATAATTATGACTTACAACTCACTGTGTTGCCATGGGGAAATAGAGATATTTTGTGAATAATGTTAACGTGTACACAGATCTTAAGTAACTTTCTGTTCGTAGTAATCTAATATTATAACTGACACTTTTATTTACAGTCATGGATTCACATGTGACAATCAACACGCGCGCGCACACGCACGCACACACACACGCACACACACACATACACACACACACACACACATACACACACACACACACACGCACACACACTCACGTACACACACACACACACACACATACAACACACACACACACACACACACACATACACACACACACACATACACACACACATACACACACCACACACACATACACACACACACACACATACGCCACACACACACACACACATACACACACACACACACACACACACATCACACACACACACACACACACACACACACACACACACACACACACACACACACACACACACACACACACACACACACACGCACACACACAAATTCTGTATAACTTTTTATTTGCGTAGAAAAAGCCTCTTTGATAGTTAACAATGCAAAGCACAGAAAAGCAAATGGGGCTACTCGGTGTAGGAAATCAGGATTAACCCTTTCGCCGCCAGCCATTTTCAACCAAACTATGCCATTAAAGTTAACTGGGGAGAGAAAAAATATTATTTGCAATATTGTGAATTCCTCTGTGACATGACTGTATAACACTTGGCCTATCCTTATCTCCCAAAATTAAGAAACTGGGGTCTTCAGAGAACAGGCCCTGATTTGATGCCTTTTTAGTGACATGTGGTGCTAAAATGCGACATTGGCGGTGAAAGGGTTAAATAAAGCAGTTGCATACACTTCTAATTCAGTCGTTCTTTTCTGAGAAATCTCCAAGGTAAAAAACCAACAACACGAAACCATGAATAGTAAATGTAATAGAACAACGATGACATCAAATAGGCCTACATTATGTTTTAAGAAATAAAATCATGATCTCGCAAATATGTGCTAATATAAATTTACAAACTTCGAACTCATTTCCGGAATCTGCTTGACATTTTGACCGCCACATAACAACAACATATTATTATTATTATTATTTTATTTTTAAAACCTGTTATAGAAAGCGCCTGTGCCCTTTTTGGTTCCATATAAAAATAAAATGCTATCCATAAAGCTGCTTGTGTTGATAAATTAGTATATAATAAAATTATGATGGGTCTGGAAAAGGGACAGAATCTGGATTACTGAAGTACTGGGGAATTCCTGTATGACATTACAAAATGTACACAACGCGGAGTTTAACCATAATCAAGAGGTTTATATCATTGGGATACAGACCGTAACATTTAAAATGGGATACTGATAGTGAAAGAGTGCGCAGATATAAAGTGCAACCAATCCCCTTAGAAATCGGCGATGAAAGAAACTTTGGGTAGATTTATTTATTAGGTACTTTATAGTCACAGAGGCATCTCTGTGAAAATCGGGTTGCTCCCACCTGGAGAGCGCGTCGCAGCCAGAGGCACGGCACCCAATTTGTTTTTATTCATGCGATTTTTGTGTGTGTGATTGATGAGGAAGGAAAGGGGGGGGGGGGGGTAACTTTTGACCAAATGACAACTTTTTCGTTGCCACTGGGTTTAAACGATGTGCTAAGTGCATGGGCACACGGGACCTCGGTTTATCGTCTCATCCGAAAAGACTCCAGGTTCGAACTCGGGTTTACTTGACACGAAGCGAACGCGTTACCACTGTGCCACTCTACGCTCGTCCAATAGATGAAAAACGCAGCCTATCTCTTTTCAAATCAGCAATAAAAACAACAACAAAACTTCCTACATATAAGATGGCAAGTGCAGTTGGCAAAATCGGCGATAAAAGAAACTTCGTGTAGATGACAATTACAGCTACTAGTAGGGCCTACTTAAAAAATCAGCGATAAAAGAACATTCATCTAGATGACAATTACAGCTATTAGTAGAGCCTACTTATAAAATCGGCGATAAAAGAAACTTCGTGTAGATGACAATTACAGCTACTAGTAGGGCCTACTTATAAAATTGGCGATAAAAGAAACTTCGTGTAGATGACAATTACAGCTACTAGTAGGGCCTACTTATAAAATCAGCGATGAAAAAAGCTGTATGCAGATGAGACGTGCAACCAGTCCCTTTTAAAATCGGCGATGACGAAAGGCGCCCCCTTGAGCAGCTCCTCCTCTCCGCATTCCTCCACCACCCTACTGGGGATGACTGACCTTACCTGAGGCCTCCAAATCCCTCAGAAAACCAATCCCCAGCTCCTTCACCCTGGCCGGCACCGGCCCGCTGGTGTAGAACCTCAGCATATTCACGTAGCCTTTGTAAACCCTGTAGCTGTCGGGATTGGCCTGAAACCTCTGGATGCTGAGTTCCAGGTCTTCTAGCTTGGTCGTCCAGTGGAGGCGGAGCAGCACGGGATACATCGAAGCGTCGTGTTCTCCCATGGGCCGGATGAGACGGAGGATCCACTTCTCGTAATCGGCCAGGTGGAGGGCTGGGGTGGATTGGGTGTACTTGGTTTTCATGTCTTCCAGGATGAGCTGGTCCACCTTGGTCATCAGGCGCTGGGTCTGCTCCTTCATCAGGGGTTGGCCTTCCAGAGCTTTGATCCAGGGAGACAGCTGCTTGCAGATGCTGTGGGCGTCGAAGTCCTTTCCCTGCAGAAAATATGGGTGAAAGTAGTTCAGGCATGCTCCTGAAATCAGGATTGAGAAAGGCTGATAGAAAGTAATCTTCAGGATTGGCCATCTTGTCATCCGGAACCACTGTCTTATAAAATCAAACATTTCTGCCAACATGGATGGCAGATTAAAGCAAGGGATGATAACTATGCAATTCTAACACTATACCCACCCAACGTGTATACACAGACACACACACATTGGAAGCGATTGTAATACATAATGGCCAACATTTTAATTTCGATCAATATGCCTACATATATTTACGATACAAAGAATGAAGATCCTGACATTATCTGCCAATTGTGCATAACTAATTATTAGGCTATGCGCAAGCAAAGACAAGACAGGATGTGCAACAGATGAATCAAAACTCAAAGCCAATCCTTTCTTTCCTAGACTCTCACACCTCCTATGCTTTGCCTTCCTTTCCACTTCTTCATCCCAATTTCTTAGTTCCCTACACTAACCACCCTTGCTCCTCTCTCTACCTCACGGTTCATGGGGTTAAGTTCACACATAACCTACCTTGTTCAGCATCTGCTCCACCTCATCCAGCCTGGCCTGCATCTGCTGCAGCTTCAGGTCCCGGATGTCGTCCATGTTGGCCAGTTCGCTCAGGCGCACGTGGTTCAGGGCTCCCAGCACGTTCTGCCAGGCACGAGACAGACAGAAACTGTCAAGTTTAGCGTTATGAGGGCCGATGCTTTTACAACTATCCTTATAATTTACAAAACTTTGGGACTTTCCTGGTATTGCAGTACCTCCAGGATTGCCCCACCATCTTTATATCTACAAATGCCCCACATGTGCCTGTTTCAGGACGGAGGACATTAATCAGACTCTTCTTCTTCGTTATGAGGGAATAGGAACCGCTTCACATTATCCAGCCTTTTAGTTGAAAGAAAATGCAGTTGTGAACTTCTTTCAACTACTTGTGGCCGTGTGCCGGCTTCACTATCAGCAAGCATTGGCTGTATTCCCACAATTGCTTGAGTGAGATGGAAGTAAATGGCGCAGTCGCCAATTCCTTCGGACCGTTTGGAAGAGTTTCATACAACCAAAATGTGCATTTGTGATGTCTACTCTCTCTGTCAACAGAAAGGAAAATTAGGGAAAGGTCAGAACCACTTTCATCCAACTGGATCGAACAGTCTGAGACGGCTTTAATGGATCACATTCCTGAATATCTATCGTGCTAATATATTAACGTCTTTTTACATTACACTTCTCGAACAGGCGTCGTTTCAGTGCGCGAACGGTTGATATCTATAATTTGCATAAGGCCATTTTTTGAGAAAAAAACACCCTTGCTATCATCTCACGAACAATCTTGGCATCTCTGTTGTTAAACACTTAATGCATAACCTTTAGACAAGTCAAAATAAACAAAACTCCTGTTAATGTTTTTCTTGCGCAAATGCACTTAGTAAATCAGTCACCTCATCGGTGATGTCTTGGAAGCGCTGTGTTCCAAGAGTTCCGGCGGCTTTCTTAAAAATGCTGAGGACGATGTCCAGTTCCTCCTTCTTCAGCGCTTTCCATTCCTCCTTGTCTGCAGCCGCCTTTATTTCTCGCTGCACTCGCCGCTGAAAGGTGGCTGTTAGATCCATGTTTTCCAGAAGTCTGCAATCAAAATAGTATCAACTACAGCAGCAGCAGCAACAACAACATCAACAACAACAACAACAACAACAACAACAACAACAACAGCTGCTGCTGCAAGGCACAACTACTACTACTACTACTTACTACTACTACTACTACTACTACTACAACAACTACTACTACTACTACTTCTACTACTACTACTACTACTACTACTCTACTACTACTTCTAGGCCTACAACGAAGATGATGATGATGAAGACTACTACTACTACTGCTGCTGCTACGAAGCTGCTATGACTACTACTACTACTACTACTACTACTACTACTACTACTACTACTACTACTACTACTACTACTAACAACTACTACTACTACTACTACTACTACTACTACTACTACTACTACTACTACTACTACTACTACTACTACCACTGCTGCTGCTACTATTATGAACCTACTGTAATGTAAGGGACATAACCGCTGTTACCTTTATGCGTTATGCACTACTGCAGTTGTGTCTCTGATTATGATGTTGGTCATCTCAGACATGCGCACTAATAAATGATCATCCTGTCGAACATCTTGTCTGCTTAGCAGTAGTGCTAGAATGAATCTATCTGGCAAACACCACTCGACACCCCTGACACAACATGGTGTCAGAAGTAAAACCAAGAATAATTCTGCAACTGACAAAGTACAAAAAAGACCATGTCTAAGCCACCTGAGCGTTTTCAGTGCCGCCAGCCAAACTCGTGGGGAAACTGGAAGCAAAGATGGGAACGATTTTGAGTCGCCGCCAAACTCGATCGAGAAACTCAAAAGTATCAGGTGAGTGCTCTCATCTACACAATGGGACCAGAATCTGAGACTATTTTCACCAGGTTTCAGTATGGGGAAAATGAAACAAATGAGAATTACAATGTCGTGTTGAGAAAATTCAACGAGTATTTTGTGCCTAAAGAAAATGTAACACATGAAAGGGCCCTGTTCCATCAACGTCGTCAGCAGGACGGGGAAAGTGTAGAGGATTATGTCAGAAAATGGTATGAACTTGCTAAACATTGTGCTTTTGCAGACAAGGATGATACTATTCGGGATAGGTTAGTCCTAGGTGCACAAGACAGAGAGTTGTCAGAAAAACTGCAATTTGAAGAGGGACTGACGTTAGTCCAAGCAGTAGCCAAAGCTAGACAGTAGGAGAGTGTGAAACACCAACTAGAAGAGCAAAGAGGTGCCGCAAGTCATAGTGTTGATGCAACCTACAAGAAAACTTTCAAGAGAACTCAGACTCAGAACAAAGTCAAGTGTGGAAAGTGTGGGAGTCAACATGAGGTAGGCAAGTGCCCAGCAAAGGGGAAGAAATGACAAAAGTGTGGCAAGCTGTCCCATTTTGCGAAAGTCTGTAGAACAGAGAAAAAGACTGTGAAGGATGTTCGTCAAGTAGAGACTGCTAATGAAGTAACATACCTTGTTGGTGCTGTTCAGTCTGCAACTAGTGAAAGTGCGACGGGTGTTTGGCGAGTAGAACTTGAGGTAGTAGGAACTCCGGTCACCTTCAAAATCGACACGGGGGCAGACGTCAATGTTTTCAGCAAAGCAACGTGGCAGTCACTAGGAAGGCCTATGTTCTCAAAGTGCGACAATGTTACTCTAATGAGCCCAGGAGGGAAAAGGCAACAGCTCGGGTGCTTCCAGGCTACAGTTAAGGCTCACTCGACGACTGTCTACGTTGTTGATCATATTTCAGAGAACCTTTTGAGTAGGGACACTTCATCTTTTCTGAACTTGATCCAGAGAGTTGTGACTGAAGTCTCTTTCAACAAGCTGAAATGCAAGTCTGTCAAAATCAAACTGAAAGAAGGTGCTCAACACTACAGTGTAGGAACAGCGAGGCGTGTGCCTATTCCCCTGCACGAAAAGGTCAAGGTGGAGCTGCAATCCATGAAAGAAAACGGGATCATCGAAGAAATAACAGAGCCAACAGACTGGTGTAGTCCTATAGTACCTGTTGTGAAGCCAAATGGAAACGTCAGAATCTGCGTTGATCTAAAGAAGCTCAATAAGTCAGTGCAGCGAGAACGGTACATCATCCCCACTGTAGAGGAGATAGTGCACAAACTCAAAGGTTCCCGAGTTTTCACGAAGCTGGATGCCAAATCAGGCTTTTGGCAGATTCCGCTTCATCAAGAGTCTGCGAAACTTACGAAATTTATCACACCTTTCGGTCGGTTCTTCATGAAGAGATTGCCATTTGGGATTTCAAGCGTGCCTGAGATTTTTCAGCAGATAATGACTGAAACTCTAGAAGGCATTGATGGCGTCATTTGTTATTTTAACGAAACCCTCCTCCATTCCAAAACCATGGAAGAGCATGAAAAACTCTTGAAAACAGTGAAAGAACGGCTAGAATGTGCAGGACTGAAGCTGAATGAAGAAAAGTGTGAGTACAAGAAGAAAGAAATTACCTTTCTTGGACACATCATCAGCGCTGAAGGGGTCAGGCCAGATCCATCCAAGATAGAAGCGATCAGAAAGCTGGGAGAACCGTCAAACGTGGAGGAGCTCAGGAACTTCCTAGGGATGGTGAACTTTCTGGGTCGCCACGTTTGTCATCTTGCGACTGCTCAAGCCATATTGAATGACGTATTAAGAAAAGAAGTTGCCTGGACTTGGGACTGTGATCAGAAAGCAGCGTTTGAAAAAGTGAAAGAAATGCTCAGCACTGCACCAACGCTAGCCTACTATGATCTGGCAAAATCAACAACCATGTCAGCCAACGCCAGCAGCTATGGCTTAGGCTGCGTTTTGCTCCAGACACACGATGAGGGTCTTCACCCAGTAGCTTTCGCCTCCCGGACATTGAAGAAAGCTGAAGAGAAGCACGCACAGATTGAGAAAGAAGTTCTGCACTTAATGGGGTGGGGGGGGGGGGGGGGGGGGGGGGGGGGGGTAATGTAAGGGACATAACCGCTGTTACCTTTATGCAGTATGCACTACTGCAGTTGTCTCTCTTTGATTATGATGTTGGTGTACGTCATTTCAGACATGCGCACTAATAAATGATCACCCTGTCGAACGGACAGCCTCGCCATCTTGTCTGCTTAGCAGTAGTGCTAGAATGAATGAGTCTGGCAAACACCACTCGACACCCTTGACACAACACCTACAAAGCTTAATATTACTTTTAACTACTACTACTACTACTACTACTACTACTACTACAATGACGATGATGAAAACTACTACTACTACTACTACTACTACTACTACTACTACTACTACTACTACTACAACTACTACTATTACTACTACAACGAAGATGAGGATGATGAAGACTACTACTACTACTACTACTACTACTACAACGAAGATGACGATGATGAAGACTACTACTACTACTACTACTACTACTACTACAACGAAGATGACAATGATGAAGACTACTACTACTACTACTACTACTACTACAACGAAGATGCCGATAATGAAGACTACTACTACTTGTGACAAGGTGGCACGCGCACACCCCACTTTCTTAATCTACATCCCCCCCCCCTTCTTTCTTTATTCAGGGCCGCCACTTTAATTGCAATTTGGAGACATCAAACAGTTCACCGATTATAGGCGCTATCTCTTTGAAGCCCGGTTACCTCCCTTGTCTTCTAGCTTGTGACACCCACAATCGGCATCTCTTTCATCCACGTATTTCCCTTCCGATCACGCGCTCTTGACACACCGCGTCAGGCAGGATAGGAATTTTAGGCATGTGATGATGATGTAATAATATGCGCATGACTGTTGTCTCCTGACTTGTCGACGGCTAGTAACCCAATCATAGGCCCTCGGGTGTTTAAAATTAAAGGGAGATTTGAATAGTGGGAGGAAAGTAGAAAGCCGCCTAAAACATTCTCTAGCTCACAAGACTTCCTAAACCTGGCTGAAACAACATTGCAGAATCAACATTTCTCCCAGCCAGTCATATTAGCCCCACTCGTGAGTATTATAGAACGTGGCAGGGGTGTAAAATAAGTGATTGAGATTTGTTTTTGTTTGATTCTATTTTTGATCTAGATGCTATGTTCCATGATGAATAAGGAGTAGATATGTTATTGAAAAGAATTGGGAAACATGCTGTTCTAATTATGTGCACTTATTATTTGTGTGTGTGTTTTTGACTTTAACTCTTTTGGTACAAGAACCGGATTCCAGTCCTACTAACACCTTTGTATATTTTTAGTAGGGGATCCCTGAGTTGCAACCTTGCAACTTTTGATAACATTCCTTTCCAAGTGTTGGACTGAGAGTGATGTTTGCTGACTTGTGTTACTGAATCATAATAGTTGATTCCAGTACACATGTCATGTGTTATTTCAGTTTGGTAACTGAAATTCAGGTTATGTGTTATTAGTGCTATTGTACAAGGGCAGCCTTCTAGCCGGTTGGGATCCACTAATTCCCTGCCGGCTGAAGCCCCTTGTCTCTAAGCCATAGAGATCTACACCCGCCTTCTGATGTGCCATCCTGCGACGCCGCAACCGGAACGACTGGGAGCTACTCTACACTAGAGCAAGCCTAGTCAACCCAGCACTCGCCGATCCCTACGGAGGAACTTCAACACAGCTAAGTCCCTAAGACAGTGCAAAGAACAATAACTGGAAACCAGGACACCTAAGAATATTAGTGACCCTTCCGGCTTGGGGCCTAACCTTCTAGAAAGACAAAAGTCTTGTAAATCCTTTCGGATTTCATTGTTTTTCATTCATATTTTGTTTTGGCACCATTGAGCTGCTTTTATTATTATTGTTGCATAATCTTATGCAGATTTTGTGAGTAAATAAAATACAAGTGTCAAATAATTCTGAACCCTTTGGTCAGACTGATGAGAGTGGAAGCTTTGTAATTTTCATGTAAAAACCTACTTCTCTCTGTCTGCCATTTAGAGCAAACTACCACTTGTATTTCATTCAATCATATGAGCCAGAACCCGGGCACAAAATATAAATTTATTAGATGAGAAGGGGCCGGGAGACTTAGCCTTTTAACCCATTCCCTCGTCACATCTAATTCTACTACTACTGCTGCTGCTGCTGCTGCTGCTACTACTATTACTACTACTACTACAACAACAACTACTACTACTACCACTACTACTGTTACCGCTGCTGCAGCTGTTGCAATAACCGTAACATGTATAATCAGCTGGCCCTCCTGAAGTACACATACACAAACAACCTTTTTTTTTTTTAAAGTTTGTTATTAAGTTCTCCTGAAATTGTTTTCAGGTTTATGAAAAGCAAATAAGCTTCTCCTGCGTATCAAGAGTCAAGGACCCTTTCTAAAGAAGTGCTGCTGAGCCATTGCATTGCGTCAAGTATATTTTTTTTTTAAAGGCCTAATAAAATTAGAAACTTTGTTTAACAGCCTGTCGACTGAAGAAAACATCTTCAAATGATTTGGCTGAGGCATCTTTGTGTTATGCGCTTGAAGAAACGTTCCTTATGTGGAGGAGTATAATTTCATTAGGATGCCCTATGAAGACTTATTTATTTGTTTTTATCCGGCAAAAACAACTATAAACCACTGATGTTGTGTGTCTCTCCATCAAGGTTGCGTACATGTTATACTGCACGTAGTCAATTAATCATAGATCTGATATTTTGTTAGCGTGCAGATTCTGTATCTGTTCTGTATCTGTTCTTTTGTTAGTGAACAAATTCTGTATCTGTTCTATTGTTTGTGTACAGATTCTGCATATGTTCTTTTGTTAGTGTACAGATTCTGTATCTGTTCTTTTGTTAGTGAACAGATTCTGTATCTGTTCTTTTGTTAGTGTACAGAATCATGTATCTGTTCTTTTGTTAGTGAACAGATTCTGTATCTGTTCTTTTGTTAGTGTACAGAATCTGTATCTGTTCTTTTGTTAGTGTACAGATTCTGTATCTGTTCTTTTTGTTAGTGCACAGATTCTGTATCTGTTCTTTTGTTAGTGTACAGATTCTGTGTCTGTTCTTTTGTTAGTGTACATTCTGTATTTGTTCTTTTGTTAGTGTACATATTCTATGTTCTTTTGTTAGTATACAGATTCTGTATCTGTTCTATTGTCAGTGTACATATTCTGTATTTCTTTTCCTAGTGTACAAAATAATTTTTGATTGTCATTTTATAAAATTCCAAGAAGTTTCTTACCGCTTCTGCTCAGTGTACATTTCCGGAACGAGAGCGATGACGTCACTGGCTGCATAATTTATCATTTCCTGCGTCAGGGGTCGCTTTGCCCAGTACTCCCCTTCAGTCCTGTTCATTTTGGCCTGCAAAACCCCAACACACAATGAGTTCACCTTTGAGTTAGTGCCTCCTTCGAATAAATTTTGCTTTGTATTTGTCTGTCTCTCTACGAACACGACTACTTATAATCTAACGAAGGGCACACACACAACACCCAAAAAGGACAGAAAAAAAAAAAAAAAAAAAAAAAAGAGAAGAGAAACTTTATATAAAAAAAAGAGAAGAAAAATAAGTAGGCTACGTCCTGCTCCTTCTGCTATGGAGAGCTTGGCTAAAACCTTGTGTATAACGAGTGACCTTACCAGGGTAGGCTACATCCTGTTCCTTCTGCTAGGGAGAGCTTGACTAAAACCTTGTGTATAACGAGTGACCTTACCAGGCTACATCCTGCTCCTTCTGCTATGGAGAGCTTGGCTAAAACCTTGTGTATAACGAGTGGCCTTACCAGGCTACATCCTGCTCCTTCTGCTATGGAGAGCTTGGCTAAAGCCTTGTGTATAAGGAGTGGCCTTACCAGGGTACATCCTGCTCCTTCTGCTATGGAGAGCTTGACTAAAACCTTGTGTATAACGAGTGACCTTACCAGGATACATCCTGCTCCTTCTGCTATGGAGAGCTTGGCTAAAACCTTGTGTATAACGAGTGGCCTTACCAGGCTACATCCTGCTCCTTCTGCTATGGAGAGCTTGGCTAAAACCTTGTGTATAACGAGTGGCCTTACCAGGCTACATCCTGCTCCTTCTGCTATGGAGAGCTTGGCTAAAACCTTGTGTATAACGAGTGACCTTACCAGGCTACATCCTGCTCCTTCTGCTATGGAGAGCTTGGCTAAAACCTTGTGTATAACGAGTGGCCTTACCAGGGTACATCCTGCTCCTTCTGCTATGGAGAGCTTAGCTAAAACCTTGTGTATAACGAGTGGCCTTACCAGGATACATCCTGCTCCTTCTGCTATGGAGAGCTTGGCTAAAACCTTGTGTATAAGGAGTGGCCTTACCAGGGTACATCCTGCTCCTTCTGCTATGGAGAGCTTGGCTAAAACCTTGTGTATAGCGAGTGGCCTTACCAGGGTACATCCTGCTCCTTCTGCTATGGAGAGCTTGGCTAAAACCTTGTGTATAACTAGTGGCCTTACTAGGGTACATCCTGCTCCTTCTGCTATGGAGAGCTTGGCTAAAACCTTGTGTATAACGAGTGGCCTTACCAGGGTACATCCTGCTCCTTCTGCTATGGAGAGCTTTGCTAAAACCTTGTGTATAACGAGTGGCCTTACCAGGCTACATCCTTCTCCTTCTGCTATGGAGAGCTTAGCTAAAACCTTGTGTATAACGAGTGGCCTTACCAGGGTACATCCAGCTCCTTCTGCTATGGAGAGCTTGGCTAAAACCTTGTGTATAACGAGTGGCCTTACCAGGCTACATCCTGCTCCTTCTGCTATTAGTGGAAGAGATAAAGGCTGAATTGTGCATTTTCAAGCAACAAGCATGAAATTTGGTATGATGGTATCTTATGGTGTGTTTATCAATTCCTGACGTAGGGACATTTGAAATTTAGCCTTTAACCCTTTCAGTACCAAGTGTATTTTTTGGGTGGACCAAAAAAAAAAAATTCTAGTGGTATGCATTTTCATAAAACAAGCATGAACTTTGGCATGATAGGTTCTTATTGCGCGCGCGCGTGTGTATGCTGTGTGTGTGTGTGCGTGCGTGTCCCTGCTGTGCATGCGCGTGCGTGCCGTAGTTGTGTGTGGAGTGTGTGCTTTGCGCGCGTACGTGTGTGTGTGTGTGGACCCGTTTGTGTGTTATGCGAGAAGATTGCATGTTTTTATGTCTATGAATATGTCACAGTGTGAGGGTGAGGGTGGGTATGCGAGCGCATCTGAGTATGTTTGATATGTCTGTAATTTTGTATGTGGGGCGATTCTTAGTTTGTGTAAAGCGCCATGAGTAGCACACCTAGAAGGCGCGCTATATAAATATTCTTCATTATTATTATTATTATTATTATTATTATTATATATTATTATTGCATTGTTTATTGATTTCTGACTGGAGGGAAATTTTCAATTCAGCCTTTAACCCTTTCAGTGCCAAGGACCTTTTTATCGCGGGCAGTTATAATTAAAAATAATTGTAGTGTTGGGTATTTTCATGTAATAAGCATGCAATTTGGCACGATAGTTTCTTATGGGGTGTTATGTATCAATTTCTGGATGTAGGGACATTTTGCCATTCAGGCTTTTAACCCCTTCAGTGCCAAGCGCATTTTAATCGCAAACAGTTATTTGAT
>JAGGCT020003522.1:2500-13461 GCA_017654935.2 Phymorhynchus buccinoides
TATTGACCTCAAAGCTTTCAGAAAAAAACATAATGACCAACACCCCCCCCCCCCCACACACACAACCCGCCGGTGTAATGGGGGTCTACGGACACATGTAGTAGGCCTATAGTCTTTGCCTGAGGGGACTAAGACCTCTTTACTCCTAGAAAATTAATAATTGAAGTTGCGTGATCTGTTACTGTTTTAAACTGATTGTTCATGCGATGTAAACTTGTTCCACATCATCTACATTTTCTGTAAGATATTTTATATTAGTCGTAATATTTTAATTTTCGTTTCGTTAATAATCCTCCTCGCGCCGCACCCCCCCCTCCCCCCCCCTTCTGCTCACAAAGCAAAGGTCCAAGGGTCACAGCAAGAGCGTAGAGCCGATCATCATCCATGTTTATCTTCCCCTGTACAGTCTTTGCTCATGGTGATCAATCGTCTAGGCCTAACAAAGGATTCGTACGTCGAAGGCAGTGAAATCGACGAACCCTGGATTTTCCGTATATTTTTTTTCAAGACTGAAATGAATGTGGGCTAAATGTTAAGTACGTCGTCTTGAGTTATGAGGTAAAGCATGGACTCTAGGCCTAGGCCTTGTTGCCGGAAGTGCAGTATGCTAAGTTATGCGCAGAGATGATGAGCAAATGAACACGAACAACCGTTACTCAAAGGCGCAAATAAAAGCTAAACAACCGGGCCGTCAACGCACACACTCGGTACATCCATTTGTTACAGAAAATATAAGTTGACGACGTTAAAATGTACCTATTTGTACACACCTGAAATCTTGTGTTCTTTTTAAAGAGCGTTTTTGTATATCTAATGGAGAGTCTTCTTTCCAGTATGTATCTCCTACTCGGTACAACACAACAGTTACAGTAATCTCTGCAACAAATGATTTTCTTTCTTTTGTTCCTTACCGATGTATCTGACTGCTTTGATCGCCATGACTTGAAGGCTCACGTCAAAATCAAGTATCCTGCTAACTTTAACCCTCTAACATCTTATGTTTTTTTGAGAAAATGACAAACGTTAAAGTTTCAGTGGAGAGTGAGAGTCTTCTTTAGTTTGAAGAGAGTGACTGAGTCAAGGTTAAAGGTTATCTGTTTTTGGGGGGCTAACAACAACAAAACAGTAATCTCTGCAACAAATGATTATCTTTTTGTTTGTTCTTTATCAATGTATCTGACTGCTTTCTTTGATCGTCGTGACTTGAAGGCTCACGTTCAAAATCAAGTATCCTGCTAACTTTAAACCCTCTAACGCCTTATATGTTTAGAGAAAAAGACAACGTTAAGGTTTTGAGTTAAGGTTAAAGGTCGGGGGCCACGGACGCAACACACACACACCCACACATACACACACACCCACACATACACCCAGACACACAACCGAACATGTACGATACTATAGACTCACTTTGTTTTAAAAAACGACGTGAGCCAAAAAGGAAAACGAACCAAAGATATACAATCTTAGTAAGCATATATATTTCAATATTAAAAAGAAATACAGATTTTTTTTCCAAATCCGTGTCAAGTGTATTATTCAGTGAGGTTTTCAAAAAAATCCGATTGAAAATGGGTCATAAAATAGGTTCGTGAAAGTGATAGGTGATTATAAAGGGATATTAGTAAAACATGATACGTCTTTAGGAAGCCGACCCTCTCTCTCTCTCTCTCTCTCTCTCTCTCGCTTCACTTCTCTCTCTCTCTCTCTCTCTCAGACTCTTCTGTCTCTCTCTCTCGTACCTCTCTCGTCGTCTCAGCTCTCTCGTCTCTTTTAACTTGTGTTGAATTAATTGATGTTGTATGCCTTTGGATTTTTGATTTCCTTTGTTACTATGACATTGTAGCGGGTCACAGGCCTATACACAATTAAAACATTGTCAATTGTCATTCTCTCTCTCTCTCTTCATCTCTCTCTCTCTTCTCTCTCTCTCTCTCCCTCATCTCATGCGTCTCTCTCTCTCTCTCCTTCCCTTCTCATCTCTCTCTCTCTCTTCCGCACGCGCAGACACCTACGCCTCGTCTGCAAAAAGAAGGGCTGCTCTCGTGTTGATAGGGCAGACGTGGCTGGTTCATCACTGGGTCCATCATCAGCACCTTCGGGTGTTTCTTTTTGCATTTGTTTTTCAGTTCTTCAAGTTGATAATTTGTTTCCACGAACCGCACCCTAATATATAACAACACTTTTATCTGTCTAATGTGGAATATTGTAAAATATTAAAGTTGTTTTTTTCTTTTTCAAATTAAGTAACCCTTTCGCCACCAGCCAGTTTTTCAGCCAAAAAGTACCATTAACCCTTTCACCGCCAAAGTCGCATTTTAGCACCACAGTGATTTAACCACCTATGTCACTAAAAGGCATCAAATTCGAGGGTCTATTATCCAAAGACCCTATTGTCTTAGTTTTTGGGAAGTAAGGATAGACCTTATTTCACAGAAGAATCTCCAATACTGCAAATGGATTTTGTTCTCTACCTAGGTAAATGTAATGGACATTTTGGGCTGAAATATGGCTGGCGGTGAAAGGGTTAAGCTTAACTGGGTAGAGAAAATAAAATATCTGCAATATTGGGAAATCCTCTGTGACATATATTTAACATCAGGCCTATCCTTACCTCCCAAAATAAAGTAAATAGGGTCTTTGGATAACAGGCTCTGGTTTCATGCCTTTCAGTGACATGGGTGTTAAACCATTGTGGTGCATAAATACGACATTGGCGGTGAACGGGTTAATGCGTTGAACTGGATGGAATACTTGAGGCACAGTATGCAATTCCATAATGGTATGTCGTCTTCTTTGTAGTAACGTTTTTTTTGTTCAGTTACTTATTTGTTTCTTTGCATAATTGGTTGCTTGTTTGTTTGTCTGTCTGATTGATTGTTTCTATGTTTATTTTTTGGGTGGTTGTGTTTTACTTTCAAGACATGTTTGCCACTTCCTTCTTATTGTGACGGCTATTTGTTTTTGTTTTTTAATTCTTGTCAATTAGTTATTAATTGATTTTTTTTATTGATTTTTTTATTGTCAATTAGTTCTTTATTGGGTTTTTCTTTGGGGTTTTCCACGATCAGGCTTTTTTATGTCACTTTTATTTTCAATTTAAACCATTCTTTCTGTTAGTTCATTGCCTTTTCTTTCAATCTTCCAAC
Organism: Phymorhynchus buccinoides; assembly: GCA_017654935.2. Classification (NCBI taxonomy): domain Eukaryota; kingdom Metazoa; phylum Mollusca; class Gastropoda; order Neogastropoda; family Raphitomidae; genus Phymorhynchus; species Phymorhynchus buccinoides. Next base: position 5,650 of record JAGGCT020003522.1, read on the forward strand.
AATTTAATAACCCCCCCCCCCCCCCCGAGGCTGGCCCCCTGGACCTGCTCCTTTACACCCTCTACCCTACTTACTCCCTCCCTCCCTTGAGCTGAATCATCTGGGCAGCTGTTCTTTTCCCACAGTACTTATGTTTATAGATAATAACCGGAAACCCCTGGTTTTGTATACATCATAGTCGTCAACAAGCTGACGGAGGATGTAAAAGCGAAGAAGAAGAACTGTACCTTAATGTTATGTTAACAATTACTTTTTTGTTTATACATTATCTTCAGTCATGCTATTCTATCACTCGTCTGTTATGTTTGTTACGTTTACCAATCGCTCTTTTTTTTTGGTCTTTACTTTTGTTATTAAACATGTTCATTTACTTCTTTGAACATTACATTTGCATAAACAAATGATATCATTGCTTTAAAATAACCCCTCTCGCATCATTGAGCTCAGGCATATTATTTAACAAATAATGTTGCTTACCATGATATCACTAAAAACGATAGTTTGGGCAAATTTTATGAAAAGATAGATGGTATGCGAGAGAAGACATAAATAATAGAACTAACCAATTGATACACTAATTTACACATCATTTCTTATTTTCAAACAGCTGCCTTACCAATTTGCTTTTTTTTGTAAGCAACAGCCTTACTTTATTTATGTATTTATAAAGAACACTTTTACGGCGCTTAGCCTTTAAGCTCTAAGCGCTTTACAATGTAGCAAGATAAATTCGTATTAGAAATAACCCCTTATATACATGCATTAACATACCGACACCCCCCTCCCTACCCCCCTCATTCACACACACACACACCACACACACACACACACACACACACACGCACCCACGCACACGCACACGCACGCACACACCCACACACACACACACACACACACACACACACACGCACACACGCACGCACGCATGCACGCACACGCACACACACACATGTACTGTTAGCTAAATATTGATAAATACATTTTACAATCAGATTACATCAATCATCAGTTTACATTTAAACAAGTTTCACATTTACAATGTCAGCAGCAAAAGTAAAGTACACATTGGCACATATGCCGTTTATTTTCAAACAACTGTTTTACGAAATGCTTTTTATTTTCAAACACTGCCTTACCAATCGCCTTTTATTTTAAAACACTGGCTTGTCAATTGCCTTTAATCTTTTTTACCAATCTCCTTTTATTTTCAAATACTGCCTTACCAATCGCCTTTATTAAACACTGACGTACCAATCGCTTTTTGTTTTCAAATACTGCCTTACCAATTGCCTTTATTTTGAAACACTGTCTTACCAATCGCCTTAATTAATTTTTAAAAACTGCCTTACTAATCACCTTTAATTTTTAACACTACCTTACCAATCGCCTTTTATTTTCAGACACTGCCTTGCCAATCGCCTTTATTAAACACTGCCTTACCAATCGCCTTTATTAATGTTCAAATACTGCCTTACCAATCGCCTTTATTAAACACTGCCTTACCAATCGCCTTTATTAAACACTGCCTTGCCAATTACCTTTTATTTTCAAACACTGCCTTACCAATCGCCTTTTATGTTCAAACACTGCCTTACCAATCGCCTTTATTAAACACTGCCTTACCAATCGCCTTTTATGTTCAAACACTGCCTTACCAATCGCCTTTATTAAACACTGCCTTACCAATCGCCTTTTATGTTCAAACACTGCCTTACCAATCGCCTTTTATGTTCAAACACTGCCTTACCAATCGCCTTTTATTTTTAAACACTGGTTACCAATTACCTTTTATTTTTAAACACTGCCTTACCAATCGCCTTTTATGTTCAAACACTGCCTTACCAATCGCCTTTATTAAACACTGCCTTACCAATCGCCTTTTATGTTCAAACACTGCCTTACCAATCGCCTTTAATTTTCAAACACTGCCTTACTAATTCGCCTTTAATTTTCAAACACTGCCTTACCAATTGCCTTTAATTTTCAAACACTGCCTTACTAATTCGCCTTTAATTTTCAAACACTGCCTTACTAATTCGCCTTTAATTTTCAAACACTGCCTTACTAATTCGCCTTTAATTTTCAATCACTGCTTTGCCTATTGTCTTTTATTTTCAAACACTGTTTTACCAATTCGCCTTTTACTTTAAACACTGCCTTGCCAATCGCCTAAGTGTCAAACACTGCTTTACCAGTTGTCTTTTATTTTTCTTTTATTTTCAAACACTGCTTTCTTCTTCTTCTTCTTCGATCGCTCAGACAGTTTGCTGTCAATTATGAACGCAGATGCGTCATGCTGCCGTTATGCGCCTAACTAAGAAATAGTTAGGCCCAGCAAGTCCGACTTCCGCTGGACTGCTTTACCAATTGTCTTTTTTTTCAAACACTGCTTTACCAATTGTCTTTTTTTTCAAACACTGCTTTACCAAGTGTCCTTTATTTTCAAACACTGCTTTACCAATTGTCTTTTATTTTCAAACACTGCTTTACAAAGTGTCCTTTATTTTTCAAACACTGCTTTACCAAAGTGTCCTTTATTTTCAAACACTGCTTTACCAATTATCTTTATGTTCAAACACTGCTTTACCAATTATCTTTTATGTTCAAACATTGCTTTACCAATTGTCTTTTATTTTCAAACACTGCTTTACTTATGTTCGTTACTTTTGGCCGTCGTAAATACTTTTTTTATCTTTGATTATAAGACAGTTATTTGATAGTTACGATGATGATGATGATGATTGATGATGATGATGATGACGGCGGACGGGGCACAGAGAGAGAGATGGAGGGGGAGAGACAGACAGACAGACAGACAGAGACAGAGAGACAGAAAGAGACAGTACTTTTACCAGTAGCCTAATGAAGATTTATTGCGTAGCACAGATTAACCGAAAAATAAGAATAAAAATAAAGAAAAAACCAATGTTTTCATTGCCGAAACGTTGTATTTCATTGACTTAAAAAACTGAAAATTAAAGACTCTGTAAAAACCTCTGATAAAAAAAACAACAACTAAGGAGTAAGGCTCGACGATACGAAATAATACTAAGATACTATTAGTCAAATTAGCGGCATGGGACCCACTGCTGTTCCGTCGCACACAAAGTTATTTAGTTAAAAGGTTGAATCTAGAAATCTTAGATTAAAAACATTGCACCAAGCACGTCCTTTAAATATTGTATTTCCGAAAGCGGTAAGTGTTCAGATTAGCATAATTATTTTTAATGTTCAAATCTTGTTCCATTGTTAAATATTGCATTTCAAAGTGTAAGCATGTAGATTGTTTAATGCTGTGGAGTTATAATCTCCCGTGTCTCTCTTCAAATTATGTTTCACTTCATTTTTTATTTCTTTTTGTTTCTTCTTCTTATTTATTTAAATTTATATTATGTATGTATGCGTAATTTCTTCTATGCAGCCGACACGTTAGATGTGCAATGGGTATCTTCATGAGCACACTATAAGCTTTAAGCTTGCTGCTGCTCAAACGGTATTTATTGTATTTGTTGTTACTTGACATTGAATTAAAAAAAAGTTGTTTAAACCAAATATTTTGGCTGTATGTTCTACATAGTATTTCAAATATATTTCTGTCATCAGCTTACTTGTAATGAATGAACTCATAAACTATGGGAACATTGTTAACCTGTGGATATGGGGTAGTTATTTATAAAGTAATTTAGCAAGTTACATTCTGTATATGTTAAACATTCGGACTTTTCATGGTGTAGCACTGACTCGTGTATTGCTCCAGGATCGATCCCGACCATCTTATATCTACTAAGTCCCCATTATGTTGTTCCAGACCGGAGGACGCTAAAGCAGAATTTCATTCATTACAAGTGGATAAGCTGATGACAGAAATAATTTGAAATGACTGTATGTAGAATATACAGCAAAATATGGTCTTTTAAACAACTTTTTTTTAATTCAATGTCAAGTAACACAAACAAATACATACGTATTTGAGGCAGACAACAAGCTTAGTAAAGCTTATAGTGTGCTCATGAAAGATACCATTGCAACATCAACGTGTCGGCTGCATAGAAGAAAAACTACAGACTATCATACAAATATAAATTAAATAAATAGAAGAGAAACAGAAAGAAACCAAAAAAATATGTAAGTTGAACACATAATTGACTCACTAGATACAGAGACGACACGGATATGATAACTCCAACAGAAAGCAAAACAATCACAGTACATGCTTACACATTTTGAAATGCAAATCATTTAACAATTGGGAACAAGATTGAACATGAAAAATAATGTATGCAATCTGAACACTTACCACGCTTTCGGAAATACAATATTTTAAAGGACGTGCTTGGTGCATGTTTTAATTCTAAATTTCAGATTCAATCCTATTTAAACTAAATAACTTTGTTTGTGCGACGGAACAGCAGTGGGTCCCATGCAGCTAATTGACTAATAGTATCTAGTATTTTCGTATCGTCGAGCCTTAATGCCTTAGTGTTGTTGTTTTTTGTATCAGAGGTTTTTACAGAGTCTTTTATTTCAGTTTTAAGTCAAATGAAATACAACGTTTCGGCAATGAAAACATGGTTTTTTTTTTTTTCCCTTTATTTGTATTCTTATTTTCGGTTAAATCTGTGCTACGCATAAAAATCTCATAGGCTACTGGTAAAAATCTGTCTCTTCTGTCTCTCTGTCGCTGTCTGTCTGTCTGTCTGTCTCCCCCTCCATCTCTCGCCTCTGTGCCCGTCCGCGTCCAAATCATCATCATCACATTCATCATCATCATATCGTAACTATCAAATAAGGGTCTTCATAATCAAAGATAAAAAAAGTATTTACGACGGCAAAAGTAACGAAAATAAGTAAAGCAGTGTTTGAAAAAAAACAGACAATTGGTAAAGCAATGTCTTGAACATAAAAGATAATTGGTAAAGCGTGTTTGACATAAAAGATAATTGGAAGCAGTGTTTAGAAAATAAAGGACATTTGTTAAAGCAGAGTGTTTTGAAAATAAAGGACACTTTGTAACGAAGTGTTTTGAAATAAAAGACCACTTCGTATAAGCAGTGTTTGAAAAAAAAGACACTGTAAAACAGATGTTTTTTGGGTGACAAAAAAAAGACAATTGGTAAAGCAGGGACGTGTTTGAAAAAAAAGACAATTGGTAAAAGCAGTCCAGCGGAAGTCGGACTTGCGGGGCATAACTATTCTTAGTTAGGCGCATAACGGCAGCATGAACGGCATCTTGCGTTCATAATGACAGCAAAACTGTGCTGAGCGTACGAAGAAGAAGAAGAAGGGGAGAAAGCAGTGTTTGAAAAATTAAAAGACAACAGGTTAAAGAAGGCGTTTGACACTTAGGCGATTGAGCCAAGGAGTGTTTAAAGTAAAAGGCGAAATGGTTAAAACAGTGTTGAAATATAAAAGACAAAGGCAAAGCAGTGATTGAAAATTAAAAGGCGAATTATTAGTAAGCAGTGTTGTGAAAATTAAAGGCGAATTAGTAAGGCAGTGTTTGAAAATTAAAGGCGATATTAGTTAAGCTAAGGCAGGTTATGACATTAAAGGCAATTGGTTTAAGGCAGTGTTTGAAAATTAAAGGCGAATAGTAAGCAGGTTGAAAATTAAAGCGATTGGTAGGCAGGTTTGAACATTAAAAGGCGAATTGGTAAAGGCAGTGTTTAATAAAAGCGATTGGTAAGGCAGGGTTTGAACATAAAAGGCGATGGTAAGGCAGTGTTTAAAAAAAATAAAAGGTAATTGGTAACCATGTGTTTAAAAAATAAAAGGCGATTGGTAGGCATGTGTTTGAACAAAGGCGATGGTAAGGCAGTGTTTGTTGAACATAAAAGGCGATTGGGTAAAGACAGTGTTATAATAAAGGCGAATTGGTAAGGCAGTGTTTGCAAACATAAAAGGCGATTGGTAAGGCAGTGTTTAATAGCGATTGGTATAAAGGCAGTGTTTGAACATAAAAAGGCGATTTGTAAGGCAAGTGTTTGAAAATAAAAGGTAATGGCAAGGCAGGGTTAATAAAATAAAGGCGATTGGTAAGGCAGTGTTTAATTAAAGGCGATTGGTAAGGCAGTATTTGAACATTAATAAAGGCGATTGGTAAGGCAGTGTTTTAATAAAGGCGCATTGGCAAGGCAGTGTCTGAAAATAAAGGCGATTGGATAAATGCTGTAGTCGTTTAAAAAATTAAAAGGTGAATTAGTAAGGCAGTTTTTAAAAATTAAATTAAGGCGATTGGTAAGACCATGTGTTTCAAAATGAAAGGCATTGGTAAGGCAGTATTTGAAAACAAAAAAGCGATTGGTACGTCAGTGTTTTAATAAAGGCGATTGGTAAGGCAGTATTTGAAAATAAAAGGAGATTGGTAAAAAAGATTAAAGAGCAATTGACAAGCCAGTGTTTTAAAATAAAAGGCAATGGTAAGGCAGTGTTTGAAAAATAAAAAGCATTTCGTAAAACAGTGTTTGAAAATAACGGAATATGGGCCAATGTGTACTTTACTTTTGATTGATGGACATTGTAAATGTGAAACTTGTTTAAATGTAAACTGATGATGATGTATCTGATTGTAAAATGGTATTTATCAATATTTAAGCCTAACTATGCACATGTGGTGTGCGTGTGCGTAGTGCGTGCATTGCTGTGCGTGCGTGTGTGCGGTGTGTGTGTGTGTGTGTGTGTGTGGGTGTGTGTGTGTGCGTGCGTGTGCGTGTGCCGTCGTGCGTGGGGTGTGTGTGTGTGTGTGGTGTGTGTGTAGTGTGTGAATGAGGGGGGAGGGCAGGGGGTATCGGTATGGTTAATGCAGTATATAAGGGGTTGTTTTAATTATGAATTTATTTTGCTATATTGTAAAGCGCTTAGAGCTTAAGATAAGCGCTGTAAAAGTTTTCTTTAAAATTACATAAATAAAGTAAGCTGTGCCTTTACAAAAAAAAAGCAAAATGTAAGGCAGCTGTTTGAAAATAAGAAATGATGTGGAAAATTAGTAGTCTCAATGGTAGTTTCTATTATTTTATGTCTTCTCTCGCATACCATTATCATTTTCATAAAATTTGCCCCAAACTATCGCCTTTTTGTGATATCATGGTAAGCAACTTATGTTAAATAAATGCCTGAGACTAAATGATGCGAGAGGGGTTATTTTAAAGCAAGGAATATCATTGTTTATGCAAAGGTAATGTTCAAAGAAGTAATGAACAGTGTAATAACAAAAGGTTAAAGGACCCAAAAAAAAAAGAGCGATGGTTAACACGTTACACAAACATTAACAGACGAGTGATAGAATAGCCATGACTGAAGCTAATGCTATAACAAAAAAGTAATTGTTAACCATAACATTAAGGTTACAGTTCTCTTCATTCGCTTTACATCCTCCGTTCAGCCTTTGTTTGACGGACTATGATGTATAGAAAACAGGGTTTCTGGTATTATCTATAAACATAAGTTCTGTGGGAAAATAACAGCTGCCAGATGATCAGCGCAAGGGGGGAGGGAGTAGTTAAGTAGGTAGAGGGTGTAAAGAGAGGTCCAGGGGGCAGCGCGGGCGCGGGGGGGGGGGTTAAATGTTGGAAGATTGCCAAAGAAAAAGGCAATGAACTAACAGAAGAATGGTTTAAATGAAATAAAAGTGACATTAAAAAAGGCCCTTGATTCGTGGAAAACCCAAGAGAGATAAACCCAATAAAGAACTAAATGACAATAAAAAAAATCAATAAAAAATCATTAATAACTAATTGACAAGAATTAAAAAACAAAAAACAAATAGCCGTCACAATAAGGAAGGAAAGTGGCACAAACATGTCTTGAAAGTAA
>JAGGCT020003523.1:0-13454 GCA_017654935.2 Phymorhynchus buccinoides
TAACAGTTAGCGCTATAATAAATTTCTTAATAAATACATAAGTTGATGCTATAGCTTTTCAATAATACTAATTTATGTTGTGTTATGTCATGTTCCTATGTCTAATGCCCAACAGTCCATTTGCCTGATAGTGCATTGGTTTCCTTGGAGTATGGGTCTATTCTTGTCATGATTTCACAGTCCCATCTGGCCACATCTATTGGGAAACGAAGTGACTGAGACTTGTAATACAGTCAGCGATACCTGTACCAGCGAGCATCATCTTCATGATCAGTTTCAAAGCGTCTTGTGCGGGAGAATGTTTTCGATTGTTCGCCATCGTGGTTTCTTACTCAATAAATTCTGCTTTCTAGAGAAGAAATGGCTGCAATCAAGAACCTGCTTTGCAATTGACTTTGACTTTGACGCAGCTGATATGTACTATTCCGGTCATGACAGATTCTTTCTATATGCAGATTGTCAAGGCGATTGGAATCAGACATTGACAATGCAATTGCGCTGCTTACCAAAGTTTCCAGTTTTTCTTTTCTTATTTTCCCTCAAAATGAATAAACCCCCAAAGCTGTCCCAGGTTCGTGTGGAATTTCTGCTCCATGAATAACTACCCCAGCGTCAGCGTCATGTGACTGCAACCTGTGACAGAATTGACGATGACGAGATGAACACCAACACGTCCTGTCAGCATGAGGCAATGTCGGGACTTGGTGGCCATGTGTGGAACAATGTTACAATTCAGTAAGCCTCTGCCAAGCCACACTGCAAGTGATGATATGCAAACTCAATGGAGGCTTTGTCGGTTTTTCCTTCGTGTGTGAGTGGATTTTTTTTTCACTCTGGAAAAAATATCACAACATTTCCGTGATTTTGTATTATATATAGGGTTGGCTAGAATGCTGCCTACTTCATTGCCTAATATGTCATATTAACACCACAAAGTGCGACAGAACTGTATTTTTTCATTATTTTAATGTGTTTTATATCAGATCTTGCACAAACACATAAACGTTTTGCAGTTAACTTACGAAATATGTCTAGTTTTCTCTACAGAGCTGTTAAGCCAACACGACTGTTGCCATCCCACATGGGACAGTTTGGTGAACTCAGAGTCCAACATTATTACACAACCATCAGCTAGACAAAATCATCCCCATATCTAATGCCTTAGAACTAATCAGCTAAGAGACACTATATTTTATAGAGTGCCATGATGTCGATAAGACACACAAACATGTCGCTGTGATTCTGACAGACACAATGTTGTGCCCACAACAGGTAGAATATATTTGTCACATGTCAGATCAAACGTTTTGCACAGGAGGGGGGGTCTTGTCAATTCCCCAGAACACCGTGCCTATTCCTCTCAGACAGTTACCTGTAGTAGAGTTCCTTAACACGTTGTCCTTTTCCCTGGTGTGTGACTTTATAGCTTGACTGTCCATATTCCAGTGATTATCCTTCTGTCAGCCATCCTAATTTGCAGCAAGTCTTTCACGTGTTCCAACGTTCAGTGTGTCTCCTTAGCAGATTGTGTGAGGGCTCCCACAATGCAGGGACGATTCACAAAGCCATGTGAATGAGCTTCCGTTGGTAAAGGCTTCAAGCTCCTCGCCTTTTTCCCCTGGACGGATAGATTTTGATGGATCAAATATTTTACAGTGACACCAATGATATAACTGAAAGCCCTGTCCTTCTGTCCTTACCGTTGTCCTGGGTGAGTACAAACGACCTGTCTGCCCATTTATACAAGGTTGCAATTGGATGTAATGACTGATAGAATGAAGATGAAGAACGGTGTGAAGCTACACATGTCAAGGTCCTTCTTCAATGCATGTATTCTCGTATATTTTAAACATGGTGACCCACATCTGTGATGGCTGGCTCACTGTCCACAGCATGACGTGAAACGTGGTGTGATATGGCCTGTCCAGTCAACGAGCTGCCTTGCAAGGCTCATTCATTCCTGTGCCCTAAGCATGCAATAGCAAAACGTTCCCTGACATCCGCTACTTGGATGGCCTCTGGTTCAGGGATTGCCATTGTCTCATAATCAGTGGATCATTCATATCTTTATTAGTCTGGTTCTTAGTCCTTGCTCTCTGATAGTTTCCTAAAATTGAAGTTGGCTAAATTTGAATTTCTTGACTTAAGTCACAACCGACTGAATTATGTAACATAAGTTTCTATTGTGGGTTTAATAATATGCAAGCTTTTCATGTCAACATCCTCTTACTTGTTGAATGCAGATCATTCTGCAGCAGCTGCTGTCCACGCCCCATGCCGTTGTCAGTAGACTTGTCGTACACTACATCTAAAATGTTGGATTTCTGCAAGTTGGACAACATTTGCTAGTTTACAGGAATTCAAATTTAACCTATAACGTCTCTCCATACCATCAGCCCTGGGGGGTTTTTCAATACATTCCCCACTTACTATCTCTACTTAGTATGGCTAGTCCGAGAAACGTTCTCTGCTGAACATTTTTAAAAGAATCTCTCACGTCTAATTCTCATATCCACACACAATTATAAACTGTGCTGTCAACAAGTTCTCCCTAATAACTTTGATGGTTCTTGTGTTGCCCCTAGAGATGGATTATCGTCCTGTGAAGATCTATTGCAGTCATGGACGTACCGTGGGTTTCTGTGGCTGATGGCCTGTCTGGCCATATCTGGTAACGTATTCTGCTTCTGTGCACGTGTGTTTGTTAAACGAATGACGTCATCCAGCGGTTTCACCATATTTGTTATCCACCTGACCATGGCTGACTTTCTGATGGGTGTTTACATAACAATTATCGGAGTGGCTGATGAACAGTATCGTGGTGAATATATTTTTCAGGATCTCTCATGGAAGAGAAGTATAGCTTGTAAGATAGCTGGCTACCTCTGTCTATTGTCCAGTGAAACGTCTGCGTTACTAATCTGTCTGATTACTTTGGATCGTTTCATTGTCCTCTGCTTTCCATTTACCTCCTGGCGATTTGGAAAAACATCCGCATCTGTGACCTGTACGTTGATCTGGCTGTTTGGATGGCTTTTGGCCTTGTTACCTTTACTTCCAGTGACAGCACATTGGGAGTTCTATGGTCAGACAGCTATCTGCATTTCACTGCCAGTGATGAATAGAAATGTTAAGGAACAGATATATTCTTTTAGTGTAATGATTGTCCTTAATTTTGTGTTGTTTGTGCTTATCTCTGTTGGACAAGCATTAATCTACTGGTCTATAAAAAGCAATACTTTGAAAACTAATTCCACTAAAGTATCAAAAGACATGGCCATAGCACAACGCTTAGTCAGCATTGCCCTGACTGACTTCATGTGCTGGTTTCCTATTGGGTTGTGTGGGATTTTGGCATTGTCAGGAATCCCAACAACCTGGAAATTTGAACGTTGCTTTAACTGTCTTCATTCTGCCTTTGAATTCTGCTGTCAATCCTTTTATGTACACGTTAAACATTTGGGCAGAAAAACAAAAGAAATCCAAAGAATCCAAACTTCTGGAAGTGGATGGAAACACACAGTCATGTATTGGCATGAGTGAACATTGTAAAAATGCTTTACAATATCCAAAGAAAATCAAACATGCACGTGTTTCACTATTCCACAAATAATTTGCAGTCTCACTAGCAACCTATATGAACAGACTTTAAAAAAAGAGAACGCTCATAATTTCTATGGTTATAAAAGGAAACCGGAATAAGGTGGTCTTCCTTTTTAATAAATACCAGCCTACACTTTCTTTGTGGAATCATATTTTGAAGATTTGTTTCAAAAGTTATTTGGGAAAGGAATTATTTGATGATGCGTGGCAAAACCTGACATAATGGGTATTTCGCACAAATTCAAGTGATCGATCATGCATTTAGATATATTTCTTAGTTTTAAATTTAGATTCATTTGAAGTTTGACATTGTTTGCACACACACAAATTGCATAACTGAGATAGGTTTTTATCTTTGTTTTCATTGATTATATTTTTTTTTTAAAGATCACATAGACAAAGAAATCGTTAAAGTTTGATTTCATACTTTGGATATGGGTAGAATTCATACAGACGAAAGTAAATTTGGTGTGATCAGAAAATCGAAATTTCTATGGTTCTTGACTATTTAAAAAAAAATTCAAACATCATAATGTGCGCTATTGGCCGTTTTATCGAAGCCGGTTTGCAAAAGTGAATGCGCTTGTTTATCTCCAGCGCGCGGAGTCGCGAAAAGTGATCTACTCAATTCCGAGCCGATGGGGGGTCTGTTAATGTTTTGCCTGATAGCTTAATTATATTGATGGGGGGCAAGGAACAACATAAGATGTGCGTGCTCAGCTTGTGGCAGATGTTCGCATTGAGTATCTCTGTATCAGCAGTCAATTTTCTGTACTGATTTTTTTTAAATTAATCAGCTCTACTTTTACACAACACTGTGTGTTTCTCATCACAGATCACGGTATTCTTATTTGTTTGGCTCAGCTCAGTTGTGATTATTTATTCGATCACAAATCCTGCAACTGAGCAAACTCATACTGTCTTGCACGAAAAAAGCCACAGAACATAACTTTTTTCATTAGCTTAGGCGGTTCATTTTCTATTATGTTTCATAATGTTGGATGTCCGCTGATCGGGACCTGACTGGCTGCGTCACGTAGCTTAGAGTGAAGGTAGCTATGGTAGCTCCATTCAGCATCACGTTGGGTGTCCGCTGAAAGGATCCTGACTGGCTGGGTCACTTAGCTTAGGGTGATGATGCTCTTTCTCTCAGTGCTTAAAATCAGTTTTTATCCCAGGATAGTTAGTAAATCTCCCCCCCAAAAAGGGGAGGGAAGGGGGCAGTTAGGTAGGCTTCGTTACATTTTTTTTCTCAAAACGGTTTTGGTAAAAGTGAAATACATTTGCCTGCTATTGTGATCATGAAACCACGCCAATTTTTTTTACATACTTACACGTTTGCCTATTCAAAACACGTTTGCGCTAGTAAACACTCTTCAATTGAAAGAAAAAGAGTGAGGAAGGGGGGAGGTCGTAGTCTGAAAATAAAAGCGAAAAGGTTTTGAGACTTTCGGGGCTGGTATGATTTTATTCAAAATTAATGCGCATGCACAGGTGTACTTTGCTTTATAACAGCATTAAATACAAATACACTGACACAACAAAGTAAGACGTATTCACATTATTTTAACCAACACTATCGCGGGTATCCCCACAAATCCTCTCAATTTCAGACAAAATTGAAAAATAATTTGTATGATTCAATCTCATTCCCATCGTATGTTGCACTACCAATGATGTCAATTATTCAACTGATTCTCATGTTCCCCCTCCCATTGTGCTGCATCCCATCTTCTTTAGGGTGGGCATCTTTAGGAACTGCAGGATGTAAAGGAGAAATTTGCTATTCAACGAAGTAAGTCTTTGTAAAAAAAAGGTTTATTTTGGATTTTCAAAGGGTATAGCAAACAGCAAGTTTGTAACAAGAAAGTGTACTGCATACTGATATTTCTCCTGGGGCGTTGAAATGGTGTGCAAATTATGAAATGTGTAGTAAGAAAATGCTTCCCCCCCACACTTTACTTCCACCCCTCTCCCAGTGCTTGAAATAAGAAACTGTACATAAGCCATCACCCCAACAACCTGGGATAGTGCACCCACTACTCAGAAGTCAAACAGTACACGCTAAGACATTGTTTGGCCTGCGCTAGATCTATTTATTTAAAAAACAAATAATAACAAAATAAATAATAAAAAAATGTTTTAAAAGAACTTAATCAGCTTTTAAGCCCAAAACAAGTCACTCTTTCCATTACAACACAACTGTTGTAAGTAGGCCTACAACATAAATTAAATTAGCTATGGTTATGGAATCCACAACAATTTACTATAAATGGATAGAAGACTTTTCATGTAACATAACTCAGTATTGTAAAGATGTGAAATCAGTCTGTAGGCTGCACATGTTAGCAGTAGTGTTCCTCAAGGTAGTATTCTAGGTCCTTTTAAAAAAACTTATTTGTGTATGGATGGCCTAGAGAGAGAGTAAAAATAGTATTGATTTTACGCACTTCTGGAACAATGGATGCACTAGGTGTCTGTTCGTCACTGTTTTACAGCTTTTACAGCTTCTATCACCTACCACTCTGAAGACTGAAAACAAATTTCAGTCCAGCCCTGTAGTTCTAAGTAGAATAGCAGGTAGCTTTATCTGCTATGTGAAAGTCATAGTCAGCTGACTCTGTCAGTGCACACACACACACACAAGCCCGTCACACACACACACACACACATACACAACACACACACAACACACACACACAGCACAGGGCACACACACACACACACACACAACACACACACACACACACAACACTCCTGCCAGCTACACTGTGACAGAACACACGTATGGATAATTGTTTGTCTTTATTTTAATGATAATTAGATGCCTAGGATGTCGGTCACTGTTATCACAGCATTGCCTATCACCTACTATCATATCAATGGCATGACATAGAATAACAAATTTCAGTCACAGCCCCCTGTAGTTAAGTAGCAAAGTAGAATAGAATAGCAGTCGCCTTTCATCTGCTATGACAAAAGTTTATAGTCAGAACACTAACTGACCATCAGTCAGCAGTGAAACCACACACTACACACACACACACACACGCACACACATTAACACTGATAAATTGTTTGTCTTTACAATATGTGACTGTATACGCTCTCGACATTCGAACCGCGGCGCGCCTCTGTTTGCTTGTGTGTGTGTGCTGTGTGTGGTGTGGTGTGTGTTGTGTGTGCCGGTGCGTGTGGATAGTCGTAGTGTGCGTGCGTGTGCGTGAGTGCATGCGCGGCGCGATGCGCGTCGTGTGTGTGACGTGGCGTGCATGCGTGTGTGTGTGATATGTGTTGGTGGTGGTATGTGGAGTTCGTGGTGTGTGTGTGTGGAGTGAGTTGTGACGCCAGTATTTCTCATCACCACTATCAAGCACATTTTTGTCGCTTTTTAAAAATTTCTTTTATCTGGATGTTGTTTGACCACTACGTCCTAGTCGTGTGGATTTTCCCGGAAAAGGCCTTTTGATAAGATTTATGCACTATCTTCCTATATGAATAATTTCGCCACATATGGGATCAGAAGTTCAGAATCAATAGAATTAATTGAGAGCTTCCTTGGCAGGCAGAGCAGGCACAGGAAAAAATATGGTTGTTGATTGAGACTGTCTATCCGAAAGCTATCCCTGTAGAATCAGGAGTCCCCCAAGGATCTGTGCTTGGGGCCGCACCCTTTTCCTGTTGGCATCAAATGGTCTTTCGAGGCAACTATCTTCCAACTTCCTTTCTCTTTGTGGACGACTCTGTCACGAGCGAGCTGTGGACCCTCCCAGAGACCTCAATGATCTCCAACTAGACCTAAATGAATTAGCATAGCATAGGGGAAAACAAATGGATGAATGTCCTTCCATCCCGACAAATGCAAGAGCCTCCATGTGATCAGGAAGAAAAATCCCCTGATAAAGAACTACCAACTATATGGCCAGGACCTGGATTGGATAGATAGCAGTCATGAAAATAAATGTCTGGGCTTTACAATGATCACAAGACCTTAGATGGGACACCCACATCTCAAATGTGCGCAGCAAAGTCAGTAAGACCCTATGGCTTCCTCCATCGCAACTTAAAAGTAGAGTTAGTCAACATCAAGGAATTTGCATATAAGGCAAGTAGTAAAAGGCTTATAATTATGTTACTGGTCAACCCATCCTTAGAAAGGTGCCTGCTATGCCATAGCATTGCCCTCTTTAAACTGATGTAAAACTATATATATATATGTCGTCTCTCTCTGTACATACGTGTGCGTGTGTCCCTGTGTGTGTGTGTATTTATGTGTGTGTGTGGGTGTCGCCGCGGCGCCGCGCACGCGTGCCATTTTTAGCATTGCCTCTTTAAACTGATGTACTAATCTATCTCTCTCTTACTTACACGTGTGCGCGTGTGTCTGTGACTGTGTGTGTGTGTATGTTTGTGTGTGTGTGTGTTCTCTGCAGCGCGCACAGCGAGCCCCCTTCCCCCATCCGCCCCACTTTATTTACTCCCACCCTCTCTTCTACCAGTCCATTCCCAATATCATAGTGAAAAATCCTTCATCCTACGACCCACCCCCCCTCTCAGTATAATCCCCTCCCCGCTTTGCTTGCATGCCCCCTTTCCCCCTCAACTCATAAATCAAAATTCAAAACTCAGAATTAATATTTTATTTGTCGTATTTAACCATCATCAAATAGCTATTTTGAGTGGAACATAAACCACAAGCATACCGGCCGCTCTCGCCACACCGCTAATTATTTACACAGGCTGACTTGTACACAATAACTTTCTCATTCCCCGTTATAACCAGTGCCTAAACACCTTATCGTCAATAGCCTACCATGAAAAGAAACAAAACAAAAAGCGCGCAGGGTACCCAAGGGGTAAACGATTTGGTGACAAAGCTAATAATGTTATTGAAGCTATAATAAGGATGTAGTAAAACTCGCGTAATCATGTATTATAGGGATCAGCAAAACATTCATGTTCGTCAAATCGCTCATCTACTCCGCGAGTTTTATACGTCAGAAGTGGGTTGTCTGCCGACGCACCAACAGAAGAAGAAACAGGAAAGTCGATCTACCTATCTAACGGTAGCTGCCCAACTCGCCACCGGAAGTTATTAGCAAACAAGGGGACCTGTATCAGTGAGTCCATGCCAAACCAAGGGAAGTAGGGACAACCCCACCCTGAATATACGGCCCCTTATGTAGGGGTGTCCATTGCTTCATTGATGTTATCTCGACAATTCTGTTTTAAAAGCATGTGCCAGCTTATCAGTATGATAGGTTCTTTATCTGCTTCAGCAGGTCTTAGCACCTCGATATCACAACCCCTGCTCTCTGCATCTCCCCACTTGTCTTTCCCCTGGGTATCTCGACAGAATATTAATCTGCCCCCGTGTTACAACAGTATTTCCGCCCTCTCTGTTCCTTTCTTGGTTGGCTCACTTGCTATGTATGTGCTTGGCCTGATATGCCCTGCAATAAGGACGAGCCTCTATAAGACGAGCCGAATTGGAAGTGCGTTCAACATACCCCCCCTGTAGGCGGGTATATGGTCGACACTAGGCATCAGTGATACTTTGGTCTTAGGGTCTTTCTCAGCCAGGTCCACTAATGATTAGAGTTTTAATACGCTAAGGAGGCCAGATTACTGTGCACCTTCTGTTATATTTTTCATTGCTGACAAAACTGGGTGCCTCGAGTAGGGCTCTACAATCTTCCCTTTGTAAACACTGGTACCGGCTTTGGGATGCACTGGGCACTGCCGAGGTTACTGCTCTGTCCCATAGGCTAAGATGTGACGGGGCCCCATAGCCCATAGGGAATATTTTAGAGTTATTAGCCTTCTTTCCCATTATTATTTCTCTATAACAATGGTTTTCTTTCCGCTAACAATACCGTGAAATCTAATGGACGGCGCTATCTGGTTCATGAGAGTGATATAGTACATTGTGCGCAGGAATGCACAAACACTAGTTTTAACAGCTGATATAGTATAAGAAATACTATGTATATCTGTGTTAGAAGCAATCGATACCGTTTCTCAGCGTATCAAGTTTGAGAACATTAAATGTTTTGCTTCTTTCTGCACTGGGCTTTGGATCGGCGAGTAGAGTACCAAGTCTTGCAGGACTTTCTCCGGTAAGTAGGTGCAAGAGCTGGCCGCCCCACTCCGCTCATTGCTCTGGTACTGGCAGTGGATCCTGCTCCCTGGTGGTCTGGGTGCTATGAACACGTTTCAGACAGACCTCTCCGTAAATGGGAGGGCAGTTGCTAAAGTGGAACAGTTTGAAATACTACCAGTCCTATGTCATACGGAAGAAGCGACCAGCACATACTCTGTTCGTGGTCACTTCAGAAACAAGAATGTGGGGAGGCGTCTGCAGCTTGACTCATGTAGACTACAGCTATCGCTACGCAGCTGAACCGTGGGCCCGTCTGGTCGCGCACTTTCTTAACTAGCCCAGGGCATTGTCGGCTGCCTGCTCCCCATCTGTCTCGTCTGAAAATCTCCCACTAACGGTAGAGCTGGATGAAATGTCCGTGTGGTCACCTGGTACGGACACCGCCCTAAGCCTTCTGCGAGTCTGAGACTGCCCTCCCTGGGACACGCCGAGGATTCCGAAATGTTGAGGTGGCTTGGCTGGCGCAGGCCTGTGGAAGATTCCGTGACAGGGGCTGTGGGGTCTTGCTGATGTTTGCTGCTGTTGACCGTCAGGCTTCATCAAGACCTTGATAGGCCGTCTGACTAGCTGATCTGCGCCGAGGATTCTAAAGATGCACCGTAGAAACGATATCCTTAACTTGAAATATTGCAAGTTAACAACTAGACTGGAAACTTCGTCTCGATACTGTCTTGCATATTGGCTATGGGTGGGTGGGCTCTGATAAGCGACATCTTACTGTGTAGCTTGTAATCCTTGAGTAAGGGTCTGTTTCTGCCCAAACCAGGTGGCAGCTGTAAGCCCTAGTTTACAGTAGCAGGGGAAATTGAGTGAAGCTGTCTGAATTTAGTATGTTGGGCCTTGTGGAGCATTGTTCACGATTAGTTCTTGCAACCTCACACTACACCCGCTGAAAATCTTTGGAACCGATTTGGTCTTATGAGAATGGGGGCATAGCAAATATAGCAAATCATCAGTGTAAAGCAGGTCTCCCAGTTTATTCATGGTGTGCCGTGAACTTTTTGACGTGGTTGGTTTTAAACGGAACGGGGCAAGTACGCATCAGGCAAAACAGCGAAGCTTCAATTCAGCAATTACGAAGGTGCTAATGGCTTGCTTTGCAAAGCATCCTAGCGCAAGTATATGGCCGGTTTGTTTTATGTTGTATTTGGATACAGGAACAATATCTGTCCACTAAATGAGCGCGCAACTGGGTTCTAGATTGGGCATTAAAGATGGCCTTGGTACTCATGGGTTGGATGCTCTCGATCTCCTAAGGATGTTGCTGTAGTCTAGTCCTGGTTCTCCTCGTTATGCATTTCCCCTCCAGTAATGTCGCTACATAATGCTGCCAGGCAGGGTAGGGCAAGACTATTACTAGCTGAAGGTATTTTCTATCTAGTCTTCTTGCATTCCACCCCGACGACTCCCTTATGCTTTCTCCTAAATTCTCTTCTATCATCATCTCGTCTTACAGGCTCTCGCGCTTATAGTAAGGTCCAGGGGCTCCTCTTATCTCCACTTTCCTATAACGAGTGAACACCATTACGGATGGTTCGGATGTTTAGTAAACGTTTTCACATGACATTTCTTAATCGTATTCAGATGGGGGGGGTGGACGTTTTTCAAAGTCAAAGCTAACGTAAATTCTGATCTTTCTCACCTTCCTACTCTATCCATTCTATGGTTCTCTCTCCTCCTCCGTGATTGGGTTTCTACATGGTCTATACTGTCAGTGTTTGCAAAGCGAGTTGAGTTCGTCTTCGCATGTTACGCCCACATTAAAACACACATCCACATTACAACCTAGACACACACACACACACATCACACACACACACACCACACACACACACACAATAACACACACACACACACACACACGCACACACGTCACATTCCCTCTTCAGTTATACAGAGTAGTGTACCTGCCCAAGAACAGGAAACGACGTGTATTAGGACTTCACATGTGGGCAGTGATAGTAGGAAGGCCAAGTAGTAACGAGCTGATTACTATGTCATGATAAGAATAATGAGTGGGTTAATGACGTTACATACGGGAACTATTTGCTGTCCTTGCTTCATAAACTTCTGAATCGGACAGACGGTGTTATCTCATCCCTTTACATAGAGGCGTGAAGTTCAGGGCCCAATGTGAGATGAATAAGATTGGTTACACCCTAGTCTTTTTTAAGCTAATTTAAAGATGGTAAATATTAATTGAGAAGGAGGGGTAGGAAGGAGATAGTGAAAATTATTTCCAGTCACCATTCATCCACATGAGATTTTTGTGCCCGTCCCCATTTTGATAAGGTTTTTTTTGAGGGTAGAGTGAGAATGAGGATTAGAACATCGAGGTACTCGAGATATCGAGTGCCAGTGGGTTCATCCCTCTTTTCCGACTGTGGTGCATGATGTGAATGCTTTTACATAATGTGGTGCATGAAAAAAATGCTGTTACATAATGTGGTGCATGAGAAAAATGCTTTTACATAATGTGGTGCATGAAAAACAAGTTGTTACATAATGTGGTGCATGAGAAAAATGCTTTTACATAATGTGGTGCATGAATTAACTGCTTTTACATAATTTGGTGCATGAAAAAAATGCTAAACAAAGGTGGAAAAACACTACGTAAATCACAGAAAATTAAAAGACCAGAGTGACAGTAGACGTGGTTTTCTCTGCATCATAGCGAGCAAGATAGCTTTGAGCAGATTGAATGATGGTTGTACAAAGAAAGTAAAGTTACATACAATTAAATGTAAAACATAGAGAGAGGGATTGATCAATATTCTAATTTGGAAGTACTAACTTACTTTACACAGTGGATGACTATATCGTGTTTGAGTTTGTACAATGCCTATGGACAATATTTTGTCTCGCGACCTATGACCTCCTGTTTTTTTATATTATTAATAGAGATCTGATTGATCAGAGATCTACGAGCGGATTTGGGTTTTAGGTTTGTGTTTCTTTGAACTATGATTGTTTATCATCTAGGTGGGGTGGGACTTGGCATTAGGTCATATACACATTGACCCAGAATAGCTTTTTTGTTCGGTCTCGCTTGTCTTTTTTATTCACTGTAAGACATATCTGTCTTTGTTACAGTCCAGATGGTTCGTGTATATTATTTAGTTTTCTTTTTTTTCTTTTACTGTTATCAAATGCGTACCCTTTCACCTTTCTTGTACTGAATTATTACCATTTACTGTCCAGTTTTTCATTGATCATTTGCTTTTGTTTATGTCCACATATTCAGTTATTTGTATGTATCTTCTTAAAGAAATGAATTACCTTTTCCTCTCTGCCATTACTGCTGAAAATATAAGGATGGACAGTCTCTCTACCACCAAAACAAAAGTACAGGCACTCATATTTTTTTTTCTGCTCAACATTTATTTTGCGCAGAATACTGAAGGAAAGTATGGAATAAAAGGAACAAAAAACAACTCAATTAGTCTTGGTAATATTAGTGCCTGTACTGTTTAGAATGTCTGTGATGCAACTGGTTTAAGGTAAACTTTCCCTTTTTGGAACGCTTTCAATTTTCTTCTCTGCGAACACCTTTCAGTTCAGGTTCCACTCACTTGTTAAAGACACACTGACCCAACCGATTAAATCCCTTGTTTTTTTCTGGTAGCTGTGACCCACATACAAATTCCCCCAACTTCAAATTGAGGCTTGCTCTTTAAATGTTTCGTTT
>JAGGCT020003524.1:0-13443 GCA_017654935.2 Phymorhynchus buccinoides
CGGAGGCTTACTCGCTTGTGACAATCTATCCCGAATGTTTACGTTTTTGTGGGGCTGTTTTTCGTTGTTGTTGTTGCTTGACCAATTGTTGTTGTTGTTGTTGTTGTTGTTGTTGTCTTATCCTGGTTTAAAGACTCCAGGGTTCATCCCAACAGCCGAAGCACTTGCACAAACACAATGGCACAAATGCACCAGCCAGGGATAAGAACATTACGTGTGTGTGTGTGACCGTTTTTGATTACCCCAGTCATACGTACGTACTCCGACTTCGGAGGATTTTAGACCGATGATGTTCTGCTAGGAGCTTGTCATGGCTTAAGAGAATCCCCGCACAACCATAACAACATTTTGATGTAGCCTTGGTGTTCTAGCTTATGTCAACTGGTCTAGGACAGCCTTATGCCAAGGCGGGTTTGGCTAATTAAGATTTGGTTAAAAACATTTTTGTTCAACAAACCAGACACGAGCTTGTGTGATATTTTTCGCTTAAGTTTTGTAAACTCGTTTCTTACGAATACAGTTAGTCAAAACCGCTTTGTGTCCGCAGGGCGTTTTTCTGTGAAATTCCCTAAGTCCAGTTCAAACCAAACTTGCACCTGATAGACATAATTGTTAGTATGATACTAACAATTTTAAAAACCTCCTGGACAAAGACCGAAAATTTACTAAAAAAAAACACCAGTAGGGGAAGACGGGGTAAAAAGCTCATCATGCCGGGGTAAAAAGCCCATGGGCGGGTAAGAAGCCCATGCGAATTATCTCATGAAATAAAGAAAATTGCAGTCAAATTTTGTCCATATTCATTTGCACGTCTTTCAAAATACCTCATACTGAAGTTTCATGATGTTGTGGTCAATAATATGAGTTTTTGAATATTTATTGACGATCTTTGTCTTTCTTATCATTTTCTGTCCTTGGGAAAAGTGAAATAAAAAACAACATCAGAAAAATACCTCCATATCTTTATATTCTACAAAGCTTATTCTATAGGCTTTTGAATGATACTTTTCATTTTCAGTAACACTTTGACTGTCAGCTACCAAGACTGAACTGAGCTGCCTGTAACGAAGAAAGAGGCCCATGGGCATTTTACCCCTCGTCATAGTTTCAGGTGATAGTCATTCTTTTTTTTATCGCCACATATACTGACAAACGTTTTCTCTATGTTTTTAAGTGATTAGAGAATGCGTTCTGCAATGTTCAAAGGTGCCCCTAGGCACATGCATTATTCATTAAGATCAGCTTTAAATAAAAGTATAAAATCTTAGCCAAGACGATGCTTCTTCCACTTGCAACTGACATCATCCATAGGCCATCATTGTCGAGGATATAAATGGGTTTTTTACATCATAAAGGGATGCAACTTTGGCACTGAGGTAAAGTCGTCGGTTCGTAGCCTGTAGGCCTAAGTTCAACGATGTCAAAGATAATGGCCAAAAGAAGACATTTTGTTAGTGTACGTCCCACAGTACACCAATGGTCAACTTAGGACGCCGATTTGACCGCCAGGGGGCAATCAAACCAGTAGGGGCTTATGACGCGATATTCTTAGTTGGGCGTAGTGAGAGAGAAAGAGCTATTTGTTTCAAGATATTTCCTTTAACAGAGGCAAATATTGTTATCATTGATTGTGGGTAGGGATAGGAAAAGACCTTACAAGTGGTATGCCACCATAAAACAATGTAAGCCTAATGGATAAAACACTTTAAATTGTGTTATGCTGCTGACGAATGTTAACAAAAGGCATGAACTGAAAGGAGCTGAGAAAAGCTATTGTGGTCCGTGACCTTGACCTTGATCTTGATTGGCAACCGATTTTTGAAATTACCATAAGCCGACATACTAATTTTGAACATCACAAACGTAAATACGCTAAATATATGGCCACAAGAAGAAATTTCGGTTTTCAAGGTCAATCTTTAAGGTCAAGTTAAACAGGGTCAAAAGTTTTGCATGTGACCATTTGTGTACCATGATACACCACCACAAAAATTTTAAACATGCTCTTACCCACAGTGGCGTAAAGAGTTGCGTCCCACTTTACGGAAACAATAAATTGACATGATTAATTTTTCATGTTTAACTGGTTTGAAAAGAAGGTGCATATCAAAATAATATTAATAATTTGTTAATGAATGGATATTTTAACAGCTGTTATAGTTAATTACAAGATATTAGGCTTTTTTTAATTTCAAAATTTAAGTTTGCTTGATACCTTCAGCAATAGTTTCTAAGAACCTGATTTCATAGTCTGAATCACACCAGGGGACGCAACTCTTTACGCCATTGTGGGTAAGAGCATGTCGGAAATAACATGATTCTATTCGTTTCAATATCTTAAAATAATACAATTCAAACACAAACAATAATTTACGTGAATAAACAGACATAATCTTGGTGTTTCCAGTGTCATTCAAGCGAACATGAGGAGGAGAATATAAGCTATTTTTGTCAATTCAACAAAGGCAATGCTTCTTCTGAACATCTAGGGTCTGGATCTACTGTTCTAATGGAAAACAGCTGTGAAAATCACCACATCGCAGCATTCCATGGCAAACATCAGACTTTCTTGCCAGCGGATTATGATTAAGCACAACATTAATCAGTAGGGAAAATCTACTAGCGTGGCGTGTTGGGAGATGGTGACCTTTAAGCTTAGTCTCGTATTGGTGAAGAAAAGCCCATGGGCTTTTTTCCATGACCTGGGGTGGGTGTATTTTCATCTACAGGGTAAAACGCTCATGTGCAATATATTCGTAAAAAAAAAGCGTTTTCTCTCTAAATCCCATTTTTCTTCGCCTGAAAATTTCAGGATAAATAAAATAACTATTTCTGCATAGTTTACAATGTTTCAGAGGCTTTCTGAACCAACTAAGTGCACGAAACAAGCGAATGTTTCTAAAGCTGAACCTTGGCTGGCCGAATCTCTTTTGTGTGAACGGGTGCTCGGCCGAAATGAGGAAAGCCAATTCGTGCTCTTTTCTTTTTCGTCCAAATAAACAACGAATCAATCGATCGCCGAACAGTGGGTTTGTTCCTTAATCTGACCCAAAACGAATTGTGCGGAAGTGTACCTTTGACCCCAACGTCATAGCGAAGCTCAAAAGGCCTACTTCGGTTAACATGTAGGCCTAAGCCTAGATTAAATCCCCTCACCCCCTTAAATTTCTGCATCTCGTCTATAGAAAGAAAATAACCGAGAAGTAACTTTTTTTCAAAAGGGGTAGTAGTTGCATTGAATCATTTTCATATAATAAATGATGTGATATGATGACAGATCGATGATAGGACCATAGGCCTTTGAAGTGTGATGATGATCTGTTAGTGCTGATCCAACTCTCTTGTTCACAAAACTGAAAGAAGCAGACTTTGAGATTGAGGTTCGTAGACATGACAAGGGTGACAAAACTACACCTTTGTATTATGCTCTAGGCTAACACCTGATGGCGAGAAAAAAGAAAGAAAATCGGAAGAAAAAACGAAGTCATGTTTTGGATCACTGATCTAAAAATAAAGATCAGCGACAATTTTTTTCCCTTCAAGTATGAAGAATTCCATTGAGCTCGACAACTTTCTTCCTTCACATGTGAAGAGTTCTCATTTCACCCAGTGAACAGCTTGTTCCCAGAACACGAGGTGGGAACAAGATTCGGGCCGAACTGCTGTTCGGCGAGCATGTGCTCGGGCTATTAGGGGAAAACCCGGTTCATCCAAACATTTCAGTTCGCCGAACATCAGTTCAGGCTGTTCGCCGAGCAACCGTTCGGCCAGCTAAGGATATAAGAATAGGGCCCACCATAAGCTTCTTACCCCATATTAACCTACGTCTGATTACTCTGCTAAAATCATCACAGCTGTGCCAACCCCATACACACACACAAAAAAAGAAACAACCAACAAGAGAAAGGTAACTTGAGAGGCCACGAGGCCTGGATGTCCTCCCTAACCTGACCTGACCTGACCTGTTCTTCTCATTCACGGAAGTCCAGCATTATGACTGAAACTGCAAACCCACAAACTAATGTATCCTTGACAAACTCAATTATCGTTGAACAAAATGCCTCATTAGTGGGAGATCACGAATGCATCCCCGTTATCCTCAGTCAGATGGAGTTTATACCTTGGGACAACCGGGACAACCTCATCAGCGAGGAAACAGAAACGGTGGTTTACCGAATCAAGAACAACCTGCTTGTGTTGCTGTTTCTCATTGGTGGACCTGCCAACGTCATCAACATGGTGGTGTTTTACAAACATGGCCTCCGGGATCGTGTGAACCTCTGTCTCTTTGCTCTGTCTTTGGCTGATGAGATCGATCTGACCATTTCTACACTTACGCATGGCGAGCAAGTTTACATGCAGTTTACTGCAGCGAGAGAAAAAGTCGGTCCTGTTGCGATATTCATGGCCAATAATAATTTACTCGTTTTTTTCAGCGCCAGCTACATTTCCCACCTGTTGTCGGCCATTGTTGCCATGGAACGCTGTCTCTGTGTCGTCGATCCTCTCAAATTTCAAACTCTCCTTCGAACGAGAACTATGGCAGCGATCATCGTCGTAGCCAGTGTTGTGATTTTTACTTTATATTTCTTTGTGGCGTTTCGGTATCACGTGGGGTGCTTTCGCGATCTGGTAACCGGTGTGGTTATTAGAACGTTCGTGGATGGAAAGTTTTACGCACGACATAAAGAATTCATCAACAATCTTCACAGTTTTGTGTTAGGTTTAAGCTTACCCGTCATTGAAATCACGGTGGTGACGACAGCAACGATCATCACCGTTGTCAAATTACGTCAGGCGGTGACGTGGCGGTCAGAAATGACATCATCTAGGATCTCTGCGAAAGAAATGGCTGTGACGAAGACGTTGGTGTATGTGTCCGTCTTTTTTATCGCGTGCATCACTCCCATCATGTTGATTCGTTTCAGTAACCTGTTCTTCCCGGAGCTGAAGTCCGGTCGGCGATACCATAACTTGTATTTGGTCGGGGTGTGGATATCGGAGATGTTCTCCTCTGTCAACTGCACGTTCAATTTCTTCGTTTATTTCGTCATGGCTTCGCGTTTCCGCAAAACGTTCTGGACTTTGTGTGGCAGAGAGCGAAAAGGAAAAGATGCCGAAAAGAGGTAGAGTTAGGTCTCAAGTAGACATTTTGACCCCCCCCACTAAAAACCAAAAAAAAACCTAAATCCACACCCAACCTTCAGACTTCGACCATTATCATAGGGCCTACCAGAAAATATTTTCTCGTTATAAATAGTGTAGTGACGCTGGGGTGATTTCCCCTATATGTTTGTACGTGTGTCGTATGCAACCAGAAGAAGAGTAACTAGGCTTAAGAGAGCTCACTGCAAGTGAGGCCTTCTAGACGAGTGCAGTGGGTGCGCAGACCGACCCTTCTTCTTCTTCCATTTAGTATCCACAATCAACAATTTGATGTTTTGATACTGTTTGGTCGAGATCCGAAGGTCGCACACAGAACAAAAACAAATCAAAACAACCCTAATCTACAGTGACCCAGCCAGCCAAGACCCGATCAGCGGAAGCTCGGCATGATGCTGAATTGGCAGGAACAGAAACCCTTAAGCTAAAACTTTTTTAAAGAAGGTATTTGCAATGGTTAGACAGTAGACTGGAACAAGCTGGGTGTAGCGGCAGACACCGCCTCCTCTGGCAACGTGTTCCAGTGTTTGATTGTCTGAGGGAAAAAAGAGCATCTTCTGTAGTCCGTTCGGTACTGGATTTTCTAAGCTAGAAAAAACGCTCCAGAAACTGTTAACCACCCAAAGCTCAAACAAAAACCAAGCCACTCCCTCTGAAGCGTCACGTGGCACAAAGCGAAGGCGCGATTCCTTCTCTGAGGGAGAAGAAGGGCGTGAACCCAGGTCAGGGTTAGACCAAGAGGAGTACAGGCGAACTAAAGGGAAGCAGCCTCGGAAAAAGGTCAAAGTGAAAGACAACACCGACTCTTTCAGCAACGGAGACTCGTCTTCTGATAGAAAAATACGAGTTGACGAAGAGGACACAATAATTATATCCATTGACTGCATGGATGATGACCTCCTGAAAGAAACAGAGTCAGATCTTGACAACAAAGAGAAGACTGCTGACAAAGTGGCAGATTCGATGGCTGAGATTATCAATAAAAGGTTCTTAAACGGTCTATCAGAAAACAAACTGAACGAACGAATGGACAAATACCTACGACCAGACAACTGCCCAAGTTTGCAGGTACCCAAGGTCAACAAAGAGATTTGGAAAGATTTGCCAGCCACGATCAAACAGGCTAATGTCAAGATGGCCACGGTGCAGAGAGCTATAGTAAAAGCCGCAGCAGCACTCGCCCAGAGCACTCAGTTGATCCTCAAGGCCCACACACACAGGAAGCTGACTGATGTGGACATCAAAGCAACAATCACTGACCAAAATGCTGACACCCTGGCCTTACTGGGGCATGCCTGCTATGAGCTATCAATGAAACGCAGATATGCCCTGCGGCCCCACCTTCCCAAAGATCTCACTGGCCTGTGCACTGCCACTGTCCCCATCACGAGCCAGCTCTTTGGTGACAACCTGAAAGCCTCCATCAAAGAGATCAAAGAGCTAGACAAATTGTCTCTTGGCGCAGGACCCAGTCGATACCACCCCAAGTACGACCACAAACATTGCAAACCTTGGCAGATAGGAAACACAAAAGAAAAGCACCCTTTTTTAGGCCAAAGACAACAGTTCTAGGGACAACAGTAAAAGTTCAGCATGAACAGTAACGCCAGACAATTCCATCAGAAGAGAGCCTAGAGTCTGTGTCACTCAGTGCAGGCGAGGTAAGAGAGGAATTTCCGCCTCAGCTATTGAATGAAATAAGACAGTAGGCCTTACTTTTTCAAGGTGGCAGACTGGCACAGTTTACGGACAAATGGGAGAACTTAACACAAAATTCTGAAATATTAGAAACAGTTCAAGGTATAAGCCTTGAATTTGATTGTGACGTAAGCGAAATTGAACAGACCTCCATTTCCCAGCCGGAATTGAATGAGAAAGAAACGACCTATTTTGGAATATGCCAGTCCTGTATGGGATCCTACCACAACAACCTGCATTGACTCCATCGAGAGTCCAGAGGCGTGCAGCAAGGTGGACCATGCAGGACTACAAGCAAACCTCCAGTGTCGACAGCATGCTGCAAGAACTTGCTTGGCCTTCGCTGCAGGAGAAGAGAAAAAAGGCGCGACTCACCACCCTGTACAAATACAAGAACGGGCTCCTAAAAATGGAAACCAAACATGCGCCAACTACCGACTGTCAAAAGAAAACAGGACGCCAGAGAACATTGTCGCTGCACCGTCCCTTGCATCCTTCGACTCCAGGCTTCAACACCACCAGAAGTGGACCAACGCCCCAGAACCTGGAGGAGAGCCAGCATCAGCAGGGCTCTCAGCCACATCCCAGCTATGAAACCCTGAACAAACGCCCCTACCCCAGTCCCTTCATCCCCATCCCCAATTGTCTTTTTTACCCCAGTAGTTAGGGATTTGTTTGTTTGTCTTTGTCCGTTTGGTTGGGGCCTGGGCACTGCCTTATGAAGTGTCTAGGGTCGGCTAGTTCCCAGCTTTCTGGGGGCGAACATGAAAATTAGTAGCTGCCGGCAGCTCCCTGTAAATATCCCTATCCCAGTCTAGAAATAGGATTTTTTAAAATTTTGTTTGCTGCATTTTGTATTTTTCTACTGGACCCAAGTAAATTTAAGTAGACTATGTGTGATAGCTGATTTCTGTCTTTGCTTTTCTTTTCTTTCTCTTCTGCTTCTTTTTCTTTGGTCACCCCCTAAAGTGTGTGCATTTACTTCTATAAAAAGAAGCTGGCCACCACCACAGAAGAAGAAGAAGAAGAGAGCTATTGACACAGAGTTTCAGAAACTTAGCCAAAAAAGAGTAATTTCAAAATGTATGACGGAAACACAACAGTTTGTTTCACCTGTCTTTGTGCGACCAAAGAAAGATGGAACACATAGAATGATTTTGAACCTAAAAAACTTGAATGAAGATGTTACTTATTATCACTTTAAAATGGGGACTTTGCAGACTGCTTTGAAATTAGTGACACCAAACTGCTTTATGGCCTCCATAGACTTAAATGATGCCTACTATTCAATACCAGTAAAAAGGGAACACAGGAAATTTCTTAGATTTGATTGGAATGGACAGCTATGGGAATTCAACTGCCTGCCGAATGGGCTGGCGCTAGCACCACGGAAATTCACCAAACTGTTAAAACCTGTGTTTGCCACCTTGAGAAAGATAGGCCACTTCTCTACAGCCTTTTTGGATGACTCGCTCTTACTTGCTGAGATGACAATGTCATGTGCCGCTAATGTATTAGACACAGAGCAACTTCTACGGTCTTTGGGATTTAGTATTCACCCAGACAAATCCGTATTAGAGCCCAGCCATTGCATTCAGTGGGCGTTATCATTGACTCTCAATCAATGACAGTAAAATTAACCCCTGAGCGGGTAGCAGATATGAGTGTTTCCTGTCTGACAGTCGTCAAAAAAGAAACAGTGAGCATCAGAGAACTGGCAAGAGTTATTGGGAAGACAGTTGCCTCTTTCCCGCCTGTAATGTATGGTCCCCTTCATCACAGGCAGCTGGAGAAAGCGAAAAAGACAGCACTGACACAGAATGCATGGAAATTTGACAGACACATGACATTGTCCTCTCATGCTAAAACAGAACTGCACTGGTGGATAAACAACATTGAGGCTGCCTACAATGTTATCCATCAAACAGAGATCACCTTGACGTCAGATGCGTCTAACACTGGGTGGGGCTGTGCCTGTAAACAATCAAAATCAGGCGGAGAATGGCTGCCTGATGAAAACGAATTCCACATCAATTACCTAGAACTTAAAGCAGCGTTCTTTGCTTTGAAATGTTTTCAGAGCCAGTTGCGCGGGAAGCATGTTCGCATTATGATTGACAACACAAGGGCTGTTGCTTGTATTAATCATATGGGGACGAGTCATTCTGATGCATGTAATGTGATGATGCAGATGATATGGGGCTGGTGCATTGATAGCCATGTGTGGCTGAGTGCTGCTTACATTCCAGGTAAAGAAAACACAGCAGCAGATGAGGAGTCTAGAAAAATGAACCTGGATGCAGAGTGGAAACTGAATGCAGAAGAGCTTCACAAAGCCTTGACGCAATTGCAGGTGGAGCCCAACATTGACCTATTTGCTTCCAGATTAAATTGCAGTAGATGCATTTTCTCTCCCTCCTTTCAGCACTCTCACAGCAGTGTTGGGGAAAGTGAAGAGAGAAAGAGCGACGGGGGTGGTGGTAGTACCACAGTGGCCTACACAAGCTTGGTGGCCTCTACTGATACAACTGCTTGGCTTAAACAAATGTTTTATTGACACACTTTTGCAACAACACAATATATAAGTAGACAAGAGTACAACAAGCCGAGGCTTATAAAAGTACTCAACACATAGACATCGTACTAGCAACAGGCTGCATCACACATTACAATTAATGGAAGTCAGTCACACTTTGTAAGATAAGCAACAACTGCTTCAACGGGACCCAGTACTTCTACCAATGAGACGCAGCATACTTTCCCTCCCGCCCCAACCCAAGAAATCCACCCTCTCCTGCTGTCTTCAGTTGATGGTATGCAGAATATCCGCTAGCGATACGAACGAGAGGGTTGTTCCAGCTGATAGTCAATTCGTGGCGACCACACACGTGCGCAGTCTACAACACTTATATAGCCCAGTGGG
This sequence comes from Phymorhynchus buccinoides, assembly GCA_017654935.2. Taxonomy (NCBI): domain Eukaryota; kingdom Metazoa; phylum Mollusca; class Gastropoda; order Neogastropoda; family Raphitomidae; genus Phymorhynchus; species Phymorhynchus buccinoides. The sequence continues at coordinate 9,785 of JAGGCT020003524.1, forward strand.
AGCAGTATGCAACAAATAATGGAATCTCCCCTAATGTGTCAGACGTAGCACAAGCAGCCAACTTCCTTGCTGACCTGTATAGTGAAGGTGCTAGCTACAGTGCTGTTAGTGCCGCATGCAGTGCTCTGTCTGCCTACTTACCGTTACTAAATGGGCACTCAGTAGGTAGTCATCTGATCATTGGTAAATTGGTTAAAGGGGTGTTTGAAAACAGACCATCTTTACACAAATATACAGACACTTGGGATGTAAATACAGTACTTGATTATCTTGAATGCTTATTATCGTTAGAAAGACTTACTTTGAAAGAAATGACTTTGAAGACATGCATGTTACTAGCCCTAGCTACAGGACAGAGAGGCCATGCACTACATTCATTGAAGATAAGTGATGTGAAGATGTATGACTGTACATGTGTGTTACTTTTTTCCTCTTTGCTAAAATCAACCAAGCCAGGAGTACACACTGAACCAGCTGAGATAAAAGTATTCGCAAAGAATGAAAAACTTTGCCCCGTGAAACACTTGAAACTGTACATAGAGAAAACACAGACTCTTAGAGACAACAACAAACAGCGACTGTTTATTAGCCATACAAAGCCTCACACGCCGGTGGGGAAACAGACATTTGCGCGTTGGGTGAAAGAGGTTCTTGCGCGCTCTGGCATAGACACTACTCGATACACAGCACACTCAACCAGGGCCGCAAGCTGCAGCGCTGCAGCCAAAGCCGGAGCTTCATTGAAAACAATTATGAAAGCAGCGGGCTGGTCTAATGAAAGAACAGTCACCAAGTTTTATAAGAGAGAAAGCAGTACATGTTTCAGACAGAAAGTGCTTTATGGCGGCTACATGCATTGTAAATAAAAGGAACAATTATACTCATGGTAATTTTGTTAATTATTTTAAGTCTGACCATACAGCTCTATGCATTGCCTGCAATGCTCTGTGGGCCAATACTCAACGTAACTTCTCCTTCTTTTACAATAGACTCGTAATGATTTTAATTAAATTGCAAACTGCTAACGTAGGTCTAGTTTAATTTTGTAATTGTGCAACCTAAATATTTCAAAGTCTGCTGGTCCCGACGACATTCATACCAGATTATTAAAAGAATTAAAAGATTACCTACCAGCTCCATTAACAATTTTATTTGATGAACGAAAGAAAAGTCCCTAACAGTTGGAAACTGGCAGAGGTTAAACCTACCTTTAAAATGGGCGATAAGAATGATCCTGGGAATGACAGGCCTCTCAGTCTAACAATGATGTACCAGTTGATGCAGATTATTTATATTTGCAAAACGCTTTTAACAAAGTGCCACATAGAAGACTATTACATAAATTACAAGGTTTTGGCATTCAAGACAATCTACTTAAATGGATAGATGACTGTTTTAGCAGACAGAATTCAATACGTTGACATTAAAGGTGAGAAATCAAACAGTACACATATTAGTAGTGGTGTTCCTCAGGGTAGCGTCCTGGGACCTACTCTGTTTATTTATGTTATAAATGATATGCCTGACATTGTAGATTGCTTTATAAAGATTTGTCCTGATGATACTAAAGCATATAACAGTGTATTAGATGGTGGGGGCAGAATTAAACTACAGGATTCTATAGATAAACTAGTTGAGTGGACGAAGGATTGGCAAGTAAAGTTTAATAGTAAAAATGCAAAATACTTCACATTGGTAAAAATAATCCTAACTATAATTATAAAATTGATGATTGTGTTCTTGAACATAGTGAGGTCGAGACAATCTGGGGGTCTTTGTGGATATTAATCTAAATGTTGAGGAGCATATTACTACTACTGTCAATAAAGCTAATATAATTTCTGGTATGATATCACATTTCCTTCAGCTTAAATCCAAAGAAATAATGGTTCCTCTTTTCAAAGCATTAGATTTTGTCGTTGATAGATCTGTGTGTGTTGTTGTTTTTTAAAAGTGGGCATGCCCTGTCCCCAGGATACATCCCCACTCTTCGAACCAAAGGGATTTGAGGACAGCTGACGTTTTGGGGGAAGGTCCCCAAAGGCCAACTGATCAATCCCCTTGGCTGCAACACTAAGAGCCTCCTCCTCTTCTTCTTCTTCTGAGTTCCCAGGCCGCATGGCCATAATGGGTAAGGTGCGTATGTGTCCGGTTTTCAGTTGTCGCTGGTCTTCCCGCGACATGTTCCGATTTCGGAGGAGCTCAAAGCAGAAACATTATTTGGAATATTTTGTTTTGGAAAAAAAGGGCAGGAGAATGGGCCAATAAGTCAGAAAAATAGCAAGATGAGAGAAAGCAAAGGAAAAAGAAAAAGACAGAGCCAAAGAGAGTGGCAGATTAGAGGAAGTTACAAGCACAGAACTTCGAAAGATCTCCACAGGGGTAGACTCATGGAGGAAGTCGGGGTCGTCCAGCTCCCCGTATGGAGGCATGAGGCAACCACCCACTGCTCCAGAGGTGCCCAGAGCCCGTGCAACCTCCCCCCCCCCACACTTCCAACCTAGATTGAGAGTGATAGTCTTCCACAAAAGATTGAATCTGTACCGTACCTTTTTAAGAGTGAGTGAAAGCAGGAATCGTGGAATGGATTCTTCTTCTTCCGATTGGGGATGTTTATCCCACCCCACGCCCAAAGTCTTCGCTTAATTAAACTGCTATTAGCGCACAGGATGCATGCTTTGTGAGTTCGTGTCATCCATTCCACCGGCACAACACGGCCTACTCGTACCGAATAGTGGAATGGGCTTTGATGTGCGCGCAAGATCTTATGCGTGCGTTCGCACACGGGACCTCGGTTTTCTTCCTCGCCTTCGATCGCCCAGACAGTTGTCCAATCAATTATGAGCGTCATGCTGCCGCTATGCGCTTAACTAAGAAACAGTAACAAGGTCCAGCATGGTCGTCTTCGGCTGGAGAAAATCTGTGTAAGAATTTCTTGATTGAAAAACACAAATGGCCGGAGAATGACACCAGTAGTAAAGCAGAAAGACACTGGATGACTGTAAGTAAAGAGAGTGATAGATAAGAGGGAGTTCTAACGCAGAACTTCCAGAATGAATGAAATTTTGGGCTTTACGTCCTCTCGACCTGGGAAGGCACATAAGGGACATTTGTATTGGGTTAGTATGAAGAACTAAAAATAAAACAAACGCAAGACACAAAAGATGAAACAAGGACGTGGACGGGACATAAAGGGGGAGTTCTTAAAAGCGCAAGTTTATTTATTACATTGAAAGGATTTAAAATTTATAAAATATAGTATTTTGTGTCACGTGACACTTAATAAATGACTATAGTGATGTAAAATAGATTAATAAAATTCTTTTGTTTGTCTGGCCATAATACAACCCTCCCTGTTGTATTAAAAATTCAAGGGCTACAAGGTTAAAATTTCAAAAAATTATTTTATTCATAAAAAGCCAAATTTGGCCCTTATTTATTATTAAAAGGGAATATGTACATATATCTATTTCATATTTACAAAATATATATATATATTCTTATGGCTATTTACCTAAAAATATATCTAACTAAACATTAATATTTTATTGTCCTACCGGGGGAAAGAGTTTTCTTCCCCTGGGACTTCCCTATCTATATGATAGGGGGAATAATTTACATCACGGACGTTTATGTATGCTCTTCAAAAGTGAATCGCT
>JAGGCT020003525.1:5000-13440 GCA_017654935.2 Phymorhynchus buccinoides
CACACACACACACACACACACACACACACACACACACACACACACACAAACATACCAGTGCAGGGCATAGCATTCAGAAACCAGTTTGAACTAAGTTAAAACTTGACAATAAGCTGAAGAACTGTCCTTTTAACACTTTTGTCATTGTTCCGCAAAATTTTGGCGTGATTATCCTGTATAAAATAACGTTATTATCATCAAAAATAGGCATATGAAATTCAATATCTTATACTATTTTGCTTGGGTAAATGTATTTATTTCATATTTCTCTGCATCATTATCATTTTCACTTCATTTATAGTTAACAAGTACAATACCTAATTATGTCTGTGCAATAGTGGCATCTCAGTTGCCTACTTGTCCGTTGTTGCAAATTTTCTATGTGCGTATTTTTCAGGTATTTGCATCATTGTATAATCAACAGAATATTAAATCTGAACTCTGCTATTACAGGAAAAGTTGTTCATGGCTATCAACTCTGTTTTGAAAAATAATATCAGCATATGTTAAGTGCTTCTTATATGTTCCCTAAAAATAGCCATATTTTAACATTTGTGCAACTTTTTGCGTTTGCGTTTTGAGTTCGTAGTTATGCCAAGGTCCAATTGCATAAGTCTAAATTTAAGACACATATTGTTGGAAACATCTTTAGTACTGACACCATTTGTTTTTTAAATGTCTCCAGTCGTTTCCAAGTTATTACGATTATGTTTGAGCCAGCCTTGTCAAAATTAGTAGTCTTTCACAAATTTGATCAATAATTTTTTTTTTTAAATCTTAAATGAAAGGCTTGAAAAATATTGAGCATAATCTATGCATGCTGTAACCTAACATTGACCAGTTTTGTGCAGTTCTTGTAATTCCTTTATGTTTTATGATGCCCCAAAGTAGCCATATTGTCCATTTATGCACTTTCTCCATATCCACATCAGCGTGTTTTGTGAACGTTTGCAGGTCCATAGCATCCAGAAACATTGTGTCTGTTCTTTGTTATTGCAGGCATAACTTTTTATGATCAAGAAGACTGTATTCTGTAAAAAGAATATCATCAGTATGCAAAAAATGTTTAAATAGCTTTTCAAAAATTGCTGATTTTAGTCTCTTTGCCAAAATCGTGATAGCTTCCACCGCTCATATCTCACGAGCTAATCAAGTTATTGACATGATTCTTTCTTCAAAACTTGTATTTGTTATTACAAATCTTTCAAAACATTGAAAATAATATTCTATTTAAAAAAGGTATTTTGACTATCGCTACCTCATTTTACACATATTTTCATGCTGTTCATTAAAATCCTTATCGTTACTATGCCACTATTTCACCGAATTTCATGATGATGGTTCGATTGTCTACCATGTGGAGATGATACTGATATGTAACTTGTATGTAACAGCTTCGTTTTTAGTGAAGTGTAATATGACAATTTGGTATGCCATGATTTAGCTTAGCTTTAAATGATGATGAGAATCTGCTTACCGTCCTCCGGTCTGGAACAGACATAATATGGGACATTAGTAGATATAAAGATGGTGGGAACGATCCTGGAGGCAATGCCCGGAGGCAGTGCAACACCATTAAAGTCCCGAATTTGTACCACAATACAGATGTGTACACCGAGTATTCTTTAGCTTTAGAGATTAGCTGAGGTATTGTGTAGACATTCAGTGCATCATTAACTGGGTGGTGTGATATTGACTGCCGACTGCTGCACAATATGATGCATTACATTGTTGTCATGGTGTTGTGTCATTGGTTGTAGTGATAAAGTATGTTGTAGTTACACAATGACCTTTGTGACTTGTGTGTTGTAGTTTGAATGGCTGGCGTGTGTTGTAGTGTCAATGTTAGAAATCGGGTTTTTTGTGTTGTAGTAACATGTGGTTAAGTAGAACATTGGCTGAACATCGTGTGTTGTAGTGACGTGTTGTGTCGTAGGTTGAATGGCTTGCTCGTATTGTAGTGGTATGGTGTGTTGTATGAGGAATGGCTGGTGTGCATTGTATTGACATGTTGTTCCACTATCAGAAGCTGGTTTATGTATGATTGACTGGTGTGTCTTATTGTAGTATTCTATTTGGCATGTTCTTCTTAGTTTCATTGGTTGAAGCAAGTTCTAGTGACACGTTCATTGTTGTGAAATGTTGTACCATAACAAGACTGGGTTGTGCCTGTTATAGACTGATGGGTTGTTTGTGTTGTAGTGCTACATTGTAAAAGGTTGTGGTTTAGTTGGATGTTCCCGTGTTAACGCAGCTTGATTGCCTGTGGCAGGTTGTACTGATATACTGTGCTGTGGTTTAGTAGGATCATGCTTGTTGTTGTGATTATTTTGTGTTGTGCTTTGTTTCATTGATTGATGTACGTAATCACAGCTGTTCATGCTGCAACCCTTCAATGTGACTGGATATTGATCTATATTTTCTGTGAAGAAACGAAGATGACTGCTGGGTTCAATAATATTCACAACAAATTAAAACAAAGTCGAAATTTGTTTTGCTCTGTTTTTTTATCATTAAACCGTTTCTTCTGGGTTTTATATTTTCTGTGTTTTTGTTTGTTTTAGTATGATAATGTTGTTGTCGAAGGTTTGTTTGTCAATATTTTTGTATTTTTTTAAGCTTTTTCTTTTTTCATTGTTTGTTTATATATATTGTTTGTTTTCGTTTTTCCATGTACCCTTAAGGGGCTTTTTTGGAAATAAAAACCTTGAACCTTGAACCTTAAACGTCTCTGTGTCTGCATGCATGGCTGTGAAGAGTTGTTTCTCAAGCGATCTACAAACATCAGAGGGCATACTGAATATAGCATCAAGCTAAACTCTCTGGTAAAGGGATGTAAAGGCCAACTGATCGTTTCCAAGGTTCCTGAGAAATTCTACCATTTTGAACATGGAAACCCGATGCTGAACAGGACAGGACCTAGTGATTACTGTGTCTCACTGGGAGGAAAGTTGACTTTTCCTTCCTGCGCACATCGGTGGTTTAATCAAAATTATGGAAGTAGGTACGAATATTGTGCTTCATACAAATCTTTTATGGGAGTATCAATGTCTGCATCGCGGCCAAATATGTACCGATTTAGCTGGGTGAATGAAGACAACACTGTTCTTTATCATACTATCGCAAAGAGAGATGTTAGATTATCGACTGCCAGTGAATGTTTGCTTGTAGGCTTTTGTGAAACGCAATTGGAATTATATGGTTGGGTACAGACACTTATTTCCGCATACAAATGCATCCGTTATCCTAGTTGTCATTCTTTTTGTTACTATGCAACATGTCTAATCAATGGCAGCACAACTGACAAGAGATCTCATCACTACAACTCTATTTCCCTTACAAGGGGATTCGTTTGGCAATCGTTTTTAATTACATGCCATGGTGGCCATGTGACCTATTTATCCTTCTTCTGTGATCCTGGTGTTCTTACACAATTTTGTCAAACTGAAGTGTCGTGTGGTTTCCATGACCTCGGGCTACACATTGATGAGAACTCAGAGCCAGGCAATCAGCATTCCACTCACATTCCTTTGTTTGTTTGTAGGGATAATCAGCACAAGCTGTCCTTCAGTCTGGTGTGTAACTTTGTAGCTGACTGCAGTGACAACAGTGACGAGTCCTTCTGTCATCATCCCCAGGCCCATTGTGGGGACAAATTCAGGTGTAGCAATGGTCAGTGCTTAGAGCACTTCTCCCTTTTGTGTGACAGAATAGATCACTGCTGGGATAAATCTGATGAGGAGGGGTGCTCTAGGTATGTCGTGTCAGGATCGTATCAACACGTACATCCGTCCCCAGGTATTATTAATTTTAATAACAACGAATTCACCCCAACACCAATGAGTTCTAACGATTCCTGTCCTGACACCCATTACCGTTGTCCTGGTGAAGTCAATAACTGTCTGCCAGTTTACACTTTGTGCAATGGGATGTACGACTGCATTGACCACACGGATGAACACGATTGTGAGAACATGACATGTCCAGGTTATTTTCGCTGCAGGATTTCTAAGATATGTCTACATCCTGATGATTTATGCGATAGCTGGTTTCACTGTCCAATGCATGACGATGAACTTTTCTGTAACATGACCTGTCCTTCAAATTGTCAGTGTCAAGAGTATGCATTCCAATGTAGTCAGTCTTTCAGAGCAGAAGTATTCCCTCAGCTCCGTTATCTGGATGCCACAGGTTCTGGCATGACACTCACTGATGTCAGCCACAGTACATATCTTATTTATCTTGTCTTTGCGCAATGTTCAATAACTCATATACCTGATGTGACCTTACAAAATTTAAAGTTTTTGGATCTTAGTGGCAATCAACTGAAACAGGTCAGTTTGACATCTTTTCTTAATTTGCAGCAGTTAGAAACATTGTCATTGTCTGATAACCCACTCATTGTAGTGGTCAGGGACCATACATCTGGCGTCCAGCATAGCACACTGATGGCCCTTGACCTGTCGCATAGTAAGCTCACAACGTTTGATCCTGAGCTATTCTCCTCATTTACATGTATTAAGAAGCTCAATTTAACATTTACTTCCTTTCACACTTTGCTTAGCGATTTTCAGCCCTTACCTCGGCTTGCGGAATTGTACTTGGAAGGCAGCCCAGTGAAAACATTCCCACCTGACATTTTCAGAAATCTTCAACAATTAGTGTCTATACGTACAGGAAATTATAAACTTTGCTGCAAAGAATTCCTTCCCATTGGCTTTGATGACAGCTTTTGTTATGCTCCTAAAGATGAGGTATCTTCATGTGAAGATTTACTACAGTCACTGACGTATCGGGTGTTTTTGTGGATGATGGGTTCTCTGTCTCTCTCAGGCAATCTATTCTCCTTCTGTGCACGTTTGTTTTTCACCAACACACGTTCTGTGTCTGGCTTCATTATATTTGTCATCACGCTCACCATGGGTGATTTCCTGATGGGGTTGTACGTGGTCCTTATTGGTGCTGCTGATGAAAGGTTTCGTGGTCAGTATCTCTATTTTGATGACTTGTGGAAACACAGTGTGATTTGTCAGATGGCTGGCTTCTTGTCTTTGCTGTCCAGTGAAGTGTCAGCTCTGATCATCTGTCTTATAACACTGGATCGATTCATCGTTCTTCGCTTTACTTTCAGCACTCTGCGATTTGAGAAAAACTCAGCTTCTGTGGCTTGTCTCTTGACTTGGTTGTTGGGTTGGGTCTTAGCAGTCTTCCCTTTGCTTCCGATGACAAAACACTGGGAGTTTTATAGTCAGTCAGGTGTCTGCATTCCACTGCCAGTTACCAGACAGGAGTTTAAAGGCAAGTATTATTCTGTGGGTTTAGTGATTATCTTTAACTTTACCTTATTCATGCTCATCTCGTGCTGGTCAAATTATTATATTTTGGTCAGTACAGAGCAATGTTTTAAAAACAGACAGTACACAAACATCACGAGACATCACCATAGCTCGGCGCTTGATCAACATTGCTGTGACAGATTTCCTGTGCTGGTTTCCCATCGGATTGTGTGGCATGTTGGCATTGAATGATGTTCCAGTTCCAGGAGAAGTCAATGTGGCCCTGGCTATTTTCGTGCTGCCTTTGAATTCTGCCCTCAACCCTTTTATCTATACCTACAACACATGGGCAGAAAGAAGGAGAAAATTTCAAGAAGCCAAACTGATGAAATGGCTGCAAATTAATGCCGACACTGTGAAGGAACTACAATGACTAACAACACCTTTATGCTTGCAATTCATGCTATGAGCGCATGTGTGCGCAATGTGTATGTGTGTGGCGCGCCGCGCGTCTTGTGTGTGTGTGTGGTAGATGTGCGTGCATGCGTGCATACTTTTGTGCATAACAATTAACAATATGCGTCGCCCCCATCAATAAAACAACAACAAAACAAACAAACATGCACACAAACGAACGAATGAACAAACTAATAACACAAACAATAAAACTAATCATACGCAGCATGCTTTAAAAAAATGATTCAAGGAATTACATAGTCATGTGATTGTAATTCTTTCTTGAGTGAGAAGGCCTTGATTAGAAAATTAAACCTAGATCTAAGGAGATATAATTTCAGAGCACCTTAAGAGAAACATATATGATAAATACAGTAAAACAAAGCAACATGAAGACCAAGCGTTATTCAAAGTGTATAAGGAAGATATAACATGCATAAACCTTAAAAGCAATGATGACAACATATTTTTTTTATACAAATGATATGGCGGAGGGCTAAGGAAGAAATAGGAGGCGAATTTGGCTTGTTGAATTACATCAATATGTTTAATAGCATGCAATGATAATACATAGTGTTCAAGGATAATTGATATTGAGAGAGAGAGAGAGAGAGGAGAGAGAGAGCGGAGAGAGGAGGAGAGAGAGAGAGAGAGAGAGAGAGAGAGAGAAGAGAGAGAGGGTCCAAAGTATTGTATTCAGTTCAGCTTAGAAGCCCCTCACTGATGGTAGACTATTAATACAACACAAAATCATAATCATGAAGCATGAGAGAAGAGAGAGAGCGAGATGAGGGAGAGAGGAAGAGAGAGAGAGAGAGAGAGAGGAAAGAGATAGAGAGAGAGAGAGATCGTAGAGAGAGAGAGAGAGAGAGAATACGAATGGTTTTATTGGGTAAAAAGGATAAGCTACAATAGCTTCTTTGCACCTTTCCCTCTCACTCACACACTCACACCATCCATCAAGCAAAGTAAAATGGACATAAAAACAATCAACTCAAGAAAATGAAACAAAAATTGGCACATGAAATAATTTGACAAAGAATCAAAATTTAGACAAAGCGAAATATGTGTCACAATGGGCAATGATGAACTTGAATGGGTGGTTTTGACTTCATTACGATAAAAGGAGAACAATTTCTGAGACCAATGACATTTTTTTTTTCCAGACTTAGATAGGTGGGGGGGTATATTTGTTTTTTGTTGAGAGATATCCGCAATATAGTATAGGGATGAAAGTGAGAGAGACTATAGATGTAGTATATCCACATCTCTCTCCTTTCATACCTTCTTCTGCGTCGTCTTATTTTCTCATCCTCTCTCAATAACCAGATATCTCTCTTCTCTCTCTCTCTTCTCTCTATCTCTATCTCGAGTGAGTATGAATTCTTCATACAGAGATATACATAGATTTCTTAATAACATAAAGCTTTTTACAGAATCTTGGCATACGAAAAAGTTGTATAATGTTTGTAGAAACACCCCTTCATTACCAACAACTGATGAACAAGATTGTCCATTTTGTACTTGTGATAAGTTTTGCGAAAGGAAGATACGCTAGTTTTTATTTTTTTAATTATCAGGGATGTCGTTCCACAGTTTACCACCTGAGAATGTAAGGTATGCTTTATTTTATGGATCTGTTCTGGGGCGGGGTTGTTCTGGGGCGGGGGGGGCAATTATTAATTGTCCGTCACCGAAGGTGAACGGACATTGCGATTGGCTTGGTTTTGTTATTTTTTTTCTTTTTTTTTTTCTGTCTGTCCCAAGGTTATCTCCCGAACCGCTTAACCGAATCGCGTAAAATTTTGTGTGAAGGTGTACCTCCTTAATAAGAAGAGATCGGCGCAAACCATTTTGCTGGTTAGATGACCTTGACCTTGACGTACTAGGTAGACGAACGACCATTGAAAAACCGAAAATCCTATTTTTAAGTTTGAGGGAGAAAAAGAGAGTTATTTTAGTTAAAGCCATACTCGGGCAACCGATTCAACATAGGATTTTATACGTGGTAATGAAAATGGTTTGGCTTATGCCCGTTTCTGATGATGGCTAACCGATCAAGTGTCAAGGTCAAGGTCACAAGGATCGCTGGAGCCTGAAAATCGGAGGGTCATTTTTTTCTCCTTCTGTCGTGTCCCAAGATATTTTTCTCGAGCGGGTTGAGTCGAATCGCGTCAAGTGTTTGTGCTGGTGTGTCACTATGAGAGGAGGCTACCCGCGCAAACCATTTTGCAGTCGTGACCTTGACCTTGGCGTAAACGACCTTGAAACCGAAATTTTAAGGGGCCATGACTCACACCGGTTGGTGATAAGTCGTCAATTTGGCACGCAGGTACTTGCGTATGCCCGTTCTGATTGTAGCCTACTGACCAATACATTATCGCCCTTCTGACTTGAACCTTGACGATTGACCTTGAAAACCGGAAAATTTCCGTTCTGTTGCGCTATATATTATTGTCCAAGCTGTGACATACAGACATAAGCTCTTCCAAATGTTGTGTCGATGATGTGGATGAATGAAAATTTGTTTAACGTCCTCCAGAGAGAGAAAGAGGGGGCTGGAGAGAGACAGACAGACAGACAAACAGACATAAACAATACACACACAAGAGAGACAGAACAGACAGACTAGACAGAGGGCCAAAGAGGATAACTGCTTGTCAGTTGGATGAATTAAAATTTGCTTACGTCCCCCGCCCTGGAGCGGC
>JAGGCT020003526.1:0-13436 GCA_017654935.2 Phymorhynchus buccinoides
CCGTCGTGCTACAGACCCAGTATGGTCCCTCCAGGTGTACCGGCTTGAACGGTCAGTGACCAAGTCCGGTGAGCCAGTGTTGTATTACCTGCTTGATGGCCCTCAGCGGGGGTTTGTCCGAGAGGAGCTTCTGGTGGTGCCCCCCGACACTCAGCTTCCTCCGGATGGAGTTCTCAGGCGTTAAGGGTTGCACACCCTCTTTTTCGGTTGCACTCGATCGAGGCAAGTCAGCCTCACATTGTCGCGGGAGTGGCCCTTTGCATTGTCCAGGTGATCTACGCTAAACTGCTGGGTGTCCTTTGGCTGATATGCCCAGAGCAGCTCAATGTTGCAGGCAGCACAGTGGTTATTTTGGGCCTCCTTGAGTTGCAGGATGTAGTCAACTTTCAGGTTAAACCTGAGCCCCTTGGCTTGGTCCTGGCGCTTGTAGGCCATGAGCTTCACTGCAATGGCCTTGCGGAGCTGCTGCTCAGTGAGTGGCCTGACCTCAGAACCCTCTTCTGGTGGACAGACTACCCTTTCGAGCTGATGCATGTACTCCACCCTCGAGACTGCAAGGTAAGCCAGGTTGGACCACTGGAAATAGTCGTCTATGATCCACACCTTTTGCGGGTCATGGATTGTCAGCCCCTGGCTCGAGTGGACTGTAAGGGCGTAACCAAGGCGCCAGTCATCAGTCTGTATAGCAGCCTCTGCTGCTTCGACTGTGACATTGACAATGTCATTGAGGACTAGCTCTTCTCTGTGGTCGGTGCCTGGGATGACCACCATAATGTTTTGCTTCCGGCTGTCCTTGGGGTGATAGAGGAGAGGCACAGGGGCGTCTTGGAAGTGCTCCTTGTGGCGCTGGAATAGAAGCTTTTGTGCTTGATCACGGACCTTTTGGCGCGTGGTCAAGATGAGATCGCCCGGCTTCCAGGTTTCAACAAACCTGTCCCACCCCAGACAACTTGGAAGGGCCCTACGCATCTCCCGGCACTGGACTTTGTCGGTCTGGAGACGGATGCGCTTTTTGAGGGCTTTGAGGGTTGGGTCCTTTGCCCGGTGGTCAACCTCAACCTCTTCGTAGTAGTCTGTCCTCTGTTTCAGCCAGTCATGCGGCATCTCGCCCGCAATCGGGGGTGGCTGGCCCTGATCACCACAGCAGACGACTTGGACTCCCCTGTCATCGAGCCAGTCCAGGAAGGTCTCCAGAATTGGTCGGGGCACAGTGCAAACCTCATCCCAGATGATGACGCGGGGGATGTACTTCTGGCCCATCCTTTCTGGTGTCCACTCTGACTGACCACTCCAGCGGAAGAAGCTGTGGTAGGTATGCGCTTTGACACCTCTGGCCCGCATCTCTTTTGACAGTCGGTGGGTCGGGGTGAAGACGAGTGGATCTCGAGAGCGGAAGAGCTCAATCGCTCTTGTAGTTTTGCCACTGCCCCCTCCACCGTTCAGGTAGGACAGTAGGTGTCGGGTCAGTGGGTCATCATAACGTGGCGCGGTTGAGTCGGGCATGTTTTTGACTTGGCTCACATACTCGGGTTTGGCGAAGTATGCAGCATGCTCCTGCGGCATGTACAACTGCTCGCCTTTGTCACGCCACTGGGCCGGAGCTACTGGGGGTAGAAACTTTTCTTCTAGGAGACAGGATATGCACATGTCTTCACCACAGTCACACGTTTTGGGGGCTACGTATGCTTTGACTCTCTCGATCTTGTGAAGCGCCGTTTTCTGGATGTAGATGCTGTCAGTGGCCACCCGTACCGCCTCCCCAGGCTTGAAACGTTGAAGCATGCTAAGCAGGTTGATGTCGGCATAGGCGAGCATGGTGGCTCTGAGGTGTGCATACTGGGGCTGTGAGCCGTCATAGTAGGTGAGGATGTGGCCCAGGGGGCATTTCATCGGCGCACCAACCAAGGTGCCACTCTGGCGTGTGTCTCGCACTAGGTAGTCGAGCTCGCCTTCATCGGTAACCAGTCGTCGAGTCAGCCTTTTTCCATCTGCCTTGCTGCCCTGTGTAAACTTGCCGATTATGCTGCACCCCTGGTTGCGGTCCTCAGGAAGCCAGACCTCGGTCTGTTTCTAGAAGGCAATGATGGCTTCCCGAACCTTGAGAGACTTCAGGAGGCCAGATTCTACCAGAAAGGCAAAAAGCTGTGTTGGGGCCCAACCGTTCTCTGCGAAATGCTTTCCAAACCAGGCGGGGATAACAGGATGGGCTTCTTTGCTAAATTCCCACTGCAGGACTTGTGCAAACCCAGTGCCTATGTCTGTGGGGAGGGGGCCATTGACGGCCACATGAGTCATGCGATGTGTGGGATGTCCAAACCGCTCAAAGTAGGGCTTTGCTTCCCCTTCTCCTTGGAAGGAAGCTGGGTAGCAGGCCTTCATGTCGATGCTGGTGATGTCCCTTGTATCGTAGTCCATCGCGTTCCAGAGCCCGCCATGGCCATGCTCCACGCAGGCCTTCTGGATGTCATCGAGCAGACTGGCCGGGGTTGGCTTCCAGCCATTCTTTTCCTTCGCCATGATGCTGGCCACGTGGTTCTCTCCGAAAGCTTTTTCAGCAAGTTCGGGGTCACCCAGTTCGGTGCAGATTTCCTGGAGCCTCTCATGGGCCCCCTGTGTCCTGTAGGTGCGGCCATCCTGTAGCACAAACTGGTCAACCGAGAGTTGTCTATCTTGGCCTCCTCCAAGGAGCCACACGGCTAGAGGCTCGCCCTGGGTGGTTTCCTGGATGGCCTGCCAGACGTCACCCTCGTAGACGTGGACCTCTCTGCTTTGGGGGAAGTGGAGGTCCTTGAACCAGGCGTGGCCGTTGTGGTAGATGAGTTCTACTTTGCCCCGAACGCCGTTTCCACCAAATTGATATTTTCCACTGTTGTAGATATCTTCACCTGCAATGTCCCGTAGGATAATCGCCCTCTTGAGGATCTTTTCCAGTTCAGCCACATCACTGATGGTGGCACCAGTTTGGTGAACTTTCTCTTCCCATGCCTGTATTTTCTGTTGCCGTGTGGGCGTCAGTCCCTGGCCTCTCAAAGCACCCTGAAAGTGCTCCACAACTCTTTGGGCCACACAGTTGAGGTCACCATCTCTCAACGGAGCCAGGTTGGCAGGGTCCGGATCTCTGATGGGGTAGAGTCCATACACGACCGCAGTGACCGGGTAAGCATTCTGATAGAACACGCTGTCAATCCCGGTCAGTACACCAGGCTTTGTGTCACGAGATATCTCAATGATGGCATGTCCCTTCTTTCTCTCTGCACGGACTGGGTCAAACTTGTCTTCAAGGACCCAATCATCTTCATTTTGCTCACGGAGGAACTTGAGTTTCAGAATGAACTCGCCCTCTGGAAGGCTAGCAAGAAGCCTAGCCGCCCTCTCGTCTGTCATGCGGGCGTTCAGGGCCAGTCGCCCGGCTCTGGCATGCATGCCATCGGTGATCTCAATGTCACCAATGTCAAGTGGGTCCTCTGCTTCCACCCTCCATGTGAAGAAGACCGCAGTGGCACCATCAACGCCAAAGTCGTCTTTGGCGTCGTTCAGTATCACAACCCACGGGTCGGCTGGGAGCCGGACTGGGGGAGGGACCTGGTCATCCAGGTCCATAAATGGCCGTTGTGGCCGAGGGAGGCGTTTTTCAATGTCTTCCAGAATAGGCTCATCGAGAATATACCCAGGCTCGTA
The DNA here is from genome assembly GCA_017654935.2 of Phymorhynchus buccinoides. Lineage (NCBI taxonomy): Eukaryota > Metazoa > Mollusca > Gastropoda > Neogastropoda > Raphitomidae > Phymorhynchus > Phymorhynchus buccinoides. The sequence continues at coordinate 3,679 of JAGGCT020003526.1, forward strand.
CTCTGCAAACATCTCTTCGATCAAGTCATCCATGGTAGCCATGTTGTCAGGTGGGTATATACTAGCTTTCACTTATCTCTAATAGAAAATTTCTAGTCCAACGAAACTCGGCAGACGGGAGACCAACAAACAGCGCCCCCCCCCTTTTGGCTGCAAAGCTGCGAGCCTCAAGCTCCCCCATAAGGCGGGTATGGGTCCTTCGCGCTTTAGCCTCGGCCCTCGTCAACTTATTTTTTACCCACGACCCTCCACAAGCCTTACATAGCTGTGGCTCAGCCTAAGTCCCTACACCACAGCTCCGACAAGGAACGGGAGGGTTGCTTCCTTTGCGGATCCGTGCCAGGTGAACCTTGCAATACTCCCATAAGCAACTAGCGCCACAGTTTGTGGCCTCACCAACTTTCAACCAAGTGCAAATATTATGACCCTTCATTGCTCCTTAGGTATACTTATTGCAACGGGTATATCTAAATGGAGAGCCCCAAGGCCGGCGAGGGTAGTGGGCCGTCCCTGGGGCTGGGAGCCACGGCGGCCCAAAATAGCTGGTCTGTCCCCCCCCTTGCTCCTGCTCCTGTAATTATGTATGTACGTGGAGACGCCCCGGCCTACATTCACATAACCTAATCAATGATGTTTATCAACATGAGGGCTTTGTGGGTCAATGCTATGTGTTTTATATGTATTATTTTCCATTTGAATGGTGGATGGGTGAATTCTAGTGATCTGTCTGATTTAGTTTTTTCGCTTTACAGTGGTTTTACGGGTGTTCCTCTGCATTTTAAGGTAGATTTTTTGCACGTCTGCGATCTCTCTCTCCCCCCCCCCCCCCCCCCCCCCCCCCCCTCTCTCTCCCCCCCTCCCCCCCCCCTAACCCCTCTCTCTCTCTCTCTCTCTCTCTCTCTCTCTCTCTCTCTCTCTCACACACACACTCTATCAGGCTCCTTTTTTTTATTTTTCTCTTCTTTACGGTGTCTCTATCAGCCTCTATGTCTCAATCTTTTTTTCTTGTCCCACCTCTTGTTCTCTCCCTTTCAAACATTAATTTTTTATTTATATTTTGTACATATTGTATTTGCTAGTCATGATCTATGTATGATTTGGTTTTTTTTATATTTGTTCATTGTGCTTTGGTTCCTTACACCAATTTTCATTGTTGATCTTTACATTTTATTTGATTCAGTAGTTTTTTTCTTCTTTTCATGACGACAGGATAAAAAAAAAAACTTGTAGCTTACTCTTTTATCGTCAATAAAAAATAATTTTGACTTGACTTGACTTGACACTGACACACACACACACACGCGCGCGCACACACACACACACGCACACACACACACACACACACACACATACGCATTCATTCTCTCTCTCTCTCTCTCGCTCACTTACATTTACACGCACACGCACGCACACATGCGCACATTCACACGCACACGCACACACATTTACACGCGCACACACACACACAGACATTGTCCTCACCCCATATCTGTACTTCGCAGATCTGCAGCCAGTATTTATTGTTTGTATATGGTTTGGCAATCGTGACAAAGCGCCCAGTCAGATGTGTCAGACATTTGAAATTGTATTCTGGGGGCAAACATGAATGGATCAGTATCACAATGTGTGTGTGTGTGTGTGTGTGTGTGTGTGTGTGTGTGTGTGTGTGTGTGTGCGTGTGTGTGTGTGTGTGTGTGTGTGCGTGTGCGTGTGCGTGCGTGTGCGTGCGCGTGCGTGTGCGTGCGTGTGTGTGCGTGTGCGTGCGTGCGTGCGTGCGTGCGTGCCTGTGTGTGTGTGTCTGTCTGTGTGTGTGTGTGTGTGTGTGTGTGTGTGTGTGTGTGTGTGTGTGTGTGTGTGTGTGTGTGTCTTTCATTTAACGTCTATCCACTTAGAAAAAAAAAGTGTATGTATGTTAAAGTGGTTGCGTGCATGAGAATATGTGCATGTGTGCGTGTGTATATCAAAGTGTATGCATGCACGTGTATGCACAATCAATGTGAATGGATAGGGCTGCACTATATAAGTAATAAATAAACCACACAACACAAAAATAGAAATAAAACCAATAACAGCAAAAACAAAAATGCCCCCAAATGGAAAACAAAACCCAAAATTACCCCCACCCCCACCCCTCACACACCACACCCCCACCAGGCTAACATCCGTCCCCCTCCCCTCCGTCATCCAATAATAGCAATAGAAACAAATTACAAATAAGTATCTATGGGACTGAGTTCTAGGTAAGGAAAAACCTCATAACCCACATAATAGAATGGATATTAATCATAAGTACTTCCCTATTGGACTGCGTTCTAAATCAATGAGAAACTTGTACGTACGTTAAGGCTTGTGATTTAAAAATACTACAATCGCTATTTTGCCACAAGACACTTTTAATAACGAATTGTTCTTGATTATGACGATTTTTATTGTTACATTGGAAAGTTTTCCAAATGTGCAACTTAAGTAAGTTGCACTGTTCGTGCATAGATAGGGGAAAATCAAGGCATTCAGAGTGAAAACCATGTTTAGCTCCATGTTTAGCTGCCCCGTCTACTGTTTTCATTGTAGGGCCTAATAAAAAGAGAAATGAGATGGGATCCAACAAATTGTTAATTGATTACCCCGTATATAAGCATGTGTATCAAACAACTGACTTCAATAATCATGTCAGGCCTTGTGTGTAGCTGTAATGTTTTTAATGCCTGAAGAACTGATTTTGAATCTACACAGAAAATAACTTAAAATACATTGTTTGAAAAGTTAATAAGATAATGTAACGCCATAAGTACTGCAGTTAATTCTGCCTCAAATATCGATTTGCTTAAACCAATGTAAAAGGATTTCTCCATTTTTAAGTCTGATATTAAAAATGCACATCCTGTTTTTCTATCTATGCATGAACCTTCAGTGTATATTTTTTAATAATTGGCGTAGTTCTCTTCAATATGACATTTGGCATAGCTTGCTAGCATATTGATGTTTTCATCTTTTGTAATACTTATGTGGTCAATATCGAAATGCGCTTTGTGGAGTTCCCATGGTGGTATAGGAAAAAATGATGGTCTTACAGATACAGCACCTATGTTAATGGAAACACCAGAATCAGTTATAGTTTTCGATGTGTATGTAGCTAACGTGACTGGAGAAGATATCGTTTTAGCTCTTTAAAGACAGGCCACTTTTGGACGTTTCTGTCCCAGACACGCGTATAGATCACCGAAACAACACCCCCTTCAAAAAACACAACTCCCAGTTTGCTTTGGTAACCGAGAAATAACGCCTCAAAAACCTCGATTTTTACCTGGGATTTTTAGTTCCGGTATATGAACATACGGGTCTTTTGATTTATAAGAGGGAATAAGAGGGAACGCTAATCAGAAACCTTATATCAAATTAATAATAATGATCCAATCAGTGTGCATGGCACTGGAAGCCTCTCCCTCTGAAAAGCAGACGATAGTTTCATCGAAAATCTCAGTACAGTTGAAGGACCGTGACTCTGATGTTGACTACATATTACAAAAGAAAGAACACTTTCATCAAACATCAACGGTGACGTAAAGATGTGCAGAGAAATGACGTTTGCCAGTCGTGCTCTGAGAATAGCTGATTCAGAATCAAATGGTAGGCAACTTCGCCTCGCATGTCCCTCTCAGTTTCTCCATTCTATGATTGTACGATTTTAGTCTAGGCCTACTGAGTACTTGGTAGTAGGCCTATGCCAAGTAGGAACTTGTCAAGGAATTCTACAGCCTGAGGTTGGAACAAGAAAGAAGAAAACTAAGCTTTCAGTAGTTGGGAGTCTTTTTTGGTGCTAGCATGTCAGTATGTTGGCGAGCAGAAGCCATACAAGACTACACCATGTAGACTAGATCTACATTGTAGCTACTCATCAGGCAAGTATATATATCTTCTTCATTTTCTTAAACATACGTTTTTGGTAGGATTATCTTGGTTGCTCTACCATTGATCTTTCATTCCTAAGAATGCGATCTACAAATAAGATACACGGTCTAATTTATTTTAGACTCTCCTAGATCTAGAAGTTGAAACGTGAAGAACTCAAGAAGAAAAGCAGTCTAGATAATATTGCGTTTTGGTTGTTCATCTTGAATAGATAATATTCTATCTTATAAATTATTATGAAGTAAAGATAATTGTCAAGATCTAGTAGATCTAAGTCTATGTAGCCTAAACCGTTCTGGTTCAAACTGCCAGATCTATTTAATGAAAACTACAATAAAGAAAAAAAAGTAGTTGAGCAGATGTGTCCGGGGGTGGGGGTGTTATAAACACCAACAGATAATTCAGTCTATTAGAGGTGGTTGGTCATATTTTACTGATCCAGCAAACCAATTAGTTGTCGGTTAATATCAGAAAGGAATTAATATGACCCCATGCTGATTTTGGCTGATATTGATAAACAGCATGATGAACTTGATTGATGCGACATTTTTGAAGACTAGACTGGTCTCTACAATTCTATCGATGGAAGTATAATTTTGTTACCACATACCATTGGTACCACAACGATTGGACCCACATACCGCTATTACCACAAAATGTGGGACTAAAGGTATGTGGTACTAAATACTAATGGTTGTGGTACCAACGGTATGTGGTACTTAGTGCATGCTTTCACTCAAATTTATATCATAATTGTGGGACTAGTGGCAATGGGACTAAAGTGCAACTAGTCCCACATACCGGTATGTGAGTCCAATGGTATGTGGTACTAACTGCTGTGGGACCAGTGGTATGTGGTAACACTGACTGAAAACCTAGCCTGGCACATCAATATCCCCACATACTTTTGTTACCACATACTTGTAAGCACACATACCATTAAACCCACACAATTATGGTATCGAATGGTGCTGGGCTGTACCAAAATGATATATGGATGCCAAGTGGTACCAAAATGGTACCGGATTGTACCGAGTAATAGCAGACGGTTACAGTGAGTATCCTACTAGTTCCGAATGGTGCTAAATTGTTCCAAATGATACCAAACAGTGCCAGGTGTCGATATGTCCACGTATAGACCAGTGGTCAATAACAATGACCAGTGGTCATTTTGACCTAAGAATCAAAATCGATTTTCCTGTCACCAGATAACTTATGCGCTTGTATAATGCACATGACCAATGGTCACTGCACTGACCAGTGATCGCTTGGACGTAATTTCCACATTTTCACTATTTAATAGCTTCTGGGTGTGTCATGAGTACTACAATGTACATGACCATTGATCAGTGACAATGACCAGTGGTAATTTTGACTTAAAATCAAATTATGAGTTTCATGCATTGATTTTGACTAGATCTAGTTCTACAGGTAACACACAATCATATTCTTATTACGTAGGCCAATTCCACATACTGTGCCCAGGGTACATCCCCACTGATAGCAGGGTTTTTTGGTAGCAGTCATAGCTACATAAATGTGCCCTGGATACATCCCCACTAATAGCGGTCATAGCTGCATAAATGTGGCCTGGATACATCCCCACTAATAGCGGTCATAGCTGCATAAATGTGGCCTGGATACATCCTCACTAATAATAATAATAATGAGGAAAATTTATATAGCGCCCATCCTACTATGTAGGCTACAGGGCGCATATAGTGGTAATAGCTGTATAACCGTGCCCAGGGTAACCCCCACTAATACTGGTATGACCAATGTCCAGAGTACATCCCCACTAATAGTGGTCAAAGCTACATAACAGTGCCCAGGCCGCATCCCCTGTTATACAGGTCACACTGTGCCCATGGTACATCCCAACTTATAATGGTAAAGCATTTTTCATTGACAGACATACGTACAAATACAGCAAAGTCCTCGTTAAAGCATTTTTCATTGACAGACATACGTACAAATACGGCTAAGTCCTCGTTCTAAATTCGATTCATTCTCCTGATGACGCAAACTGGGTGTAAGTCTAAAAATAACCAGTGTGGGACTAACGGTATGAATAAAGAAAAAAATCTATATTCCCACATACCACTGGTGCCACATACTGATACTGTGTGAACATAACATGTGGGATTAAGCGCCTATTATGTCTTGTGGGTCTAATGGTATGTGGTACTAACTGCTGTGGGACCAGCGGTATGTGATCACAAAAGTATGCTTCCCTATCGATAGTTTGAAAATGAGTTTCATAAAAATCATACTTGTGTCTCAACTTATTTTAAGCATGATCAGATTTTGTTGCGATTTCTTTTCTTTTGATTGATTTTTATCTGAAGGTGCTGTGTTGTTTATAAGCTGTCAACATTGACCCTTATTTGTATAATTATGTGTGGAACCAATTTGTTTTAATTTATTATAGCTACTCCAAAGTGAGGCACAGAGGCTGTCCGCTCAGTATATTTTGACCTAATTTTCACCCATTTCAAGTGACGATAAAAGCTATGCACACAATACCCAATTGAATAAAATTTTACAAAATAAATATTTTATGTGTTGTCTTTTCATCTGTGTGATCGTTATATGCCTGTGTTGTAATTAAATGATGGAATGAAGCGATTGAAATGACGTGCCGAGTGTGTTCGAAAGCAGCCATTTTGAGAACATTGTTTACGGGTCGACAAGGAAAAATGAACTCTAAATGAGCCAGTGTCAGGGATGTTAAAAATAACTGCCAATGGCCGTTGTAGAAAGCCTGCAGTACGTCATACTTGATGACCTAGCCCTGCTTCACGGAAATTCCCGTTAAACTGTTTGAACGAATGCTTGTAATGTACGCCATTGCTTGGTATTCCTTCAGAAAGTCTGCGTATTGTATGTTATTGAAAGATCAACGTTTTTTCTACAAATTTGTATCAAAATTGTGTTGTTATTCACGTCGGACCAATTTAGAGTTGCAATCAAACTGACCGAGCACGACAGGTTTTCACTCATGAGCAGACGACATTGCTCGGGCGGCCATGGTGTTTCTAGCGGAGGCCACTGCAGAAATCGGTCTGCAAAACAAAGGCGATGCGTCGCACACACAGCGAACTGTGAATCTCAACGCCCTTGTTTGTAAGTTTGATGAATGCTTGTTATTTTCCTGTTTGATTTTAGCGCCAATTAAATATAATTATAAAATAAAAATACATTGCATTGCGATAGTATGGTTCAGACTTGCCAATTCAGGTGGTGGCGATGCTGCGTTGCGAGTAAGCGCATTAAATATGTGTGTTATTTATTGATTTAGCTCTGAGAACCATTGCTTGTAGTTCGTTAGATAAAGAAAAGATGCTAGAACTGAAAAATCCTGTTTGTGTTTAAAAATATGTTCTGTGTAGCCTTTCAAAAGTGATTTTTTACTGTCACGTGACCAGTTATTTTTTGGTTTGTTTATTATTAAATACTAATTTATTATTATCAGTGCTCTTGACTACAATAGGCTTATTTCAGTTTGTATTTGATTTAAAAACAACAACAGGATCACATTCTTGAAGTGTAATGGGCATTAGTCTACTCTTGTCCAAATCTTGTTTTAAATCATTTGATAGCTTACATATGATAATGATATAGGAACATGTATTGAACATCATTTTGTTTATTCTAATTTTGTTTTAATCAGCTTTGATATGATATGATTGGTACTGGGTTTAATTTCTTTTTACTCTAAGTTTTCTTCAGTTATATGATTCTGTAAAAATATCGTTTTTAATCCAACCCTTTTTGTAACCCAGTGACTTATTGATGGACTATTGTGTATGTGTGTGTGTGTCAAGTCAAGTGTGTGTGTGTGTGTGTGTGTGTGTGTGTGTGTGTGTGTGTGTGTTGTTGTTGCTTTATTAAATCAGTGTCTCTTCACTGTTGTTGTGTGATGTTTATTGTATAAACATGTGCGTGAGTGTGTGCATGCACTGCACACAGGTGTGTCTGCTGTCACACCCAAATGAAAAAAAATGTATTGAGTCATTGATGAATTAATTTTTCCTGTTAATGGATAGCAGTTATTATGTACAGTTATATTATAATGTATCTTTTAATTTTGCTTCAGACGATGAGACATATGAGACACTGAGGAGGAGTTTTCTGCACAACACGAAAGGTAAACCACCTCATCCACCACAGCTGGCCCTCACCAACAGAGTGCTGCTTCAGCTTTTGCTTCTGAAAACTGAGGGCAAGAAAACCTACAAGGATGTAAGTAACAGTCCTCTGTCATATGGTTAAGTCAAAGGAGGGTCATGCAATGAATTACATTGTGTGTGTGTGTGGTTTTTTCCTGTTATTTTTTTGCCTATGGTAATGTCTCTGTGGACAGCAGTGCAGCATTGTATTTTTTATACTCTAAAAATCTGGTAACACTAAATTACTAGGACTTAAATTTTTTTTTTTATTATCAACAATAAAAGCTTTGTTTGCCTATGGAGGATTAAATTTAAATGATTATTAATGTCAGGTTTCAGATTATTGTTTCTGGTACCCATTTCTGAGTTTGCTGGATTCCAATATATAATTTTGTTTTATATGTTATTGCTTTTTAAAATTTGATTGAAACGCTTAGAGCTTAAAGATTAGGCGCTATAAAAGTTGTCTTAATAAATAAATAAATAAATTGTAACTTAGGACAGTTTGTCCTAAGAATAGCAATATGACCCCAATCACTTTTTCCCCCCAGTATGATATGAACTTCTGTAAATCACTGCACATTTGTAGCCTCATTTGTAGATGTGATGATTAATGATGGTAATAGGGGGGGGCGTATGTGTATGCCTATTTGCATGTGTGTTACTCACACACATTGAGCGATTGTATACATGTTTTTGTTGAACTTATTGTTTTTAAATTTTTGTTAGAGCTCCACATTTAGCGGCGTAGTGCGCTATAGAGCACCACATTTGGCGGAGGAATGCGCTATAGAGCTCCACATTTAGCGGCGGAGTGCGCTATAGAGCTCCACATTTGCTATAGAGCTCCACATTTTAGGTCGGAGTGCGCTATAGAGCTCCACATTTGGTGGAGGAGTGTGCTATATAGCTCCACATTTGGCGGCGGAGTGTGCTATTGAGCTCCACATATTTAGCGTCGGAGTGCGCTATAGAGCTCCACATTTAGCAGCCGGAGTGTGCTATAGAGCTCCACATTTGGCGGCGGAGTGCGCTATAGAGCTCCACATTTAGCGTCGGAGTGTGCTATAGAGCTCCACATTTGGCGGAGGAGTGTGCTATAGAGCTCCACATTTAGCGGCGGAGTGTGCTATAGAGCTCCACATTTGGCGGCGGAGTGTGCTATAGAGCTCCACATTTAGCGGAGGAGTGTGCTATAGAGCTCCACATTTGGCGGCGGAGTGTGCTATAGAGCTCCACATTTGGCGTCGGAGTGCGCTATAGAGCTCCACGGCGGAGTGCGCTATAGAGCTCCACATTTGGCGGAGGAATGCGCTATAGAGCTCCACATTTGGCGGCGGAGTGCGCTATAGAGCTCCACATTTGGCGGCGGAGTGCGCTATAGAGCTCCACATTTAGCGGAGGAGTGCGCTATAGAGCTCCACATTTAGCGGCGTAGTGCGCTATAGAGCTCCACATTTGGCGGAGGAGTGCGCTATATAGCTCCACATTTGGCGGAGGAGTGCGCTATATAGCTCCACATTTAGCGGCGGAGTGCGCTATAGAGCTCCACATTTAGCGGCGGAGTGTGCTATAGAGCTCCACATTTAGCGGAGGAGTGTGCTATAGAGCTCCACATTTAGCGGTGGAGTGCGCTATAGAGCTCCACATAGAGCGGAGGAGTGCGCTATAGAGCTC
>JAGGCT020003527.1:0-13431 GCA_017654935.2 Phymorhynchus buccinoides
ACAGAGTTAAATGCTGTCATGTTCCCTTTCGTAAGGGAATGCTCTCATGTTTCCCCGTAGTCAGAATGGAATGCTGGTCATTGCTCATGCTCCCCGTAAACAAGGGAATGCTTCTCATGTTCCCCGTAGCAGAGTGAAATTGCTGCTCATGTTCCCCGTAGCATAGGGAATGCTGCTTGTGTTACCCGTAGCAGAGGGAATGCTGCTCTTGTAGCCCGTACAGAGGGAATGCTGCTCATGTAGCCTGTAGGCAGAGGGAATGCGCTCATGGTTCCCTGTACAGAGGGAATGCGGTTCATGTTTCCCCATAGCAATAGGGAATGCTGCTAATGTTGCCCCGTATCAGAGGGAATGTGCTCGTGTTCCCCGTAGCAGAGGGAATGCTGCTCATGTCCCTTTACGCAAGGGAATGCTGTCTCTTGTTCCCCGTAGCAAACGGAATGCTGCTCATGTTCCCCGCAGCAGAGGAATGCTGCTTGTGTAGCCCGTAGTAGAGGAATACTGCTCGTGTAGCGGTAGCAGAGGGAATGCTGCTGATGTAGCCCGTAGCAGAAGGAATGCTCTCTTATTCCCCTACAGAGGGATGCTGTTTCATGTTCCACGTAGCAGAGGGAATGCTGCTTTTCCCCGTACAGAAGGATGCTGTTCATGTTCCCGTAGAAGAGGGAATGCTGCTCTGTTGCCCGTAGCAGAGGGAATTTTCTGCTCATGTTCCCCCGTAGCAAGGATTCTATGCACTGTTTCCCCTAGCAGAGGGAATGCTGCTCAATGTTCTCCGTAGGCGAGGAAATGCTGCTCATGTTCCCCGTATTAAGAGGGATGCTGCTCATGTAGCCTTAGCAGAGGGATGGTGCTCATGTTCCCCGTAGTCAGAGGGAATGCTGCTCATGTTCCCAGTAGCAGAGGGAATGATGCTCATGTTTTCCCCGTAGCAGAGGAATGCTGCTCTTTTCCCCGTAGCAGAGGAATTGCTGCTCAATGTTCGCCGTAGTAAGGGAATGCTTCTCATGTTCACCTGTAGTAGAGGGAGCTGCTCATGTTCCCTGTAGTAGAGGGAATGCATGCTCATGTAGCCTGTAGCAGAGGGATTGCTGCTCATATATCCGTACGAGGGAATGCTGCTTGTGTTGGCCCGAGCGATGGAATGCTGCTTGGTGCCGTAGCAGAGGGAATGCTGCTTGTGGTTGCCCGTAGCAGAGGGAATGATGCAAGTGTTTGCCCGTAGCAGAGGGAATGTTGCTGTGGTTGCCCGTAGCAGAGGCATCTGCTTCTTGTTCCCCGTAGCGAGGGAATGCTGCTCTTGTAGCCCGTAGCAAAGGCAGTGCTGCTCTTGTTTCCCGTAGTAGGGGAATGCGGCTCATGTTCCCCTAGTAGAGGTAATGTGCTCATGTTCCCCGTAGTAGAGGGAATGCTGCTCATGTTCCCTGTAGCTAGAAGGGAATGCTGCTCATGTTCCCCGTAGTAGAGGGATGCTGCCTCAGTTCCCTGTAGTAACAGGGAAGGCTGGCTCCTTTTCCTGTAGTAGAGGGATGCTGCTCATGTCCCCGTAGCAAGGGAACGCAGCTCAATGTTCCCCCTCGCAAGAGGAATGCTAGCTCAGTGTCGCGTGTAGCAGAGGGAATGCTGCTCGTATAGCGTGTAGCAGAGGTAATGCTGCTCATGTTTCCCCATAGCAGAGGGAATGCTGCTGATTACACCGTAGCAGATGGAATGCTGCTCTGTTCCCGCGTAGCAAGGAATGCTGGCTCTTGTTCCCTAGGTGTGGTTAGAGAGGGGTGGGCAGAGGGGAATGCGCTCATGTTCCCCTTAGCAGAAGGGACTGCTGCTCATTTCCCAGTCGCAGAGGTCATGCTGCTCATGTTCCCTGTAGCAGAGGGAATGCTACTCATGTAGCGTGTAGCAATATGGAATGCTGCCATGTTTCCCGTGTAGCGGAATGCTGCTGATGTATCCCGTAGTGCAGATTGAATGCTGTTCTTGTTCACCGTAGCAGAGGGGAATGCTCTCATGTAGCCGTAGACAGAGGGAATGCTACGCATTTAGCGTGTACAGCAGATGGAAATGCTGCTGATGTAGCCTGTAGCCAGATGGCATGCTGCTCTGTGTTCCCCGTAGCAGAGGGAATGCTGCTCATGTTCCCGTAGCAAAGGGAAATGCTGCTCTGTTCCCGTAGCAGAGGGGAATGCCTGCTCATGTTCCAGTACAGAGGGAATGCTGCTCATGTTCTCCTGTAGCAGAGGGAATGCTACTCATGTAGCGTGGTAGCAGATGGAATGCGCTTTTCCCCCGTAACAGAAGAATGCGTTCATGTTCCCCGAGCAAGGGAATTCTGCGCAAATGTTCCACGTAGTGAGGGATGCTGCTCATGTTCCCCGTAGCAGAGGGAATGCTGCTCTGTTCCCCGTAGCAGAGGGAATCTGCGAATGTTTCCCCGTAGTAAGAGGACATGCTGCTTCTGTTCACCCGTAGCATATGGGAATGCTGCTCATGTTCCCCGCAGTAGAGGGAATGCTGCTCCTGTTCCCCGTCGCAGAGGGAATGCTGCTCATGTCCCCGTATAGAGGGATGCTGCTCTGTTCCCCGTAAGCAGAGGGAAATATTCTGCGCTTGTTCCCCGTATAGGGGAATGCTGCTCATGTTCCCCGTAGGAGAGGGAATTTTATGCATGTACCCCGTAGTAAGAGTGATTGCTGCTCAAAAGCCCGTAGAGAGGGAATGCTGCTCATGTTTCCCATAGCAGAGGAATGCTGCTCCTGTTCCCCGTAGCAGAGGAATACTGCTCATTTTCCCTGTAGCCGAGGGAATGCTGCTCATATAGCCCGTAGCAGAGGGAATGCTGCTCATGTAGCCCTAGCAGAGGTAACGCAGCTCATGTTCCCCGTGCAGCGGGAATGCTGCTCATGTTCCCCGTAGTAGAGGAATGCTGCTCATGTTCCCCGTAGCAGAGGGATGCTGCTCATGTTTCCCTGTAGCGGAAGGGAATGCTTGCTCTGTTCCCCGTACAGAGTGAAATCTTCTGCGCTTGTTCCACCGTATTAGAGTCAAGGCTGCTCATGTTCCCCGTAGCAGAGGGGAATGCTGCTCAGGTTCCCCGTAGCAGAGGGAATTTATGCATGTTCCCCGTAGTAGAGTGAATGCTGGCTCTGTAGCCCGTAGCAGAGGGAATGCGGCTCCTGTTCCCCGTAGGCGGAGGGAATGCGGCTCATGTTCCCCGTAGCATAGGGCAATACTGCTCATGTTCCCCGTAAGCAGAGGGATGCGCTCATCGTAGCCCGTAGCAGAGGGAATCTGCTCATGTAGCCCGTAGCAAGGGAACGCAGCTCATGTTACCCTTACAGAGGAATGCTGCCTCATGTTCCCCGTTAGCAGAGGGAATTTTTGTGCATGTTCCCGTAGTAGAGTGAAGCTGCTGCTCATGTAGCCCGTCAGCAGAGGGAATGCTTGCTCCATGTTCCCAGTAGCAGAGGGAATGCTGCGCTGTTCCCCGTAGCAGAGGGAAATGCTGCTCATAGTTCCCCGTACAGAGGAAGGCTGCCATGTTCCCGCGTATCAGAGGGAATGCTGCTTTCATGTCCCCGTAGTAGAAGGCTTCTGCTCCATGTAGCCCTAGTCAGAGGGATTCTGCTCATTTTCCCCGTCGCAGAGGGAATGCTTGCTCATGTTTCCCCTGTAGCAGAAGGAATACTGCTCATGTTCCCCGTAGCAGAGGGAATGCTGCTCATAAAAAATAGCCCGGAGCAGAGGGAATGCTGCTCATGTAGCCGTAGCAGAGGGACCGCAGCTCATGTTTCCCCTTAGCAAGAGGGAATGCTGCTCATGTAGCCCGTAAGCGAGGGATGCTGCTCTGTTTCCCCCGTAGCAGAGGGAATGCTGCGCTCATGTTCCCCGTAGCAAGAGGGAATACTTGCTCTGTTCCCCGTACATAGGAATGCTGCTCATATAGCCCGTAGCAAGGGAATGCTGCTCATGTAGCCTCTTAGCAAGAGGGACCGCAGCTACATGTTCCCCGTATCTAGCAGGGAATACTGCTCATGTTACCCCGTAGCGAGGGAATTTTTAACGCATTTCCCCGTAGTATAGTGAATGCTGCTACATGTACCCGTAGCAGAGGATGCTTGCTCGTTTCCCCGTCGCAGAGGGATGCTGCTCATGTTCCCCGTAGCAGAGGGAATACGGCTCATGTTTCCACGTAGCAGAGGGAATGCTGCATGTAGCCGTAGCATAAGGAATGCCTGCTCATGTAGCCCGTAGCAGATGGAAACAGCTCATGTTCCCCTTAGCAGAGGGAAGTGCTGCTCATGTTCCCCGTAGCAGAGGGAATGCTGCTCATTTTCCCCGTAGGCAGAGGGAATGCTGCTCATGTCCCCGTAGCAGAGGGGATAGCTGGTCATTTTTCCCCCGTATCAGAGGGAATGCTGCGTCATGTTCCCCGTAGTAGAGGGAATGCTGCTCATGTTAACCCTGTAGCAGAGGGGTGCTGCTCTTGTTCCTCCGTAGCAGAGGGACTGCTGCTCATGTTCCCCGTAGCAGAGGGAATGCTGCTCATGTTCCCTGTAGTAGAGGGAATGCTGCTCATGTTCCCCGTAGCAGAGGGAATTTTGCGCATGTTCCCCGTAGTAGAGGGAATGCTGCTCATGTAGCCCGTAGCAGAGGGAATGCTGCTCATGTTCCCCATAGCAGAGGGAATGCTGCTCATGTTCCCAGTAGCAGAGGGAATGCTGCTCATGTACCCCGTAGCAGAGGGAATGCTGCTCATGTACCCCGTAGCAGAGGGAATGCTGCTCATGTTCCCAGTAGCAGAGGGAATGCTGCTCATGTTCCCTGTAGCAGAGGGAATGCTGCTCATGTAGCTTGTAGTAGAGGGAATGCTGCTCATGTTCCCCTTAGCAGAGGGAATGCTGCTCTTGTTCCCAGTAGCAGAGGGAATGCTGCCCATGTAGCCCGTAGCAGAGGGAATGCTGCTCATATAGCCTGTAGCAGAGGGAATGCTACTCATATAGCGTGTAGCAGAGGGAATGCTGCTCATGTAGCCCTTAGCAGAGGGAACGCATCTCATGTTCCCCGTAGCAGAGGGAATGCTGCTCATATTCCCCGTTGTAGAGGGAATGCTGCTCATATAGCCTGTAGCAGAGGGAATGCTGCTCATGTTCCCCGTAGCAGAGGGAATGCTGCTGGTGTTCCCCTTAGATAAGTGAATGCTGCTCATGTTCCCCGTTGCAGAGTGAATGCTGCTCATGTTCCCCGTAACAGAGAGCAGATGCTCCCTGTTCGCCAGTGGGGGGGGTGTAGCAGATGGAATGCTGCTCTTGTTCCCCGTAGCAGAGTGAATGCTGTCTCATGTTCCCCGTCCCGGAGGGAATGCTGTTCTTTTTCCCTTGTAGCAGAGTGAATAGCTGCTCATTTTCCCAGTAGCATAGGGAATTCTGTTCATGTTCGACATGTGACTATAGGGAATGCTGCTCATGTTGCCCCTTAGCAGGAGGGAATGCTGTTGTACTTCCCCGTAGTAGAGGGAATGCTGTTCATGTTCCCCGTAGTAGAGGGAATGCTGCTCATGTTCCCCATAGCAGAGGGAATGCTGCGCGTGTTCCCCGTAGTAGAGGGAATGCTGCTGATTTGCTGCCCGTAGTAGAGGGAATGCGGGACTCATGAGTTCCTGTAGTAGAGGGAATGCTGCTCATGTTCCCCGTAGCAGAGTGAATGCTGCTCATGTTCCCCTTAGCAGAGGGAATGCTGCTCTTGTTTCCTGTAGCAGAGGGAATGCTGCTCTTGTTCCCTGTAGCAGAGGGCATGCTGCTCAAGTTCCCTGTAGGATAGGGAGTTCTGCTCATGTAGCCCGTAGTAGAGGGAATGCTGCTCATTGTTCCCTGTAGTAGAGGGAATGCTGCTCATGTAGCTCATAGCAGAGCGGATGCTCTTAATGTTGCGTGTACTGGACTGATTGAAGCTCACGTTGTCTGCAGGACAGAGAATAGACAGATTCAGTTTCAAATTGTGCCAGAGAAGCAGCATAAATCGCAAAATATCGTCATTATAGTTGTCATTAAACCATGCAATCCTTAGTTTTATTAGAACCTAGAATTTATATTTAAAAAATGGTTTTATCTTAAACATTTATCAGCCATTCAAATCTACCCCCACTTGTGGTTGCTTTGCTCCCCCCTTGTTGGGACACCGGGAGGGTCTTTCGTACAAATATTCCCCCACCTTCTGGAAGTTCCTGTGCTTGTAACTCTTCTCTAAATGTGTCACTCTCTTTGACTCTGCCTTTTCCCCTTTGCTTACTGTCATCTGCTATCAGTCTATCAGTCTATCTTACTGGTCCATTCTCCTGCTTTTTTTTCTATAAATTGTTACAAAGATTTCTTCAGCCGAAGTCGGACTTGCTGCTGGGCCTAACTATTTCCTAGTTAGGCGCATAACGGCAGCATGACGCATCTACGCTCATGTGACAGGAAACTGTCTGAGCGAACAAAGAAGAAGAGGTGGTTGCTTTCTGAAGAAACAAACAACCGTGATGTTGCCTTCTAGTAAACACCAAACAGTAAGCTTAAAACAATTTAGGCAGTAAGGTAGTTTTTTCATTGAACTTTGTAGGGATCGGTTGTTACACGTTCATTGGCAAATTCGTTAGTCTCCCGTTTTAACAACTTTCTGTTTGTGAATTTGTTTGTTAGTCCCCGAGCCGAAGGTTTCAGGGAGCAAATTGTTTTTTCAAGTGTCTGGTCCTTCCGTCCGTCCGTCCGGCGTGCGTCCGTCCGTCCGGCGTGCCTCCGTCTGTCCGGCTATTCGTCCGTTTTTTTCTCAAAAACTATTCAGTCTATTATCATCAAATTTATACATTTTGCCAAGATGCAAGCTATCTTCCACTGATGTATTTAGTTTTACATTAAGGTCAAGGTCGCGCCAGTTACGGGGTTCAAACCCCGAAACACATAATCGCTAATATCTCGCGAAAGTTTTGCATGTATTTTAATGCAGGTTTTTATCACAACATTTCTTGATGATGGTCTATAACACAGTTGTCATGAATTTTTCTGTGCGCGCGTGTGCGCATGATCGCGCGCGCTCAAATCACGGGTCCGAACCCCAAGGAGAGAACTAAAGAAGGGCGCTTCTGGCTCAGACTTTTTTAAAATTTACCCCCATTTTTAGATACAAAACCACTACTTTTAGGGGTAAAAAAGCAAAAATCCGTCCTCCCTTTTACTTCATTTCCCCCCAAAACAACATTATTTTTAACCCCTCCCAAAAACACCAAAAAAGCAACAAAAATACAAAACAAACCCGCACACACACACACACACATTTACAAACATTTGTACTGACTAGGAAAATCTGTTTTTAACACTAGTTTACAAAATTTATCTTTTCTTAGCCTTTGTTTAATTATTTCTTTTTCTTCTTTTGATTCAACAACATCATTTTCATCAAGACACTCGTCAAAGCTGCGTTTGTCTTTAGTAAAAAACCAAAACGACTGTCTTTAACTGTTCTCTAAAGTCCTTTAAAACCGAATTATACTTCTGCGTTAAAATCCATACGCTAATTCCTGCATGCCGACCACTGAATGCTAGTTTTGCTAAACTATTTCTTTTTTGGACTATGTCTCTTTCAGCCGAACAGTCATCAATAATAAATAAAGTCGATGTTCCTTTAAACAGTTTATAAAAATGCTCCAAACATTCGCTTAGCTTATCACTTGGATTATCAAATAGATTTCATCATCTGTCCAAATGAACTTTCTTTCTTAATAAGACTTGTTGAATTCTAAAGTCGTGCAGAATATTACTGTGTGTTCAAAGTGATTACGATAAACCGTTTGTATTAAATCTAAAGCAAACACACTTTTTCCACAGCCTGTCATTCCACAAAATAAGCCACAATGAGGTTCTTTCGTAAGGAAATTTAAATCAGTCTTCAAATCCATTATTTTAATACACGATCTCTTTTAATCTATTTCCTTCAATGTTTAGCTGAGCATCACATACTAAATATACATAAATAAATATTTGCTTACTCACTTCCGCTGCTTCTTTATGGATTTGAATGTTTATTCCTCCTGACCCATCACCAACTGTTCTTCCACTGCCATGTAGTTTGTTGTCTTCAGTTGTTCTAAGATCGAGCCACATAGCATACTTCGAAGATAAATAATCTTCAAGTCTAACATCATGAAGATGGAGGTCTTTGCAAACAAGATCAGCTGCTGGATCTCTTTGTAGTCCACCTCCACCCATCAGTTTCCGTATTTCATCAAAATGCTGATAAGGTAAAAGACCGCTTGCAAACAGTTGATTCGGTTGTCCTTCAATCGTACACGTTAGTTTAGTTATTTTAGGATTATGAAACTTCTCGCTTAATCTGTTAAAGGGTTTTTTGGACTCCTCAAACAGCAGCAAAATCCCTTTCAACGACCTTGCTGATGTATTCAAATCGATGTTCCAAATTGTGTCTGACGTCATTTTGGTTATTTTACTGTGCTTTAAAATTCTGTTGTAGTATATTGCAAATCTTGACTGATATTGTTGCGAGATCAACCGAGCTAATTCTTGATGACGAACAACTTCAAACTCTAATGTGATGTCTGAGATACTATACTTTGCATCAGGATCTGTCGATCTAATAACACGACTGTAATCATTAAAAGTTAATTCATACATAAGCCTATCTTGTAAAGCAACCTGATAATACGGGGAGTGCGTGTTTAGCAGTTCAAAGTCAAGAGGTATATAAAATCGATTACCATAAACTTGCGCAACCAACTCATCTTTATTGTTAGCTTTTTTGTCTCCAGCATCTATTCTATGTTTGAGACCATTATCTGGCTGTATTCCCTGATAAATCCTATCTTTTCTTTCATTTTCTGTGAGCCATAAATCACTATAACTCAAAAAGACATCTGCGTTATCTAAAGACATTACCTCTCTCCCTTCAAGTTTAATTGTAATCTTACTAACGATCGCTCTACCAAGATTACCAACTAGAGTTCTGTTTGGATCCGTCTCTGACTCCAGGCCTATTTTAAATGCGAGACGAGCGGTACCTGGCACAATTACTTCATTAGATCCCAGACTAGGAAATCTTACTGATAATATTTGTCTTTGATCGTTAGTTGAAGGATTATTACTTATAACGATAGTCTGCCTGGTTCCTTTAACACCGAGTTGTTCTTTTAACCGTCTGTATGGATCAATAATTGTTCCGTATGATTGTGACATCTCTTTTCTTTTTTTAAAATAAAATGAAAACATAATTATAATAAAAACATGGCAGGAATAGAAGCAGACAACGATTATGATGTTTTTGAACCTGGAGATGACATGAGTGAAGCTACATCGTCTCGTCATCAATCAACTTTAAGACGTGAACTAATGGAAGGTAAAGTAAGATCGTTTTATGAACGCATAGGACAAGAACCACCTGAAGTTTTTGATTCTAATGACTTTGAATTAAAAGACAACCATTTATTTGCAAAAGGTGAAAATGGTGAGCTAGTCCGACTTACAACTAAACCAGACCCCTCAAAGTTTTTAAAAAAGAGTACAGTTCGTCAAAGGTTCAGTGTTAGTGATCAAAGACGATTTAACATCGAACCAGACCTAAGAACAAAAGCTGTTTCTAAACTTCAAAACACACTACAAAGACCTACTGATTCCCAACTTCAATCAATTCCCCTTAAAGACTTAAGCGCAACTGCAGACCAAATAATAGAAATGGAAACTAGTTTTATAACTGATGAAGAACCCATCCAAAAATTCAACACGACCTGCCATTACCTATGAGAGAAATAATGGCTCTCAACGAATCATTAAAATCTATCAGAGGCGAGTTAACAAATAATGTAGCAAAGTTAAGCGAACTTGATGCTCACATTGACAGAGAAAAACAAAAGTTGGTTGAAGCGGACGACAACAACCTAGGACAAGACGTGAAAGACAGAATCCAACAAAGACTAGATGATCTTCAACAAGAGAGAGCAGCAAGACTAGAAGTACTGTCAACTAACCGCGAACAATTACGAACACAAGTTAGCAGAATAAAAGAAACCATCCAAAGAATTTTACATGAAAACACGACGTTAGCTGAACGAATAAAAACTTTATTTAAAGAGCAAGGAGTCACGATTGCGAGCGTTATGACAGCTTTAGGGTTTGCAATCTCTACTTTAGTGTTTGCTTTAACAGGAACAGGTGGTGGTGGCGGCGGTCAATTACCTTCTCCACCGTCAAACGATAAGAATTGGATTAAAAAACAACTGGAACATTTAACGAATCTATTAAAAAAATTAGGAGAAAAAGCATTAGATGCGCTACCCGGTATATTAGGTGGTATTGTTAGTTGGCTTTTTTCTACTGCAAGTAAAGTAGTCGGTTTTATGGCTGAACATTTATGGATGCTACTAGTTTTACTCGTAGGATTACACTCTAGCAAAATAAAGATTAAGACTTAGTGAAATAAAAATAAATTAAACCCGCCGCTGTCAAAAAATAAACTAATGCCGTCTTTTCGTTTTCATGGCTGCTAGGGTTTACTGGGTTTACAGGGTTTACAGGGTTTACAGGGTTTACTGGGTTTACTGGGTTTACTGGGTTTGTCGGCTTAAGTATGATCGATGACGTTGTAGAATTCATTTCTTTGTTTTTTCCGACTGTTTGATTATCTCCGGCTATAAGGATTTCGTTGTTATAGTTTACAATTGTTCCTATTTGAAGTCTGAGATCAGAGGATAGCATATACGTATAATCCACTACCAACAGCAAAGTCTACCTTCGATCTTGCGAATCTCAAAACGTCTTGATACCTTTTAATACTTGCTGGCAGATCAACTGTAGAATTGATTGCATCTTCTAAATTAGCTAAATACTGTTTTTGCGCATCAAACCTAGTAGAAGGATCCATTATTTCCGACCTCACTTGCGCTTGAGATCCTAGCAAACACCACACGTAAGTACGAATATAATCATTTACTCGTTCTATTCCCGCCTTTGTCAGTCCTTCGGAAGTGTCTAAAATAAATGTTGACCACGTGTTTTTATGTTCTTGCTCTATTGATCCTATATGAAAAGTCCTACCTGAAGAAAATGACGTGAAAGGTGGATCCCAATCATAGTTATATTTTCTGTGAACTCCCCAATAATACAGTGTACCTAAACCGTGATTACTATCTAACTTTTGTCTAAAGTCTGTATGAAAATTAATATTGAACTCGTTACAAATCCGTTCAAAGGCCTTCATGTCAATTCTGTTGTTAAACGGATTAAAAGTTTTGTCATGCAGTAATGGAGCCTGCAGTTCAGACAAAATACGTCTGATTGTGTAATAGAAATGAAATCTATAAACTGCTTTTACAATGAGATCAGGATGATTTAAGTGATAAGTGAAAGAAACACCACACCCTGTTGTTTGCGCAAAACACAGCCAAGTTTACCTGTTTTTTATAAAACTGCATTGGATGACTAAACCATGCATTGGCAACGCTATCATGTTTGATGGGAGGATTTAAATAATGAAGTAACGGATTACTAACTTTAACTTTAAAGGAATCAAGACCTAGCTTGCCCCGACTAAACTGTCAACAGCTATAGTGTTTAGGGTTATATGATCCAACTGCATATTTAGCGTCTTTGTTATATTTAAAAGAATTCATTTATATATTCGCATATAAAAATGTTTATTTATATAACTGATCAAGACGAGCCAATATTTTTACAATGTCCCATTGAATATCATGGTTCTCTAAAAGTAGCGCTCTATGAAATTTATTACAAAGTTAAATGGTTTAACATAAGCGAATCCTTAAAAAATAATTGGATAAGAAAAACTACCAGTGAAGGGATGATTGAACTAACTATACCTGACGGTTATTACGGCTTTTGTTCATTAAAAGAGATGTTAAGTGGTTTTGACATTACTTTAAAACTTAATGATGGAAATTTAAAAGTAACGTTGATATTTAAAGAGCAAGAGAGGAGTAGGTTACAACTTTGCAGGAGAACTAGCAAAAATGTTAGGGTTTAGAACTGACAACAGGGATATATTCAGCTTTTTAGTCACAGAAAGTAACAATACATTTGAAGGAGACAACTCGCTTAATCTCGGAATACATTCTTTATTATACTGTCCCATTAGATGTCTTGAGTACGGATAACAACTTATTTGATAACCAGCTGTCTACTGTTTTAAGAGTTCTCCCAACATCAAAAGCGTCATACTGTGATTACGAAATTATTACGTTTCCAAATTTGCAGTTTAAAGAATTAAGTTGTGGGGTTCATGATTCACTAAAGATAAGAATAACTGATGAAAAAGGAAAAGAAGTTCAGTGCAACAGCTTGAATGCTTTATTAGAAATAAAATAATTTGATATAAAAAGACAATGTCGCGCGGACCAGATCAACCGGTTATGCTTGACCCTGTTAGATGCACAACTTTAGAATTGAAGGACCTAGCAGACACAGAAGACTTCGATCTGAATGGAGAGATAGGAGCGCTGTATGGTTTTGAGTACACAAACAACGGCTGTTATAAACGTGCAGAAGTAAGTGATAAAAAGGTTCATAAACTAGAGCAATTGTGCAATGTAGTAGCTGATAGTGTTGGCCAGTTTTAATATAAAGTTGTTAAGAAAAAGGACAACAAATGGCACATACTTCCATTCTTTGATTGGGAAATTAAGTTTGAATTTTTAAGCCCGTTTACATTCTTTGATAATAACAAATACTTTCGCAAATCATTTAACTCAGGACCATTACATATTAGTCTGATTCCACAAAACAACAGCTGAAGAGAAATAGCAATCAAACCGTATAAAAAGAGATAAAAAAGTATGCTGCACAGAAAAAAGACAGTGACAAAAGACGCCGCCCACGCAAGTAGAGGTTCATTCCCTCAATGGTTTTAGCAGACGAATTTACTATGATATTTGAACTTTCTGTTAGAGCAGACAACCCTGATTGCTCTACCTGTTGGTGTTAGCGACAACCTTATGAAAGGGATTCTTATTTCTTGGCAAAACTTTGGATGTTGAATCAGTGAGATGTACTATTGTTATTCAAAACCGCGGTGAAGAAATTAAGGCTGTGTCGACCAGCGATAAAGTTATATTGAGTGTTTATCCAGACAATCTTAAAGAATTAACGTAAATTAATGTTACTAATTTAGATCTCATTGGTTTTTATTACACTGAAAGCATTTTGTCTTATGATCTTCTTAAAATGATAGCTAGTGCAAATTAAATGTTAAATTTTTTATTTAAAAAAAAAGAAAGATGTCCGTTAAAGTATATCCAAAAATACTGAAAGAAAATACTGACAAAGAAAAGACTGTTGGTGGTGATGATCCTGAAATCAGAAATTTCAGATTGTCTACCATTACAGAAATAAAAAGAGAATTGGAAAAAGACCTCACTAGTTACAACAGAGCTAACGA
>JAGGCT020003528.1:0-13428 GCA_017654935.2 Phymorhynchus buccinoides
ACGAGGAGCCGGCAGACTCCTCCCTCTTTCCTCTTTCTCGCCCGCATTAGTGCAAAGCCAAAAAAACAAAACAAAAAAGCTTGTTTACTGTATGTGTGTTTGTGTATGTGGTCAGTCCGTGCGACTTGGTTGTTGTGCTTACTTAATGAGGGATGAATATGAGTCGGTGCGATAATGTTTGGTGCTTGGGCGCACGGTGTGTGTGTGAGAGAGAGAGTTTGCTTTGGTATATGCTTTGTTGCTGGTTTGTGTCTTCTTGAATGGATGTTTTTGTTGTCTATATTGTTGATAATAATTGATTGTAAAGCACTTTTGGCTCATCTGAGGTAAAGCGCTATATAAATGTACTTTATTATGAGTACTGTAAAGCATTTTTCGACTGCACTTTAATATATGAGTCAACACCCCCGCCACCCCCCACGAAAGGTGGCAGAGTGTTAGACGTTCGCCTGCCAAATGTAATTCGTGACTGTGGCATGATTGACCCGGGTTCGAGAACCTTGCTTCGCCCTTTCTTTCTAGTTTGACTGGGAAATCGAACTGAACGTCGAGTCCTTCGATGGGAACTGAAAGCGAATTTCCCATTGGATAACAGACACGTTATTGAACACCTGCTAGAGAAAAACGTTTTGTGTACAAATTACAATGTTTGCAGTGTAAAGGATTTTAGGTGGTGTTTTTCTCTTTTTAAAAGAAAAGGGGTCCCTCCTTTGCGTTCAACTCTTATTGTTGTTCCTTTTTCTGTAATTTAATATAATTAATGCATAATTTCTGCTGCTGCCAATTCTGTGTAACTGAAAATATTTAGAGAGCACCACAATACAAGCATTTTGATTGCATGGATGCAACTTTTCCTGGTATACAAGGACTTTGTTTTTTGAATTTTGCCAGAATAGGAAGTTCCCTTTTTTTAAAATTTATTAAAACGAGATCTTTGTGTGTCTATTGTATTTTTCAAACACTTTGAAATAAGCATTTTGTATAAATTGTGGAAAAAGCAAACTATAAAATACTTTCATAAATCAATTTTTTCTTCAGCTGCGGGGGGACATTACCCCTAGACCCCGACCTTTCAGGGTTTTATGATTTTGTGTAGTTGCAACGCCATATTCTTGTACTCCCCTTTATACATTTATTGCTGCTTTTATTGCTTACTTTTGGCAATGATTAGGTACTTTATAATAGTCACATGTTGCTCTCCACATGGAGAGCGCGTTCGCAGCCAGAGGCGTGGCCACCCATTATAAAAATAATAAAATTGTGTGACTGATAGGGGGGGGGGGTGGGGGGGGGGGGGGGGGGGGGGGGGGGGGCAAATTTGACCAAACAAATGACAGCTTTTTTTTCATGGCCACTCACTATTGGGTTTAACTTGTGCTAAGTGCATGGACACACAGGACCTCAGTTTATCGTCTCATCCAAAAGACTGAGTCCACGTTCAGACCGTAAGGCCTAGGCCAGAGTGAGAGGGAAAAAAATCCCTGTACCCAGATTCGAACACTCAGGTGTTTACTTGACACAAAAAGCGAACGCGCTAAATAAAATCGCTACCGCCCCTGTGCAACCCTCTTAAAACCACCTAAACAAGTTAAATATGCGTTGAACCCAACAAAAACGAAAGGCCAACTTCAACCGAAGGGGCGCTATCGGGTGACTGTGCAAACAACTCCTACAACCTAAACCAACAGAGTTAATATGGTAGGGCTGGGGTGAACCAAACAGAAAAGGCCACTCACGAAGGCCTAACACTGTCAAACACTCTAACACCTAGAACATGGGTTAAATATGCTTGAACCAAAAGAAAGGCCAACTCAGCCATCGCCTGGGCGTGCTAGGCAAGCGTTGATCGGGTTGTTGTTCCTCTTGTTGCCGGTGGCCTCAGACGGTGCTTTCGTGCGGGTGGTGCTCTGCGCCTCGATTCTGTGACCGGAAGAAAAATTTCATATTAAAAAAACCCACCTATGGAGGAGACGGGGGGAGCTATTGTATATATAACAGAGAACAGATTCTCAGAAACAACCAAAAAGGAGGAAAAAAAAACCGGGTCTGTTTCCCGGTGAAGGCTGTCGCGTTGCAAATTTGCAGCGCTACAGTCAGTTTTAGTGCAGCGCGCAACTATAAACTAATAAGACTTCACTTGTGCTTCCAAGTGTACTCTATCCAGGACAGGAAATAGTTAGTTTTGTTTTTTTAAAACGGAAAAAGTGATATTTTCCCATTCTTCAATCCCATATAGAGACCGCACTTTTTTTTCCGTCTAAGAGGGTTTCGATAGTGTTTTGATACACAAACTCTCATTTAGCAAGCTGCAAATTTTGTTGCAGAGCGCAAATTTGCACGCACACCAAGGCTACATCCAAACAAATGGAAAAAAATTCTGCTTTAAAATTAAAAACTTTGCAAACTGCAAGTAATGATAAGTAGAGCACTCTTGGCCACACCAAAGCAGTAACGTGAAATGTCCCATTTGAGAATGAACCCCCAAGAACAAAATATCAAATCAAAACGTATTAGCGTATTTTACCAGTCAACACCAAACCTAACCCAACCACTAGCCTCCCAAGAACACCCCTACCCCACCCCCCAATGTTCTCAATGGATTTACACCGATCTTCAAAAATGACTGTCTGGAGCCATCGAAAGGAAAGGAGAGAAATCCTCCAATGGAGGAAACATCCTCATCTCTGATAAATGGTTCCCCTCCCCTACCTATAATTTCAGTCTTTACTTGTAGCTTCCTCTAATCTGTCACTGTCTGTTTGACTCTGCCCATTTTTCCCTTTGCTTGATGTCATCTACTATCTTTTCTGCTGCCTTTATTTACCGGGTGTCCAGGTCTCCCTGTCATTTTTGTTTTCAGAAAGAAACCTTTCCCAAAAGATTCTCTCCAGCCGAGGTCCCGTAACTTGCTGGGCCTACCTATTTCTTAGTTAGGCAGCCTCAACAACACTACAGCAATTTTCTGGCCTGCCAATTCTCTCATTATGAGATATAAAAGATGATTTGAAATTTGATGATGCATAATTGACAGGAAACTGAAACCGATCCTAAAGAAGACAGAGTATGGAAAAAAAATCCAAATTATCGCTGGTGTGCAAAACAGAGACACAAGTGCGAAAGAACTCACTTCTCATATGTGACCACGACATCTCAAAAGGAACATTAAGTGTCAAACTGACCATATTCTGAGAAATTATAACTTTGAAAAAACTTCAGACAATTCTCTTTCCTTGTATGTCTCTTTTATCTCCTTTCTAATGATACAAAGAATCTTCTTGCATCTCTTTTTTTTCCTTGTTCCAGAGTTATGAGCATTTAAAGATCAGTAGGTTAGTGTCGGCCATTTTGATCCAACAGTCTAAAGTTCCAGGCTGCTGAAGAGAACACATGCATTGAACTAGCCGTTTTAAAGCACTTATAAAGACCATCTAGAGTCACATAAAGATTATCCTTTTATACATATGAAAGATAAGATTGCTGAGCACCAAAAATTACCTACCAATTGACAAAAATTGAGACCTTACTTGTGCAAGCCTGTTGTGTAAACTAGCCCAGGCGACTTAATTTCCCTTTCGTGTGCTGAGGTCACATATAGTCCTTTAGGCAAAAGATTGGCCACTTTGTTTCATAAACAACGTCCGAACAAACGACTTACCAAATCCATTTAAATTCTCATCATTTTGAAATCCTCCAGCATCCAATCTATTTGCCTCAGACCTGCCTTTTCTTCCTGTTTTACAGGAACATTGAAATGAGCGTCGAGTCCCTTCGGATTGGACTTAACTGGCTTAGCTAACGGCTATCTGACCGTGCGCGTGTATGTGCGCCTAAAAAAAAAAAAAAAAAACCAAAAAAGTGAACGGGTCTGCGAAAATTTTTGATAATAAGTCCGGTAGAATTTCCCGCTGCTCGGATATGAACAAAAGTTATAGAAGGAAAAAAAAAAAAGCAACAACAGCACCAAACAACGATGGGCAAAAAAAAAGAACAAAATTAGGATCAGAACTGACGACCAACAGACCTGTTTACCCCCCCATTACACAAGTCTTGTAGCAGTCTGGATGCTCAAATGATTAGTTTTTGGCTCAAAATGTTGTCATTCTTCATTAAACTAGTAATATTAATAGCATTATATTTCAATTTTGAAGAGCAGTAGAGGTCCAAATTGAGTAGATTGTCATAGCTGCCACCTTTTCCCCAAAACAAATCCTGGAGGGTGGTTGGATTTTCAATATGCGACACATTTACTGTGCGTCGGCAAACTGTGCAAAAAGCGCACAGTATTGTCCTGTGGACAGCTGTCGATGAATGTTGTCCATTTTTTTGCATTCGTCTGAAGAAGACAGGTCTTTTCTTTTTCCTTCTCCTTGCCTTCGGCTCGTTGGTGAGGTTACTTCAATGGCCGGCCATGAGACAAGGCCTAAAGACCCGCCAAACAAAGGATTGCACGGAGAAGTGCCCCCCCGCTTTCTAAATGATTCATAGTAACGAACTCTGCTCCGCAGAAGCTTCTTCCTGAAACCCAGTTTTCGTGTTTAAATAATCACTCGCTTCTTCTGAGGTCACTAAGCTGAAAAGTTCGAATCCGGGGAGTTTCACGGGACACGAACCGGGAGAGGGTGACAAATCCCGGGAAGCTCCAGGATTTAACCGGGAGGGTTGGCAGGTATGAAATAGTACTCGAAAAGAGTAAACTAGGTCTGCGACACTTACCTTTTCAGCGTTTCCCCTCCCCCCTCCTGGCGAGGTGGCTTGGTTCTCGTCGTCGTCGGAGGGAAAGGTCGTAGAAACCTGCCTTCTCCCTCAGCGTCTCCTTCCTCCAGTACTTGGCCAGTTTCTGTTCATACACAACTCACAACAATCGTTTCATCTTCATAACTACCCTATTGCGACCTGTTTACTACCTATTTAACATTACCCCTACACATTAGTCTGGATAGCTGAAATGAGTAGTTTGGGTTGCAAAATGTGTAGTTTTTTTAATTCATTAAACCATCAAGTAATGTTCACTGAAAATGATTAGTAATCAGGAATTACAGAGCATTATTTTCAGGTTTTTGAAGAGTAGTATAGATCCGAATTGAGTAGAATGCTACTTACTCAAAAGAAGTAGAGTGACAGTCTGGTTTTCTTTTCTTGGATTATAAGGCGAATTGGAGATTTTCAAGAAAATCTGAACAAATTTAAAGTAAAGGCGCCCTTGTTTATAAGGCGTACACGCTTGCAAACGAAGTTGAGTTTGAAGCCCGTAATGGTTACCGACCGCCTCACTTGTCATAAAACGATAGTTGGCTCCCTTCTCAAAATAAAATCGAACTTTATTTCCGTATTTGCGACTGTCACGGTTGTTTGGTGTTTGGACTTTTCTCCTTTTTTTCCGAAAATCATGTAGACATTATTGGCATTTTAAAGAGCTACAAAACGCTGCCTTTTTACATCCAATTGAAGGGCTACGGGCAATCTGTTGGACGTGTATCTGTCGGATTGATAACAAGGATTTTGAAGCATTTTTTTTGTAAATTTTTTGTTTACAATAAAAAATTAAAAAACCGCGGTATTGCGTCGTATTGCGTCGACCTCGTTTATCCAACACTTTTCGTGTTGTGACTCTATAAACTGTACTGACACTGCAGCAATCGTTGCCTCTCTTCCTCACAGAGTTTTTGCTCACTAATAATAGGGCGCACCTCGTGTTTATTAGGGCGATAGGTCCTAAAAATTGGAGAAAACAATAAAAACGTGGTGAGTGTGATTAGGAGGGGAGTCGAAATTGGAGAAAACAATATCGCCATATAGTTCAAAAATTACGGCATATATTTGTCACATAATTACACCCTGACGGATACGTTTTTCTGCAAGAAATACGTCAAGATCACCAGAAAGACAAGCCCTTTCACTCACTTTGCTCTGGTTTCCTAGAAATCAAACCGTCAAAAACGGCGATTCCTCCTTGGCGGAGATGCCGGAGAGAGAAAGCCATTTTGGACGGGGTGGGTGGAAGGCCACTCAGAGTGGTTGAAGCTTTTTTTTTTTACCCCCTTTGTAGTGCAGTAAAAAAAAAATTGGAGCTTTTTCCTTTGTTGTGAGCGAAACTCCTTTTGGTAAACTGTATAAAATAGCTAAACCAAATTTTAAAGAATAGCTTGTATTAAGTGGTATTGTGGAAATTTCGTGCAAACTAAATTGATCTGACTCAGGCGGCCATTAGAAAAGAATTTGACTTCCAGCACCTCCGCCAAGGAAGAGTCGCCGATTTGACGGTTTTGATATCTACGAAACCAGACCAAAGTGAGTGTTGCGATCTCCGTTAATGGTGTTTTCATGGTGATCTCGACGTTTTTCTTGCAAAAACTCCCTTTAATATTACGCAGTCAGATTATAACAAACCGCCGTCCTCTCTCATCCTCCAAAAGTTTAGGTCAGTTTTCTGTCCAATAACACAATAATCGCATTTCATCTTAAATAACATAGGCTAGAGCACCATGGCTACATCAAAATGTTGTTTTGCTATGAATGGTTGTGCGGGGATTGTTCTTTAGCCATGACAAGCTCCAAGCAAAACATAATCAGTATCTCAAAATCCCCTGAAGTCGGAGTGTGGTTGCTGACGTGGTGGGGTAATCAAAACTGGTTAGACACGTAATGTTCTCATCCCTAGCAGATGCAATTGTACCATACTGCTCAGGTGCTTCGGCTGTTGGGATGAGTCACTTTAAAGAAGCCAGGGTATGACAATACCCACAACAACAATAGCACGATTATGTCAAGGTAAATATGTGCCCTCTCGCCTGCATTTCTTGGTTAATTGTATTTTTCCCGTGTTTAGCCTTTCTTAACCATACATAAAGCTCTATTTTTAGGACTGTTTTTTCCAGCTAAATTCTCTTTTTGGAAACTAACCCGAACCCTATGCCCTAAACTAAGCCATACCACCCCACGTATGTACTGCAATACCACCGCGATTTGTCCCACAGTTTGGTTCGTTGCGTTTTTTTTTTTCCGTCTTATAGGGTGGGGGGTAGGTTTAGGTTTAGGGCTATGGATAAAGGGTTAGTATTCCAAAAGGTTTATTAGTTTTGAATGTTCCTAAAATACAGCTTTATTATGGTAAGAAAGGCAATAACGGAAAATACAATTAACCGACATATGTAGGGGGGGTGACACATCTAGACCTTTACCCAGCATTATAATTACACTGGCCATTTCTGCCAGTCGCTCTTTCAGTCGCTCGCTCTTCCTCCAAACGTTAAGCCAGATTCTGACTGAACACAACACACAATAATTTGATTTTATCATCATAATTTCTTTTCTTTCTAATGTCTTTGGTCAGTTGGTTGACAAAGGCTGTTGAAATTAAAAGCCCAAATTACGACCGAAAGCTTGTTGTTTTGTGCTTTGTTATGTAATGGAAAATCATGGTGACATCATGAGACATTGCCCTTCTTTGGCAAGTATTAAACTCACCCTCCCTTTAAGACCCCTCCCTTATTAAGACCGCATTTTGGATGATTTTTGAATGTCTTTATAAGGGAGGTTCCACTGTAAATAAAACCGGTTGCATTATAATAACCTGTTGCCTCTCCTTTTTTTTAACCCTTTCAACACCGCCATTGTCGCATTTTTTTATAGGCACCACAATTGATTTAACACCTATGCCACTTAAAGGCATCAAATTGGGGTCTATTATCCAAAGACCCCTATTGTCTTTGTTTTGGGAAGTAAGGATAGACCTTATTTTTTATATATGTCACAGAAAAATCCAAAATACTGCAGATGGATTTTGTTCTCAACACAGGTAAATTTAATGGAAATGTTTTGGCTGAAATAAGGCTGGCGGTGAAAAAGGTGGGGGTTTCTGTATTACTTACCTCATCAATATTTGGGTCGATGAAATCGGCGACGTTTTTCCCGTTGATGATTTCCGGGATGACGTCATACTTTTCTGCGGGATTGGGGAGGTCCCACTCCTCTGCCAATCAGAAATCATCACACATTTGTAAGCTATACTGTTTTCACTACATCAAGAAACCATGGTGACACATGATTATAACTAGAGCGTGAAAACGCTGGATCAACCATCCGCGTGGCGGCATTTTCGGGTCCAGTGACTTTGACCTATGACCTTCATTTTTTAACTTTGCCTAGATATCTTTAGTACTTATCTGCATGCAAAGTTTGAGTGTCCTTGGTCCCTCTGTTATCATGCCAGGTGTCTGGCAGCATTTTTCGGCTCCAGTGACCTTGACCTTCATTTTTTAATTTGGCCTAGATATTCTTAGTACCTATCTGTATGCAAAATTTGAGCATCCTAGGTCCCTTCGTTTAAACGTTAGTTATCGTGCTAGGTGCTCGGCTGTATTTTTGGCTCCTATGACCTTGACCATTTTTTTAAAATATGACCGAGATATTCTTAGTACCTATCCGCATGCACAATTATGAGCGTCCTAAGTGGATGGCCCCTCCGTTATCGGGCCACATGTTCGGCAGCATTTTCGGCTCCAGTGACCTTGACCTTTGACCATTTTTGAATTTGGCCTAGATATCTTTAGTACCTGTCCGCATGTAAAAGTTGAGCGTCCTAGGTTCCCTCCGTTCAAATGTTATCATGTTCACACACATAGATAGATAGTCGCTTCAGAATCCACTAAAAACATTACCAGCTTTCGCTCTCTTCGTTCGCGGCCTGGTAATTACACTGCTCACAAATTGGCAAGAAGAGACAATGAGGCTTTATACTACTTCTTCTCGTGGCGACACCAGGGCTATCATTTTAGGACTGAGTTGACCATGACACCTAGTGACGAGTCAGGTGTCAGAGACTTTTCTGTTGGCTATGTACTACTACTTCGTGACAGGCAAGGGCAATAATCTTATGTAACATGTTGCAGTTTAACGAGACAGGGCCAGAGAATTTTCAGTATAAAGCCTCATTAGATCTGTAAAATAACCAAAGATGTAGATAGATATTATCAAACCATTGCCATTTTCTTATTCTTATAAAGAGCATTTCATTAAAAAATAAATAATTAAAGAATGTTCTCCGAAATTAGATTATAAAAAAGAATGAAGAATTCAACCCAATTTTTGCTATATATCATTTTTTTCTTTCTTTACCAAAAGAGGTTAATTTCGGCAAAAATATGACAAAAGTGCAATTCTGAAAAGGGTTAATTAAACAACTAATATTTTACACGTTTTCAGACTTTCTCTCTGGTATCTCAAAAACAAGATGCAATAATCTCAATGAATAAAATCTTACAATCAATCTATAAAAAAAATAATGATAAAAAAAACCCAGCCAACAAATTATGACAAACCTATACTCCTTTGCCGACCATAGTCGAGCAAAGGACAAAAAGAATGAAACCAAGGGAAGCTTAGCGTGAATAAATTAAATGACCCATAACTCACTTCTCAAACCCAGCCAACAAATCACGACAAACCTATACTCCTTTGCCGACCATAGTCGAGCAAAGGACAAAAAGAATGAAACCAAGGGAAGCTTAGCGTGAATAAATTAAATGACCCATAACTCACTTCTCAAATCCAGCGTGTAATCGTCTCCCATCTCCATCTCAATGTCGCGTTCCTGAAACAGCAAGACACACACACACAAAAGAGTAAGACATGTGCATAATTATCTCTATCAATATCATACATGCCTTTAACTCATTCATTCAGTTCGTTCCACCCAATATATGTCCGGAATTAGTACAAAGCTGTTAATTTGATTCATTTGCTTCAAGGAAAAGTATTTGCACACCATACTCTTGGTCACTTCTAAACTTGCTTTGCTCCCTTAGACCACAATTTTGCCTCTGACTTTGCTTTTGTAGTGGTTTGTTGTGGGGAAACCTATCGGTGTAGAGAGGTTTTTTTAATATAAAGTCTATATATAATGCAAAAGTCTGATCTACCACTTCCCTGTGTCGACACCTGAAGTAACAACCCGTAATCTTCTTTCATTTCTCCTTATTGTTTATGTCATGTTTTGTTTGTGTGTATGGCTGGAGTGATTTGTGAGTTTTTTATAATATATCAAAATGTGTTGCCATGCGAATGAGTTAGTTTAATTCTATCTTTGAAACCATGGGGTTCAGAATCACCCAATAAATTGTGACCACAGACGGGACATTAAGTGTCGGCTGGGCTAGTTTCTCACAACAGCATTGGAAAGTCAAAAATCAAATTTGTTTTTGTCAAATTTTGACTTATGGGTATTTTTGTGTTCTCTAACAAAATCTTATCTTTCATTGTTTATAAAGTCATCATGTTCACAGGGTTCGTACAGATCTGTGTCCAAAAAATTCCAGGACTTTTTCAGGACCAGTTTACTAAATTTCAAGGACTCACTCTGGCATACCGGTCAATTTCGGTTTCGTTTCCGCCTGAGCTCCGCCTGAGTTGCTTGTGCTTCTGGCATTGACAATGGCTTTTTACAGCACTCTCATCCATGATGGTGATGTCAAAGTTCTTTTTGCACACTGTGCACCTAGCTTTCAGTTTTGAACTATCTGTTGACAGAGCTAACCAGCTCTGATATTCTTTTCTTTTTTGCAGCCATACATTGTTGAAAATGCAGTCTCCATTTTGTTTGAAAACGGAAGTACGGTAAAGGGAAGTAACTTCAGCGGCAGACAACTCGCGCAAATGTTGTCTGCTATGATCGCGATATCGGTATGACCTTAAAAGTTTTTTGCTTTTTTTATTTGAATTTAGTTTTAACCTTCAATTATTTTTTGTGGAGGACAGATTTTGACTTTGATGGATTGAGATTAAGGACGTGGTCAGACGATTTTGAAAATTCCAGGACTTTTCCAGGAGTCTTGGGGCCTTTGCTGTTTTTCAAGCACTTTTGAAGCCCTGGAAAAGGCCATGTCAATTTTCAAGGACCCTGTACGAACCCTGGGATAATCTTTATTATGGTCTCTAAATGGTCTTATAAGTGCTTTTAAAACGAGTAGGTCAATGGATTTTCTTCAGCTAGGCTAGACTTTAGACTGCGTTTTCTCAAAATGGCCAACGCTCACCCTACTAACTTTAAATACTCATAACTTTGGAACGGGAAAAGATACAAGAATGGTTTTTGTATCTTTAGAAAGAGAATTGTCTGAAGTTTTCAAATGTATAATTTTCTCAGAATGGTCAGTTTGACACTTATTTCTTTTAGTTAATGTCCCTTTCAAAAATAGAAGTCTGAACCAGTCTTTCGGATGAGATAATAAACAGAGGCTCTGTGTGCCCATGGACTTAGCACATGTTAAACCCAGTGGCAACAAAAACGTTGTCATTTGGTCAACATTTACCCACTCACCCTTACCTTCCTCATCAGTCACACAGAAACAAATTGCAAGCATGCAAGAGAACGTTTTTTCCAGCACAAACGTCTTTCAGGCATCAAAGAATGAGATTTTTTTCAGCCGAGAAAAATCCTTCCACCCGGATTTTCACCTAACGTCCAATGTTTTGTTGACGGGGGGGGGGGGGGGGGGGGGGGGGGGGGGAGGTACATACATTCCCCCCCAAAAATTTCACCACCTTTTCACCTAGCTCACGTCACAAGTTTTGTTCAGCGAGGAGGGGGGATAATCTATTCCGAAAATTTGGTTGGCACAAATTGCCTTCCACCCACATTTTCAGCTAACATCGCTACTTTTGTTGAGCAGGAACTACTCATTTCGCCTTCCTTCACACAAATGAAGCGAGTGAGCTAAAGCAACTTCCGGTTAACCAGTTTCAGAATCGCCAAATAGAGACTTGTAGATATAAGAATACGGCAAGATCGGTCCTTTACGCGGAATTTTTTTTTCCCGCGGAAGTTTTGAAAAATGTCAGCGGATTTTCCAAGAAACGCGCAATTCTTTCATGCCTGTTTACCTATGTAAACTTATTGGATAATTTTGGCTAAAAAATGGCTGGGGCCTAAAAAAGGCCGAAAGGTAATAAAGTAACCACATACCAAATAAATGTATGCTTAGATTTCTAGAGGGTCTCTCTTTATCCTCTTCTTCTGCGTTGCCAGGCCATATGACCATAATGGGTAAGGTACATATGTGTCTGGTTTTCAGTTTTCACTGGTCTCCCCGCTGCGTACAGCCGACACATTCCGATTTTTTTTGGAGGAGCTCAAAGGAGAAAAAAATATTTGGAAGATTTTTTTTTTTAAAAAAAAAGGCAGGAGAATGGGCCAATAAGTCAGAAAGATAGTAG
The DNA here is from genome assembly GCA_017654935.2 of Phymorhynchus buccinoides. Classification (NCBI taxonomy): domain Eukaryota; kingdom Metazoa; phylum Mollusca; class Gastropoda; order Neogastropoda; family Raphitomidae; genus Phymorhynchus; species Phymorhynchus buccinoides. Next base: position 12,211 of record JAGGCT020003528.1, read on the forward strand.
ATGACAATAAGCAAAGGGAAAAGGCAGCTTATTTTTTTCTGCATGTAGCAAACCAAGAGATGTACGGAACTAGAAGTGTGTAATACACATATAACACATACCGTATTTTCCCCAAACTGAGACCCCTGCACCTTATAACGTGACTGATAAAATAGTAAGAGAACATGGTAACAAAATCTGAAATTGGGGTACAATTTTGGAGGTGTGCCTTATACAAAGCAGGCATCAGAATAGTCTGAAGTCCAATCCTCTGAAAACTGCGGTAAAAGAGCAATACAGGCCCTAGACTGAAGAGGGACAACACTGAAATGAGTTCCCAACACCATCAAAAAGGCTTAATAATAGTATAGTGAACATCACTTTAAAATGATATTTAACACAAAAAGATAACACTCAATAAAAAGGCAAAACATCTGACAAGAGAAGCCAAGAAACTCTAAAGACCCCGTGACCCTCGGTTTTTTCTGGGTTGCTGTGACCCACACTATATAAATTTCCCCATATTCAAATCGAGGCTGCTCTTTAAACTGATGTGTCGCTTTCAATTTGGGGTAATTTATATGAGTCAGAGTCAGACTTGGTCAAGACAAGATTTCTTTCCAGTTATAAGAGGGAAAACACGTGAATCCCGTGATTGTTTTGACACGTGATCGGGTGGATCTTTAATCCTCTGAAATTTGCATATCATCTGACAATTCTGATCTTATAGTACGACAAATATTGTACACGCTGTGTGGCCCACTGACCAGTTTTCTCCTATTAGCCGCCGCTCTCTCTTTCCTCAGCTGGACCCCTGGGGGGATCACTGGGGGTCTCTCCTGCAGAAAAACAACCAACCATCAGTGTAAACACATCATCATTGTAAAAAACACCATACTTGTACAAACATACACTGTAATATCATCGCAACATTTCCTATCTTTTGCTTTGAAACACATCGCCTCGTCACCTTGGAGAGTCTTTTTTAAGTCGAAAAATTTAGTGGGTTTTTTTTTATTTCGCTTCTTCCCATCTTCACCTGTTTTTGTGTTCATGTGTAGCGCTGTGATGTTTTTGAGTTCAGTTATAAATATAATTGTAAAGAAATACCCTCATATGTGTGTGTGTGTGTGTGCGCGTGTGCACGTGTAGGGGTATTTGTCCCTCTGCACATGCGCGCATCGAGCGCGCATGTGTGTGTGCATGCATTGCGTGCGTGCTGGGAGATCTACAAAAAGT
>JAGGCT020000352.1:0-15000 GCA_017654935.2 Phymorhynchus buccinoides
CTTAGGCTCATGTTCTCTGAAGGTCTTGAGTATCTGGTCTTTTTGGGTCTGGGTCATGGCATGAGCCCTCGACAACTAATTGGCTTTCAGTTTTGGCAAGCCGGTAGTCCTAGTCATGTATAAATGTTCTTGTGTGAACTTAATCGATGTGTGTAAAGATGGACATTTAACTAATTTTAAATGGATATATTTTAAACCTAAGAAGTAATGCCTAAATGATGTAGTCCAAATGAGCAAGACATGAGAATGAATGATTGGTTTAAAGTGTAAAATATGATATTAAGGCTTTGGAAAGAATGTTGTTTTAGACGGTGAATTTAATCGTTTGAAATTTGTCTTACGGAAAATGTTTTGGATACTGGAGACTTAAGGATGGTGTTTTCTCTTGTTTTTGTCTCCAGTTTTTACGGCATGTCTTCGTGATGGAGTCAAAGATTGATGAATAAAGCATTTGAATTTCTACGAGGACTGTCAGTGTCAACGTTTGCTAGATTGTGGGGCGGAAATTCGAGAGCGCAGCAATAGTAAAAACTCGTGGTTGCCGTAGAAGGACCCAACGTCAACGAAGAATCTGGACTTGCCTTCCTTGGTAGCAAAGACACGACTCTAAGCGAAATTGTATCTCTGGAGGGACCCAACGTCAAGAATACTGGGACTAGCCTTCCTGAGAAGAAAATGTCTCTTTTGTAGTAAACTTTCGTGTCTGTGAAGGAACCCTATGTTGGGAAGTTCTTTAAGTTAGCCAAAGAACATTTGCTAAAGAACATTTGGGACTCTCCTTCAGACACTCAAAGAAAGTGTATGTTAAGCAACTACCTGCTCCTCATCACGCTGCTCAGTTCAACCAGCAGAGGGCTTGGTCTTTGACATCGCGCTGCCTAGTGTGACCTTCGCCTCAACCAGCAAACGGCCTGCTCTTTGACTTTGTGCTGCTCGACGCAGTCTTCATCTCAACCAGCAGACAGCTTGATCTCCAGCATCGCGCTGCCCAGCGCGACCTTCGCCTCGACCAGCAAAGGCCTGGTCTTCGACATCATGCTGCCCGGCGCGGCCTTCGCCTCAACCAGCAGACGGCTTGATCTCCTGCACCACGCTGCCCAGTGGGACCTTTGCTTCAACCAGCAAAGGCCTGGTCTTCGACATCACGCTGCCCGGTGCGACCTTCGCCTCAGCCAGACGGCTTGGTCTTCGACATCACGTTACCCAGTCGACCATCCTTGCAGTGACGTTGACCTTCATCTCCGTTGGAATTGGAATTCCTGGAGTGCTAATATCCTGCTGCTGTAAGGGGTGAGAAATAACTTTTAGATCCCTGCTGCTTGCACTATAATAAGGTTAGTTGTTAATTTTAAGAATTCCTATTTGGAGAGGAACAATGTATTGTTTTCTAAGATTAATGTTTAGGACTGTTTTTTAAAGGACTTTCTTTTCAGCCTAATTTTTTGTTGATTGTGTATTTGTAAGATTGATTTGTTCAGTATGGAAGGGCCTAGTATTGAATGTTTAGAAGAAGAAGCCTCTGGCCTCAAACAGTCTGGGCACCAGATAAGGCTTACAGAGAAAGGAAAAGAGTATCAAATAGACATTTTGTCAGAGACCTTTCATGTCGAGCAATCGGAGCTGCTGGATTTGCTGGCAGACACAGAAAAGAAGCTTAGACAGGAAAAAGTAGATGGCAATGCGATAGTTTCGAGGAGGATGGAAATCTCCTCGAAATTCCACTCTCTACAAAAAATAGCAAACAGATTAGAAGAGCTAGGCTGTAAAGATATTGAGAAGGAACTCGCAGAACTCTCAGTGCCAGTTGTTTATACCATAAATAAGACAGTGGCAGTCACTGCACATCAGAATAATGTTCAATCAGCTCATAGTGCAAGGTCTGTTTCAACTAGTAGAAGGTCAAGGACCTCCTCAGTGTCTTCAAGAAGGCTGGAAGTAGCTGCAGAGGCAGCTGCTCTGCACGCAAGACTTGAGGCACAACAGAAGGAAAACAAAAGAAAACACGAAATAGAACAGTTAGAAAGGGAAGAACAAATCCGTAAAAAGGATGCAGACATAAAAATGTCAGCTTTGAAAGGACAGCTGGAAGGGGAGAAAATCTTGGCTCAGATCGAAGAAGAAGAGGCCAGGTTGAGGGTTTGGGAGGAAGCTGAGTGTCCTCCTCGAAGTCAAAGCTCTAACTTGTCAGACAAGCCTGCAGAGCTTGAGAATGGGCCTGTGGTGAGACAAGAGAACACTCTCCCTTTGAATGAGAATAAGGCTGGTATATGTTCTAGCCATTCTGATAAGAGGGAAAATCAGGGATCGAACAATGGTAGTTTGCCAGAGAACAAAGATGAAAAGACCTGCAGTCATAGTTCTAACGACTCATCTCGAAGCGCAGAAGAAGCAAAGGATTGGTCAAATAGACAAAATGAAATGCATAAAAACTGTGACGGAGCAAGAACTTCTACCCTAAGACACGATGCCCCTCCCTTTCAACTCGCTCAAGCAGGAAATGAAAATGAAAATTTAGCTCAAGCCTTGATCCAGGCTGTCACACTTAGCCGCTTGCCCACCCCAGAACCCATGATTTTTACTGGAAATCCCTTGCAATACTCAAATTGGAAGGCTTCTTTCTCCTTCTTGGTAGAAAGCAAAGGAATTCCCCCCTTAGAGAAAATGTTAGCGGCCTCTTTATGCTGCGTGGTGAAAATGCCTATCAGCGAGCTATCGACATTCTTGAAGAGAGGTTTGGAAACACATTCATTGTGTCGGAGGCATTTAGGTCGAAACTTGAAGCTTGGCCAAGTGTGAAGAATAAAGACAACCGCGGTCTGCAGGGCTTTTCTGACTTTCTTTGGCAATGCACGGTGGCTGCTGATGAATTTGTTGGTTTGGAGATCTTGAACGATGTGCGAGAAATACGGAAACTTGTGGAGAAGCTTCCAGATTGGATGTCGCACAGATGGAATCACATTGTAGCCAACACAAAGGAAGAACAGCATAGATATCCATCGTTCAGCGAGTTTGCAGGCTTCGTCGCTAAGCAAGCAAACATTGTAAATGACCCCCGGTGTTTGGACAAGGTGCCTCTTGCAGTGTGTGTGAAAAATGCCAGAAGAAGCATCCAACCGTGTTGCATGATGATAACTTTCCAAAGTCTGACTCAATGGTGTCGACTCCTCAAGGCTCCTCTGAAGAGGTCTCCACTACAGCTACGAAAGAACTGAGGGAAAACAACCATGCAGACTCTCAAGAGAAAGGGTCTAAAAATGCAAAGGGAACAAACACTGGAAATCCTGTTGATAAAGCCAACAGTCGGAAAGTGCATTCAGGTGCCAAAGGTTCCTTGACTTCAATGGTGGTTCCAGTATGCCTTTCCAGTGGAACTAATCCTGACTCAGAAGTGATGGTATATGCCCTGTTGGACACAATGTCGGACTCGACCTTTGTTTCAAGTTCTGTGGCAGAAGATCTTGGCGCTCTCTCTCGACCAGCGATTTTGAAGCTGACAACTTTGACTGACGAGTGCTCCACCGTTTCCTGCAAGAAATATTTAGATCTCCAAGTGAGAGGTTTAACATCTGAAGGGAAAATATCCCTCCCTGTCACCTATTCGCGAAACCACATTCCAGTTGATGAGTCGCACATCCCAACATCTGAGACTGCAAGAGGGTAGCCTCATCTCCAACATATAGCATGTTCATTGCCATCCAAGCAAGAATGCCCCATCGGACTCTTAATTGGATATAATTGCCCTCAAGCATTGATGCCACTTGAAATCATCCAAGGAAAAGAAAATCAACCATTTGCCATTGAGACACAGCTCGGTTGGAGTGTTGTTGGTGGAGCCATAGAGGTTGAGGCTTTCGACGCATTCGGAAGCTCACATCGGTTGGCAACCAAGGAAATCCAGCAAGCTGATGGTATAACAGAATCTGTAGTTCACGTCTACAAGACTCGAGTGCTAGAAGTAACGACTTCTGATCTTGTCGATCTCATGGAAAGAGAATTTCGCGATGAAAATACAGGAACTCTCTCTCAAGAAGACATGAAGTTCATGCAGATCATGCAAAGCAACATTGTGAAAAGAGAAGACGGCTATTATCAGATGCCTCTCCCTTCAAGAGCGATGACCCCAACCTTCCGAACAATCGGCAGGCAGCTTTTCAAAGAGCTCTTGGACTGCAAAAACAATTCCAGAGGAAGCCGAAATACAAGGAGCACTATGTGGCATTCATGAAAGAAATTCTTGACAGAGGTGATGCAGAGAGAGTACCTCTAGAAGAGATAAATGCCGCTTGTCAGTGGTATATTCCGCACCATGGAGTTTATCATCCGAAGAAGCCAGACAAAGTGAGAGTCGTCTTCGACTGCAGTGCAAGATACCAAGGCACCTGCTTAAAAGATCATCTCCTTCAAGGTCCAGACTTGATCAACCCCCTCATAGGGGTTCTCTGTAGATTCAGAAAGGAACCCATTGCCTTCACATGCGACATTGAGAAAATGTATCATCAGTTTCGAGTGGAAAGGCGGCACCAAGATTATCTCCGTTTCCTGTGGTGGGAGGACGGGGATCTCTCCAGACCTTTGGTGGATTACCGTATGAAAGTACATCTGTTCGGTGCCACATCGTCACCTGGATGTGCCAATTTTGGACTGAAGCAAATTGCCACTGACCACAGACATCTTGGAGAGGAGGCTGCAGAGTTTCTGAAACGAGACTTCTATGTGGATGATGGTCTACGGGGAAAGTCAACAGTGGAGGCAGCCAAAGATCTCCTCTGCAAGGCTAGAACAATTTGTGCTGAAGGTAATCTGCGATTACATAAGATTACTTCGAATGACACAGAAGTGACTGATGGGTTTCCAGAGTCTGAAAGAGCAAACTCTGAACGAACAGATATCGACTCGGGAAGTCAGATTGAGAGAATCTTAGGACTTCAATGGCAGTTGGAGTCGGACATGTTCCGTTTCAAGATCAACTTGAAAGAAAATTCTGCAACACGAAGAGGAATTCTGTCGACTGTGGCATCAGTTTATGACCCCTTAGGCTTGATTGCCCCCTTCATCCTCATTGGAAGACAGATTCTTCAGGCCATGTGCAAGGAAACGTTGGGGTGGGATCATCCTCTTCCAGAGAATCTTCGGCCCAGGTGGGAGAAATGGATTCAGGAACTGAGCAGACTGGCAACTGTCAAGATTCCTCGCTGCTATTTGCCGGAGGCCTTTGGAGCATCCAAAGTTGTTGAGCTTCATCATTTTTCAGATGCATCATTTACCGGACTTGGACAGTGTTCATATCTGCGTCTGGAGAACGCACATGGGCGCCTTCATTGTGTTCTAGTCATGGCAAAAAGTCGAGTGGCACCACTGAAACCAACAACAGTACCAAGACTCGAGCTACAGGCTGCAACTCTTTCAGTCAAAACGGCAAAGTTCCTTGAAAAGGAACTAGACTATGCAAACATGACGCATCATTTCTGGACTGATTCGAAAGTGGTCTTGGGCTACATCAAGAACGAAACGAAAAGGTTTCATATGTTTGTGGCCAACAGAGTTCACCAGATCAGACAAGGTTCTCAGCCAGAGCAGTGGAAATATGTTTCCACTTCCGAAAATCCTGCTGACTATGCTTCACGTGGATTGACTGCAGATGGAATTTCATCTTCTGACTGGCTAACTGGTCCTTCTTTCCTCTGGGAAAAGGATATTCCAGCAAGGAAAGAAGATTTTGAGATTTCTCCTCAAGATGCAGAGGTAAAACGATCTACAGTCCATAAAACTCAAAGGTCACCCTACACATGCTTTGAGGAGAGGATCCAGAGATTTTCAAGCCTTGAGAAGGCTGTCCAAGCGGTCTCGGTCATCATCAAGGGTTGTGCACGGAAAACAGGAAAGGACATTTCAAGCATTGAAGCTAGAAGTAGGGCTAGGAGAACCCTGGTACTCTGCGTCCAAAGGGAAGCCTTTGGGTAAGCTCCGACCTCATCGAGAAATACAGCTCTACAGGATTTGGACTCCTTTGTTGATGAAGAGGGTCTCCTATGGGTGGGAGGACGATTGCGGAAATCCCAAGAGGTGTATGTGTTGAAGCATCCTCTCATTCTACCCAAAGATAGTCATCTTCTCTTCTCATTGCAAGACAAGCTCATGAGAGGGTTGGTCATCAGGGACGCACCTCAACAATCAATGAGATTCGCTCAGAAGGCTACTGGATCATTGGATGTCGAAAGATGGTAGCATCCCTCATTCACAAATGTACAAAGTGTCTACGACTGCGTGGACAGTGCTCAGGTCAAAAGATGGCAGATCTTCCTAGGGAGCGAACCGAGCCTTCACCTCCCTTCTCTTACTGTGGATTGGATTGCTTTGGTCCCTTTGTCGTCAAGGAAGGAAGAAAAGACATCAAGAGATATGGACTTGTTTTCACCTGCCTTGCATCTAGAGCAATTCATATTGAGGTCCTTGACGATATGACAACGGATTCCTTTCTAAATGGTCTCAGGTGTCTCATAGCTCTTCGTGGAAAAGTACGTCTAATCCGCTGTGATCAAGGCACAAATTTTGTCGGCGCTGAACGTGAGTTGAGGGAAGCCCTGAAAGAACTTGATTTTGATTCCATTACAGCTAAACTGCTTGAGAGGGAATGTGAATTCAAGTTCAACCCTCCCTCATCCAGTCATATGGGCGGAGTCTGGGAAAGGCAGATTCGCAGCATCAGGAATGTCTTGGCAGGGATTCTTGGCCAGTATGGGACGCGGCTAGATACGGCATCTCTCAGAACTTTCATGTATGAGGTCATGTCAATTGTGAATAGCCGACCTTTGACAGTGGAAGCCTTGGAATCACCAGATAGCCCCCTTCCGTCAACACCAAATCATGTTCTGACAATGAAGTCTGGAATGATTCTGCCACCTCCTGGAAAGTTCGAAAGAGAAGACTTGTTCTTGAGGAAGAGGTGGCGTCGAGTTCAGTTTTTGGCTGATCAGTTTTGGAATAGGTGGAAAAAAGAATATCTTCTTTCACTTCAGTCAAGAAAGACTTGGCAACATCAGCAGAAAAACGTTGTTTTGGACGACATTGTGTTGTTGAAAGATGAGGGCACCTGTAGAACAGACTGGAGATTGGCTAGAGTCGTTGAAACCCTTCCCAGTAGTGACGGTTTGGTACGTAGGGTGAAGCTCTTGCTCTCAACGGTTGATTTGGACAAGCAAGGTAAACCCACACAGAAGCGCACAGTTCTTGAACGTCCCATACATAAACTGATTGTGTTGGGCCCGAGTACAGATAGAGAGGGCGAATGCAAATAGATCTATTGTTTCGAAGTGCTCGACAACTAAGCAAGATCTCCACATTTCTACCTAAAATCATTAAGATCATTTGGGTGGGAGTGTTACTGCCGTCATAGATGTTGGAATAACTTTTAATGAGAAGCTCTGTTTGTCGATTTTGTGAGCAATGTTTTAATCTATTTTAAGTTGGACAAACCATAAGTGTGATCTAGATTTATTTACCTTGGTTATTCTGTGAGAATGTCTTGACAGTCTGGTTTGTTTTGGTGTGAAACATCCCATGGTCACTATTTTTGTCTCAAAGACGTCACAGTGTGGAGCATTACTTCCCTTTGTCGCAATGCGGCTGTATCATTCCGCTGGTCAATAAGTTCATGATGTTTTTTAAATAAGTAAAGAATTTCCTTTTTTTGTACATAAATATCTTTCACCTTTGGGTTTCGAGAGCCACCTGAATCATATGATATGAGGTGGATTTGAGTAAGTGAAATTATATTTAGTAGCATTCAGGGGCGCATTGATACAGTGATTTTTGGGTCTCGATTCGGACATGTTTGAGCTCTGCAAAGGGGTGTATCGAGGCAGTTATCTTGAGCCACTCACACTGAAAACATGCAACATTGCAAGGTCTTGTCTGTACTCTCAAATTCCAAAACCCTAACCCCAAGTTGCGAACGAGGTGAGCCTTTGAAGTTATATTTTTGAATGTCTAAAGCGTCAGGTCTTTCTCTTATAACGGTACATGTACAAGAAAATCTGTGCCATGAAAACGAAGAGTTACATTTTGGGGTGAAAAGTGCTTACTCATGGAGTTCTGTTAATGAACTCTATTTTATATTTTTTGACTTAGGCTCATGTTCTCTGAAGGTCTTGAGTATCTGGTCTTTTTGGGTCTGGGTCATGGCATGACCCCTTAACAACTAATTGGCTTTCAGTTTTGGCAAGCCGGTAGTCCTAGTCATGTATAAATGTTCTTGTGTGAACTTAATCGATGTGTGTAAAGATGGACATTTAACTAATTTTAAATGGATATATTTTAAACCTAAGAAGTAATGCCTAAATGATGTAGTCCAAATGAGCAAGACATGAGAATGAATGATTGGTTTAAAGTGTAATTAATATGTTGTTTTAGACGGTATTAAGGCTTTGGAAAGAATGTCTCCAGTTTTAGACGGTGAATTTAATCGTTTGAAATTTGCGGAAATGCGAGAGCGGCAAAATGTTTTGTGATGAGTTCTGGAGACTTAAGGATGCATTGTGATGTGTGTCTGTGTGTGTGTGTCGCCGCCAATTTCCAAGAAGGGCGGATCAATAGTATAGCTAGTTCTCTCGACCTGGGAATCCAATGTGATGGTTTATCCTTTATACTTTATAAATACATCTGTATCTAAAATAATGTCCCATAATGTGTCTGTTTCAGACCGGAGGACGTAAAACGGATTTTCATTCATGATTTATCCCATGATCAACTTTCGCTTTCAACAGAACCTAGGTTGTCCCATAATGTGTCTGTTTCAGACCGGAGGACGTAAAACGGATTTTCATTCATGGTTTATCCCATGATCAACTTTCGCTTTCAACAGAACCTAGTTTCGTTTCTACTTTCAGTTCCCTTGAACAGCTGATACTGTTTACATAGCGTCATGTTCTATGAATAGCAACTGCTCGCGGTGCGTGTGACATATCGTCATGTTCTAATAATAGACACAGTTTTCCCGCGCAATGTGAATGTAAGGCCTTCTCGCGAGTATTTTGTATCAGAAGCTCGTCTGTCAAGTTCTCACAGTTTGTAAGTAGGTAACATTGATTTCCTCAGCTTTTGTGCGTTGTCGTTCAATTAAAAAAAATTCTTGTTGTTTTACCTTAGTGCTTTCAATTCCGTTGGCTGTGAAGCGTGTTTTAAAACTAAGGTCTACATAAAAACAAGGTGGCAAGCCATACAAATGCACTCTTAGTAGACGCGAGGCCTTTTCGCTCCTTCCAACCTTATGTTCCACGAAAATGTTATAGTATTTTGGGTATTTGGTAATGCCGTGGAACCTCCCTAATAAGACCTTCCCAATAATTAACCTTTCACCGCCAATCAATGTCACATTTTTGCACCACAACGATTAAACACCCATGTCTTTTAACACTCTTGAAACCAGGGTCTGGTATTCAATGATACTGTGTTCCTACATGTTGGCAGTAAGGATTGACTCTATTCTGAATGCGTCACAGAGAAATCCGACAATGTTGCTGACGAAATCTTTTCTGTAGCCAGGTATATTACGTTTAATGGAAATGTTTGGCTCAAAGATGGCTGACGATGGAAGGGCTAAAACTCCCTCTAAGATGTGACCCAAACAATGTTCACTGTCTTTTCCCTTCATATCCAGACTACTGAGTGTCCACCTCCCTAGTAAGACCCCTCCCTATTAAGACCCTTTTGGGGGCTTATTTTTTTCAAGGTCTTCATAGGGGGAGGTTCCACTGTCACAGAGATGAGTCTCTTAGGTAGGTAGGTAGGCAGGTAGATAGGGACAGGCTTCATCAGCATTGGCCTCGCAGCCTATTAAACGTCCCATCAATATCAAATGACTTTGTTTTTGTTTTCAATTGGTCCGAGAAATTTTTTTTGAAAAACAAATCAGTCAAAATCACACAAAAAGTGTCTGAAATTTAGGAAGATTGTCCAGAAGATTTTTAAAAGTATTAATATTTTGTGCAAACTTTTAATAGTGTCAACACCTCATCTTCGTAACTTGCACAGGCTTCCAGTAGAGGCTAGAATCAAGTATAAAATAGCTTGCCTTTGTTTCGGTGCTGTTCACTCCTCTGGTCCCGTCTATCTCTCCGAACTAGTAACTGTCTACACACCTGCTCGCTCCCTACGTTCTTCCTCTGACTGCTGCACACTCAAGGTTCCTCGGGTCCACACGAAATCGTTTGATGAACGATCCATCTACTATTTAGCACCTCACTTATGGAATTCCCTCCCACAACATGTCCGCTCATCTGACTCTATTTCCGCCTTTCGCTCTGCCCTTAAAACTCACTTGTTTCGGACATATTATGATTGATTAGTGTTTGTGTGTGTGGTTTGTGTGTGTGGGTGTGGGGGGGGGGGGGTCCGTTTTATTGCAGAAATCTTGTAAAAACTGTATTTACAATTATTTTATAATTCGTATTTTGTATGTAGAATGTCTACGTCTTGTAAACTTTAAATGCTTGTAAATGAGGTAGAAGGGTATTTTTGTTTTTGCAAAATTTGTCTATTATAATTAGTCATGTAATTGGTATGTCGATGGCAGTATGATTTTATTTCAAGTTGCAGTATTGTATTCACACTTGATTGAGAACGTGAATGTGGTCTCTATGTTTCTTCTTAGAATGTTCATATTGTAACTATTTTACTCTTGTATAATTAATTGTGTGTGAGTGTGTGTGTGTGTGTGTGTGTATGTGTGTGTGTGTGTGTGTGTGTGTGTGTGTGTGTGTGTGTGTGTGTGTGTGTGTGTGTGTGTGTGTGTGTGTGTGTGTGTGTGTGTGTGTGTGTGTGTGTGTGTGTGTGTGTGTGTGTGTGTGTGTGTGTGTGTGTGAGTAAGGAAGTAAGAGAACGTTGCGTGCAAGCATCATGCTTATTTTACTTTCTAATGATTAATTATTTGTTTGCCTTTAATGTTCTTGTTATCAATGTAAAGCGCACTGAGCTCATGTGAGAAAGAGCGCTATATAAATTCCCATTATTATTAAGATCATTCCAGTAAACAGCAACTCTGGTAATAAAGTAACATTTTCTGTTGTTAGTATGGCAATGGTTTTGGTAAATTCGGGTTGCTCCCACCTGAAGAGCGTGTCACTGCTAGTGCAGTGCCACCCTTTTGTTTTAGGGGTGTGTGTGTGAAGGGGAGTGGGGGCGGACTTGGGAAACCTAGCTATCAGTTTGGTTCATACCAGGCAACGGGATTTCTCCCTGCTCTTGTTGTTGGTTTTTTAACAATAATTATTGTACGTGTGTTGCTAATTAATTGCTACCCAGCGTCTTTTTCTCTCTCTAAAAGTGCACAATGCTTAGTTTCCACTGTGCCAAGACACAGGATCTAGAGGATTATCCAACGATCGGCAATATGCACATTTAACCTCGTTAGAGCTGATAATTCACGCGAGCAAAGGCCATTCCGAAATAAATATTAAGGTTTTACTTGTTTTTATAACCAATTTATTTAATACACAAAAGAATATGCAGAATATATTGCATGTGAGTATCAACAATAACAAAATGTATCAAGTATGTATGGCACAAGAACATTTTTATTTCGCATCAAGATTTATCACAGGCATTGTTATCACATCGTTAAATTAGGCACACACGCACACCCCAAAATACCAGTAAAGGAAATGAAAGCAATCTAAGTTCTTAAAGTCGAACTGACACTTTCATTACCAGATAAAAGCATTCTCTGTGTGCATGTCAGTGTTTTTTGTGTGTGTGTGTGTGTGAGAGAGAGAGAGAGAGAGAGAGAGAGAGAGAGAGAGAGAGAGAGAGAGAGAGAGAGAGAGAGAGAGAGAGAGAGAGAGAGAGAGAGAGAGAGAGAGAGAGAGAGAGAGAGAGAGAGAGAGAGAGAGAGAGAGAGAGAGAGAGTGTGTGTGTGAATGTGCGCGATACAAACGAATATGTTTGTGCGTTTTTGTGTTCATTTTAAATTTTCAATATTTCCTTGACAATATTTTGTATTTCTATAAAGAAGAGAAAAACGAAATAATGATTATGTAGGTTATTTTCATTGAATATCATGTTTACAACATGCATGTCCATTTGTGGCATAATACTGTACAACATATACGCACATAGAAATACATTCATGCGAGTGTGTGTGTGTGTGCGTGTGTGCGTGTGTGTGTGTGTGTGTGTGTGTGTGTGTGTGTGTGTGTGTGTGTGTGTGTGTGTGTGTGTGTGTGTGTGTGTGTGTGTGTGTGTGTGTGTGTGTGTGTGTGTGTGTGTGTGTGTGTTCATGATAACCATTTTGTACTGTTACCGTTTCCAATGCCTGCAGAGCAAAATTGACAGATCGTTGCAAAACTCACATGCGTCAATATTTGCAATGCTGTTATGAAGATTAACGAACGACCTGAAATGGTACATGTCAAGTCAAGTCAAAGCAAGTCAAAATGATCTTTAATGAGGATGAAAGAGTAAGCTTGAACATTTTTACATCTTGTCCAAAGTAATACGTTTTCGGGTAAGGCACAAACAGAACACATTGTATCATGTTTTAATTAGCTGAACTTATGCCTATGCCTCTGATTTGTTTTTAGAGTGATGACCTTTTTGGGGGCTCGAAATTGTGATCATTAATAGCTGCTGCTTTCCCATCTGATAAGCATTTATCGAAAGCAATGTATTCACAAGATATCGCAGCTGCATAGAAAGGATTATCACAGCATTAGACATTATAAACTTACCCATCACTTTCATACACGTATAAAAAACACAATGTTCCTAACAATGTTGCGACAACCAACAGCAAAATGTCTTATACATTCGATATGAACATTTTAATTACAATAACTGGTGATGTTATTAACTATATTTTCATACCAAAAAAAAACACGTTTTATTTGTTCAACGTACAGCAATGCTGGTCCGTTGCAACACATTCCAACATTCAGACAATGAACGCCCAATAAGCAATGAAATGAAGTCCCCTATCTTTCAAACTTCTCAATGTCTCTCTTCTATATATATGTCCACCCTCTTTACCCCATTTCATCTTCTTCTTCGCCTTCACTCTATCAAATCCTCTCCAATAAGCAATGAAATGAAGTCCCCTATCTTTCAAACTTCTCAATGTCTCTCTTCTATATATATGTCCACCCTCTTTACCCCATTTCATCTTCTTCTTCGCCTTCACTCTATCAAATCCTCTCCAATAAGCAATGAAATGAAGTCCCCTATCTTTCAAACTTCTCAATGTCTCTCTTCTATATATATCGTCCACCCTCTTTACCCCATTTCATCTTCTTCTTCGCCTTCACTCTATCAAATCCTCTCCAATAAGCAATGAAATGAAGTCCCCTATCTTTCAAACTTCTCAATGACTGTCTTCTCTATATATATGTCCACCCTCTTTACCCCATTTCATCTTCTTCTTCGCCTTCTAAAACGTCGTGTGAATTGTTTGCGGATGATGGTACTGCCTATTGTTCTGACAAAAGTTTGGGCATAGTCAATGAATGCCTGCAACACGGACTCACTGATATAGAAAATTGGTGCAACAAAAATGCCATGGTTTTAAATCCAGGCAAAACTGAATGCATGGTGATTACTACTAGGCAAAAACACCAACTAGACCCTCTCCATCTTAGTTTGACATTGCGAGGATCTCACATCAAGCAAGTGAGTGAACATAAAATCCTAGGAGTAACCATAGATGACCGCTTTCAATGGGAATCACAAGTTACTTATTTATGCAAGATTTTATCAAAAAACATTTTCCTTCTAAGAAAATTAAAGAAATTCACAGATACTGATTCCAGACTGATATATTTCAATGCACACATACGATCTCACATTGACTACGCATCTACTATATGGGATGAATGTGGGGATATTCATTTAAAAAAAGTCAATTCTCTATATCGAAAAGCGGTCAAATTAGTACTACCAGATCAAAACCTTTCAACAGATGAAAAAATTAAACAACTAGGCATTCTACCCTTGGAGAAACATCTTCAATTTAACAAAGGTGTGATGATGTACTAAATAGTTACAAACAAACTTCCAAATTATTTGTCAACTTTATTTACTAAATCCTATTTGAACCAAACTAACATAAACTGTAGATTCATATTGCCTCAACCCAGAATTGATCTATTCAAAACTAGCTTGTCCTTCTCAGGGGCGTCATTGTGGAACTCCCTTCCTGTAAACGTCACTTCGGTTCGTTCAGTTTCATCATTCAAAGACAAATTATTCAAGCATTTAATTTTTTTCAAATACTGTTACTTAGATGAAAGCAACAATACGTGAGTTTTGTTGAATTTTGTATGTATAAGTCATGTGGTGTGAGTGTGTGTGTGTGTGTGTGTGTGTGTGTGTGTGTGTGTGTGTGTGTGTGTGTGTGTGTGTGTGTGTGTGTGTGTGTGTGTGTGTGTGTGTGTGTGTGTGTGTGTGTGTGTGTGTGTGTGTGTGTGTGTGTGTGTGTGATGTGTGTGTGTGTGTGTGTGTGAGTGATAAATGAGAGAGAAGAGATAGATAGAGAGTGTGTGTGTGTGTGTATGCATGTGTGTGTGTGTGTGTGTGTGTGTGTGTGTGTGTGTGTGTGTGTGTGTGTGTGTGTGTGTGTGTGTGTGTGTGTGTGTGTGTGTGTGTGTGTTTGAGATATGAATATTCATGTCAGTTGTGTGTATGTGTGGCTGTGTATGTGTGTGTGTTTATGCTTTGCGTAGATGCAAGAGTGTGTGAATATGCTTTGCGTAGATGCAAGAGTGTGTGAATATGGGCATAATGTAGTATGCAGGGGTTTGTATTTGTATTGGTGTGTTTGTGTGTGCGCGCGTATGAATTTTTGGAAAAGTGTGGTTGTGTTTCAGAGTTTGTGAATTAGTAAAGAATATACAATTACTACTTGACATTGCTTGCTACAGAAAACAAACACCCTAAACAGATCGACATGTGGATCTTTTTCAATCGCAGAATTGAAAAATATTTAAGAGAGGGTAATACTTTTTCGTTCAGATG
>JAGGCT020003529.1:0-13426 GCA_017654935.2 Phymorhynchus buccinoides
TCAGTAAAACCACAGCAAACACCATAATGAATCAACTTTACCCCCCCCCCCCCCCACTCATCAGTCAAACACAGCAAACAAAACCATAATGAATCAACTTTACCCCCCCCCCCCCCCCCACTCCATCAGTCAAACACAGCAAACACCATAATGAATCAACTTTACCCCCCCCCCCACTCCATCAGTCAAAAACACAGCAAACACCATAATGAATCAACTTTAACCCCCCCCCCCCCACACTCCATCAGTCAAACACAGCAAACACCATAATGAATCAACTTTACCCCCCCCCCCCCCACTCCATCAGTCAAACACAGCAAACACCATAATGAATCAACTTTACCCCCCCCCCCCCCCCACTCCATCAGTCAAAACACAGCAAACACCATAATGAATCAACTTTACCCCCCCCCCCCCCCCACTCCATCAGTCAAACACAGCAAACACCATAATGAATCAACTTTACCCCCCCCCCCCCCACTCCATCAGTCAAACACAGCAAACACCATAATGAATCAACTTTACCCATCCACCCCCCCCCCCCCCACTCCATCAGTCAAACACAGCAAACACCATAATGAATCAACTTTACCCCCCCCCCCACTCCATCAGTCAAACACAGCAAACACCATAATGAATCAACTTTACCCCCCCCCCCCCCCCACTCCATCAGTCAAACACAGCAAACACCATAATGAATCAACTTTACCCCCCCCCCCACTCCATCAGTCAAACACAGCAAACACCATAATGAATCAACTTTACCCCCCCCCCCCCCCACTCCATCAGTCAAACACAGCAAACACCATAATGAATCAACTTTTCCCCCCCCCCCCCCCACTCCATCAGTCAAACACAGCAAACACCATAATGAATCAACTTTACCCCCCCCCCACTCCCACTCCATCAGTCAAACACAGCAAACACCATAATGAATCAACTTTACCCCCCCCCCCCCCCGCCTCCATCAGTCAAACACAGCAAACACCATAATGAATCAACTTTACCCCCCCCCCCCCCCCCACTCCATCAGTCAAACACAGCAAACACCATAATGAATCAACTTTACCCCCCCCCCCCCCACTCCATCAGTCAAACACAGCAAACACCATAATGAATCAACTTTACCCCCCCCCCCCCCCCCCACTCACATCCATCAGTCAAACACAGCAAACACCATAATGAATCAACTTTACCCCCCCCCCCCCCACTCCATCAGTCAAACACAGCAAACACCATAATGAATCAACTTTACCCCCCCCCCCCCCCCACTCCATCAGTCAAACACAGCAAACACCATAATGAATCAACTTTATCCCCCCCCCCCCCCCACTCCATCAGTCAAACACAGCAAACACCATAATGAATCAACTTTACCCCCCCCCCCCCCCCCCCACTCCATCAGTCAAACACAGCAAACACCATAATGAATCAACTTTACCCCCCCCCCCCCCCTCCATCAGTCCACACTCCATCAACTTTACCCCCCCCCCCCCCCACTCCATCAGTCAAACACAGCAAACACCATAATGAATCAACTTTCAACACAGACAAAAACCATAATGAATCACTTTTACCCCCCCCCCCCCCCCCCCACTCCATCAGTCAAACACAGCAAACACCATAATGAATCAACTTTACCCCCCCCCCCCCCCTCCATCAGTCAAACACAGCAAACACCCCCCCCCCCCCAACTCCATCAGTCAAACACAGCAAACACCATAATGAATCAACTTTAACCCCCCCCCCCCCACTCCATCAGTCAAACACAGCAAACACCATAATGAATCAACTTTACCCCCCCCCCCCCCACTCCATCAGTCAAACACAGCAAACACCATAATGAATCAACTTTACCCCCCCCCCCACTCCATCAGTCAAACACAGCAAACACCATAATGAATCAACTTTACCCCCCCCCCCCCCACTCCATCAGTCAAACACAGCAAACACCATAATGAATCAACTTTACCCCCCCCCCCCCACTCCATCAGTCAAACACAGCAAACACCATAATGAATCAACTTTACCCCCCCCCCCCCACTCCATCAATCAAACACAGCAAACACCATAATGAATCAACTTTACCCCCCCCCCCCCCACTCCATCAGTCAAACACAGCAAACACCATAATGAATCAACTTTACACCCCCCCCCCCCCCCCCCCACTCCATCAGTCAAACACAGCAAACACCATAATGAATCAACTTTACCCCCCCCCCCCCCACTCCATCAGTCAAACACAGCAAACACCATAATGAATCAACTTTACCCCCCCCCCCCCCCCCCCCCCCTCCATCAGTCAAACACAGCAAACACCATAATGAATCAACTTTACGCCCCCCCCCCCCCACTCCATCAGTCAAAAACACAGCAAACACCATAATGAATCAACTTTACCCCCCCCCTCCCCCACACTCCATCAGTCAAACACAGCAAACACCATAATGAATCAACTTTACCCCCCCCCCCCCCTCCATCAGTCAAACACAGCAAACACCATAATGAATCAACTTTACCCCCCCCCCCCCCACTCCATCAGTCAAACACAGCAAACACCATAATGAATCAACTGATCCCCCCCCCCCCCCCCCCACTCCATCAGTCAAACACAGCAAACACCATAATGAATCAACTTTATCCCCCCCCCCCCACTCCATCAGTCAAACACAGCAAACACCATAATGAATCAACTTACCCCCCCCCCCCTCCATCAGTCAAACACAGCAAACACCATAATGAATCAACACTCCCCCCCACTCCATCAGTCAAACACAGCAAACACCATAATGAATCAACTTTACCCCCCCCCCCCCCCCACTCCATCAGTCAAACACAGCAAACACCATAATGAATCAACTTTACCCCCCCCCCCCCCCCCCCCCCACTCCATCAGTCAAACACAGCAAACACCATAATGAATCAACTTTACAGCCACCCCCCCCCCCACTCCATCAGTCAAACACAGCAAACACCATAATGAATCAACTTTACCCCCCCCCCCCCCCACTCCATCAGTCAAACACAGCAAACACCATAATGAATCAACTTTATCCCCCCCCCCCCACTCCATCAGTCAAACACAGCAAACACCATAATGAATCAACTTTTAACCCCCCCCCCCCCCCCCCACTCCATCAGTCAAACACAGCAAACACCATAATGAATCAACTTCCCCCCCCCCCCCCCACTCCATCAGTCAAACACAGCAAACACCATAATGAATCAACTTTACCCCCCCCCCCCCCCACTCCATCAATCAAACACAGCAAACACCATAATGAATCAACATAATGACCCCCCTTTACCCCCCCCCCACTCCATCAGTCAAACACAGCAAACACCATAATGAATCAACTTTACCCCCCCCCCCACTCCATCAGTCAAACACAGCAAACACCATAATGAATCAACTTTACCCCCCCCCCCCCCCCCCCACTCCATCAGTCAAACACAGCAAACACCATAATGAATCAACTTTACCCCCCCCCCCCCCACTCCATCAGTCAAACACAGCAAACACCATAATGAATCAACTTTACCCACCCCCCCCCCCCCCCACTCCATCAGTCAAACACAGCAAACACCATAATGAATCAACTTTACCCCCCCCCCCCCACTCCATCAGTCAAACACAGCAAACACCATAATGAATCAACTTTACACCCCCCCCCCCCCCACTCCATCAGTCAAACACAGCAAACACCATAATGAATCAACTTTACCCCCCCCCCCCCCCCCCACTCCATCAGTCAAACACAGCAAACACCATAATGAATCAACTTTACCCCCCCCCCCCCCCCCCCATCTCCATCAGTCAAACACAGCAAACACCCATAATGAATCAACTTTACCCCCCCCCCCCCCCTCTCATCAGTCAAACACAGCAAACACCATAATGAATCAACTTTCAAACACAGCCCCCCCCCCCCCCTCCATCAGTCAAACACAGCAAACACCATAATGAATCAACTTTTACCCCCCCCCCCCCACTCCATCAGTCAAACACAGCAAACACCATAATGAATCAACTTTAACCCCCCCCCCCCCACTCCATCAGTCAAACACAGCAAACACCATAATGAATCAACTTTACCCCCCCCCCCCCACTCCATCAGTCAAACACAGCAAACACCATAATGAATCAACTTTACCCCCCCCCCCCCCCCCACTCCATCAGCAAAACACAGCAAACACCATAATCAAATCAACTTTACCATAATGAACCCCCCCCCCCCCCCCACTCCATCAGTCAAACACAGCAAACACCATAATGAATCAACTTTACCCCCCCCCCCCACTCCATCAGTCAAACACAGCAAACACCATAATGAATCAACTTTACCCCCCCCCCCCCACTCCATCAGTCAAACACAGCAAACACCATAATGAATCAACTTTGAATCACCCCCCCCCCCCCCCCACTCCATCAGTCAAACACAGCAAACACCATAATGAATCAACTTTACCCCCCCCCCCCCACTCCATCAGTCAAACACAGCAAACACCATAATGAATCAACTACCCCCCCCCCCCCCCCCCCCACTCCCAGTCAAACACAGCAAAAACACCATAATGAATCAACTTTACCCCCCCCCCCCCACTCCATCAGTCAAACACAGCAAACACCATAATGAATCAACTTTACCCCCCCCCCCCCCCACTCCCCCACTCCATCAGTCAAACCCAGCAAACACCATAATGAATCAACTTGAACCCCCCCCCCCCCCCCCCACTCCATCAGTCAAACACAGCAAACACCATAATGAATCAACTTTACCCCCCCCCCCCCCCCCCCCACTCCATCAGTCAAACACAGCAAACACCATAATGAATCAACTTTACCCCCCCCCCCCCCCACTCCATCAGTCAAAACACAGCAAACACCATAATGAATCAACTTTACCCATAAGAATTTACTCCCCCCCCCCCCCCCCACTCCATCAGTCAAACACAGCAAACACCATAATGAATCAACTTTACCCCCCCCCCCCCACTTCAGTCAAACCAGCAAACACCCAACCCCCCCCCCCCCACTCCATCAGTCAAACACAGCAAACACCATAATGAATCAACCTTTACTCCATCCCCAAAACCCCCCCCCCCCCCACTCCATCAGTCAAACACAGCAAACACCATAATGAATCAACTTTACCCCCCCCCCCCCCCCCCACTCCATCAGTCAAACACAGCAAACACCATAATGAATCAACTTTACCCCCCCCCCCCCCCCCAACTACCCCCCATCCCCCAAACATCAGTCAAAACACCATAATGAATCAACTTTACCCCCCCCCCCCACTCCATCAGTCAAACACAGCAAACACCATAATGAATCAACTTTACCCCCCCCCCCCCTCCATCAGTCAAACACAGCAAACACCATAATGAATCAACTTTAACCTCCATCAGTCAAACACAGCAAACCATAATGAATCAACTTTACCCCCCCCCCCCCCACTCCATCAGTCAAACACAGCAAACACCATAATGAATCAACTTTAAACCCCCCCCCCCCCCCAAACCCCCACTCCATCAGTCAAACACAGCAAACACCATAATGAATCAACTTTACCCCCCCCCCCCCACTCCATCAGTCAAACACAGCAAACACCATAATGAATCAACTTTATCCCCCCCCCCCCCCTCCATCAGTCAAACACAGCAAACATCAATGAAACACCCCCCCACCACACCATCAGTCAAACACAGCAAACACCTAATAATGAATCAACCCAACCCCCCCCCCCCCACTCCATCAGTCAAACACAGCAAACA
Organism: Phymorhynchus buccinoides; assembly: GCA_017654935.2. Taxonomy (NCBI): domain Eukaryota; kingdom Metazoa; phylum Mollusca; class Gastropoda; order Neogastropoda; family Raphitomidae; genus Phymorhynchus; species Phymorhynchus buccinoides. The sequence goes on from JAGGCT020003529.1 coordinate 5,779, forward strand.
CCATAATGAATCAACTTTACCCCCCCCCCCCTTTACTCCATCAGTCAAACACAGCAAACACCATAATGAATCAACTTTAACCCCCCCCCCCCCCCCCACTCCATCAGTCAAACACAGCAAACACCATAATGAATCAACTCCATTCAAACACAGCAAACACCATAATGAATCAACTTTACCCCCCCCCCCCCACTCCATCAGTCAAACACAGCAAACACCATAATGAATCAACTTTACCCCCCCCCCCCCCACTCCATCAGTCAAACACAGCAAACACCATAATGAATCAACTTTATCAAACACCCCCCCCCCCCCCACTCCATCAGTCAAACACAGCAAACACCATAATGAATCAACTTACCCCCCCCCCCCCCCCCCACTCCATCAGTCAAACACAGCAAACACCATAATGAATCAACTTTACCCCCCCCCCCCCCACTCCATCAGTCAAACACAGCAAACACCATAATGAATCAACTTACCCCCCCCCCCCCCCACCCCACTCCATCAGTCAAACACAGCAAACACCATAATGAATCAACTTTACCCCCCCCCCCCACCATCAGTTCAAACACAGCCCCCCCCCCCCCTTTACTCCATCAGTCAAACACAGCAAACACCATAATGAATCAACTTTACCCCCCCTTTACTCCATCAGTCAAACACAGCAAACACCATAATGAATCAACTTTACCCCCCCCCCCCACTCCATCAGTCAAACACAGCAAACACCATAATGAATCAACTTTACCTCCCCCCCCCCCCCCCCCCACTCCATCAGTTAAACACAGCAAACACCATAATGAATCAACTTTAACCCCCCCCCCCCCCTTTACTCCATCAATCAAACACAGCAAACACCATAATGAATCAACTTTACCCCCCCCCCCCCCCCCTCCATCAGTCAAACACAGCAAACACCATAATGAATCAACTTTACCCCCCCCCCCCCCCCCACTCCATCAGTCAAACACAGCAAACACCATAATGAATCAACTTTACCCCCCCCCCCCCCACTCCATCAGTCAAACACAGCAAACACCATAATGAATCAACTTTACCCCCCCCCCCCCCCCACTCCATCAGTCAAACACAGCAAACACCATAATGAATCAACTTTACCCCCCCCCCCCCCCCACTCCATCAGTCAAACACAGCAAACACCATAATGAATCAACCCCCCCCCCCCCCCCCCCCCACTCCATCAGTCAAACACAGCAAACACCATAATGAATCAACTTTATCTCCCCCCCCCCCCCCAACTCCATCAGTCAAACACAGCAAACACCATAATGAATCAACTACCCCCCCCCCCCCACTCCATCAGTCAAACACAGCAAACACCATAATGAATCAACTTTACCCCCCCCCCCACTCCATCAATCAAACACAGCAAACACCATAATGAATCAACTTACCCCCTCCCCCCCACTCCATCAGTCAAACACAGCAAACACCATAATGAATCAACTTTACCCCCCCCCCCCCCCCACTCCATCAGTCAAACACAGCAAACACCATAATGAATCAACTTTACCCCCCCCCCCCCACTCCATCAGTCAAACACAGCAAACACCATAATGAACCCCCTCCCCCCCACTCCATCAGTCAAACACCAAACACCATAATGAATCAACCCCCCCCCCCCCCCACTCCATCAGTCAAACACAGCAAACACCATAATGAATCAACTTTACCCCCCCCCCCCCCCCCCCACTCCATCAGTCAAACACAGCAAACACCATAATGAATCAACTTTACCCCCCCCCCCCCCACTCCATCAGTCAAACACAGCAAACACCATAATGAATCAACTTTACCCCCCCCCCCACTCCATCAGTCAAACACCATAATGAATCAACTTTACCCCCCCCCCACTCCATCAGTCAAACACAGCAAACACCATAATGAATCAACTTTATCCCCCCTTTACTCCCCCCCCCCCCCCCACTCCATCAGTCAAACACAGCAAACACCATAATGAAATCAACTTTACCCCCCCCCCCCCACTCCATCAGTCAAACACAGCAAACAATGAAACTTTATCCCCCCTTTACTCCACCAATTAAACACAGCAAACACCAACTTTACCCCCCCCCCCCCCCCCCCCACTCCATCAGTCAAACACAGCAAACACCATAATGAATCAACTTTACCCCCCCCCCCCCCCCTTTACTCCATCAGTCAAACACAGCAAACACCATAATGAATCAACCCCCCCCCCCTCCATCAAGTAAACACCCCCCCCCCCCCACTCCATCAGTCAAACACAGCAAACACCATAATGAATCAACTTTACCTTTACCCCCCCCCCCCCCCACTCCATCAGTCAAACACAGCAAACACCATAATGAATCAACTTTACCCCCCCCCCCCCCCCCACTCCATCAGTCAAACACAGCAAACACCATAATGAATCAACTTTACTCCACCCCCCCCCCCCCCCCCACTCCATCAGTCAAACACAGCAAACACCATAATGAATCAACTTTACCCCCCCCCCCCCCCCACTCCATCAGTCAAACACAGCAAACACCATAATGAATCAACTTTACCCCCCCCCCCCCCCACTCCATCAGTCAAACACAGCAAACACCATAATGAATCAACTTTACCCCCCCCCCCCCCCTCCATCAGTCAAACACAGCAAACACCATAATGAATCAACTTTACCCCCCCCCCCCCCCACTCCATCAGTCAAACACAGCAAACACCATAATGAATCAACTTTACCCCCCCCCCCCCCCCCACTCCATCAGTCAAACACAGCAAACACCATAATGAATCAACTTTACCCCCCCCCCCCCCCCCCCACTCCATCAGTCAAACACAGCAAACACCATAATGAATCAACTTTAACCCCCCCCCCCCCCACTCCATCAGTCAAACACAGCAAACACCATAATGAATCAACTTTACCCCCCCCCCCCCCCCCACTCCATCAATCAAACACAGCAAACACCATAATGAATCAACTTTACCCCCCCCCCCCCCCCCACTCCATCAGTCAAACACAGCAAACACCATAATGAATCAACTTACCCCCCCCCCCCCACTCCATCAGTCAAACACAGCAAACACCATAATGAATCAACTTTACCCCCCCCCCCCCCTCCATCAGTCTCCATCAGTCAAACACAGCAAACACCATAATGAATCAACTTTAACCCCCCCCCCCCCCCCCCCACTCCATCAGTCAAACACACAGCAAACACCATAATGAATCAACTTTAACCCCCCCCCCCCACTCCATCAGTCAAACACAGCAAACACCATAATGAATCAACTTTACCCCCCCCCCCCCCACTCCATCAGTCAAACACAGCAAACACCATAATGAATCAACTTTACCCCCCCCCCCCCCCCCAGTCCAACACAGCAAACCCATAATGAATCAACCCCAACCCCCCACTCCATCAGTCAAACACAGCAAACACCATAATGAATCAACCCCCCCCCCCCCCCTCCATCAGTCAAACACAGCAAACACCATAATGAATCAACTTTACCCCCCCCCCCCACTCCATCAGTCAAACACAGCAAACACCATAATGAATCAACTTTACCCCCCCCCCCCCCCCCCCACTCCATCAGTCAAACACAGCAAACACCATAATGAATCAACTTTACCCCCCCCCCCCCACTCCATCAGTCAAACACAGCAAACACCATAATGAATCAACTTTACCCCCCCCCCCCACCCCCCCCACTCCATCAATCAAACACAGCAAACACCATAATGAATCAACTTTACCCCCCCCCCCCCCCACTCCATCAGTCAAACACAGCAAACACCATAATGAATCAACTTACCCCCCCCCCCCCCCCCCCCCCCACTCCATCAGTCAAACACAGCAAACACCATAATGAATCAACTTTACCCCCCCCCCCCCCACTCCATCAGTCAAACACAGCAAACACCATAATGAATCAACTTTATTCCCCCCCCCCCCCCCCACTCCATCAGTCAAACACAGCAAACACCATAATGAATCAACTTTACCCCCCCCCCCCCACTCCATCAGTCAAACACAGCAAACACCATAATGTATCAACTTTACCCCCCCCCCCCCCCCCACTCCATCAGTCAAACACAGCAAACACCATAATGAATCAACTTTACCCCCCCCCCCCCCCCACTCCATCAGTCAAACACAGCAAACACCATAATGAATCAACTTTACCCCCCCCCCCCCCCCCCCCCCACCTCCATCAGTCAAACACAGCAAACACCATAATGAATCAACTTTACCCCCCCCCCCCCCCCCACTCCATCAGTCAAACACAGCAAACACCATAATGAATCAACTTTACCCCCCCCCCCCACACTCCATCAGTCAAACACAGCAAACACCATAATGAATCAACTTTACCACCCCCCCCCCCCCCCCACTCCATCAGTCAAACACAGCAAACACCATAATGAATCAACTTTTTTTCCCCCCCCCCCCCCCCCCCACTCCATCAGTCCAACACAGCAAACACCATAATGAATCAACTTTACCCCCCCCCCCCTCCATCAGTCAAACACAGCAAACACCATAATGTATCAACCCCCCCCCCCCCCCTTTACTCCATCAGTCCAAACACAGCAAACACCATAATGAATCAACTTTACCCCCCCCCCCCCCCCCTCCATCAGTCAAACACAGCAAACACCATAATGAATCAACTTTACCCCCCCCCCCCCCCACTCCATCAGTCAAACACAAACATAATGAATCAACTTTACCCCCCCCCCCCCCCCCACCCACTCCAGTTCAAACACAGCAAACACCATAATGAATCAACTTTACCCCCCCCCCCCCCCACTCCATCAGTCAAACACAGCAAACACCATAATGAATCAACTTTAGCCCCTCCCCCCCCCCCCCCTCCATCAGTCAAAACACAGCAAACACCATAATGTATCAACCCCCCCCCCTCCATCAGTCAAACACAGCAAACACCATAATGAATCAACTTTAGCCCCCCCCCCCCCCCCCCACTCCATCAGTCAAACACAGCAAACACCATAATGAATCAACTTTACCCCCCCCCCCCACCTCCATCAGTCCATCATTCACACAGCAAACACCATAATGAATCAACTTTACCCCCCCCCCCCCACTCCATCAGTCAAACACAGCAAACACCATAATGAATCAACTTTTAACACCATTTTTTAACCCCCCCCCCCCCCCACTCCATCAGTCAAACACAGCAAACACCATAATGAATCAACTTTACCCCCCCCCCCCCCACTCCATCAGTCAAACACAGCAAACACCATAATGAATCAACTTACCCCCCCCCCCCCCCCCACTCCATCAGTCAAACACAGCAAACACCATAATGAATCAACTTTACCCCCCCCCCCCCCACTCCATCAGTCAAACACAGCAAACACCATAATGAATCAACTTTACCCCCCCCCCCCCACTCCATCAGTCAAACACAGCAAACACCATAATGAATCAACCCCCCCCCCCCCCCCCCTCCCTCCATCAGTCAAACTCCACAGCAAACACCATAATGTATCAACTTTTTCCCCCCCCCCCCCCCCCACTCCATCAGTCAAACACAGCAAACACCATAATGAATCAACTTTACCCCCCCCCCCCCCCCCCACTCCATCAGTCAAACACAGCAAACACCATAATGTATCAACTTTACCCCCCCCCCCCCCCCCCCATCCCCCCAGCAAACACCATCAGTCAACTTTACCCCCCAAACCCACTCCATCAGTCATCACAGCAAACACCATAATTTTATCCCCCCCCCCCCCCCCTCCATCAGTCAAACACAGCAAACACCATAATGTATCAACTTTTACCCCCCCCCCCCCCCCCCACTCCATCAGTCAAACACAGCAAACACCATAATGTATCAACTTTAACCCCCCCCCCCCCCCCACTCCATCAGTCAAACACAGCAAACACCATAATGTATCAACTTTACCCCCCCCCCCCCCCCACTCCATCAGTCAAACACAGCAAACACCATAATGAATCAACTTTACCCCCCCCCCCCCCACTCCATCAGTCAAACACAGCAAACACCATAATGTATCAACTTTACCCCCCCCCCCCCCCCCACTCCATCAGTCAAACACAGCAAACACCATAATGAATCAACTTTATCCCCCCCCCCCCCCCACTCCATCAGTCAAACACAGCAAACACCATAATGAATCAACTTTACCCCCCCCCCCCCCCCCCCTCCATCAATCAAACACAGCAAACACCATAATGAATCAACTTACCCCCCCCCCCCCCCCCACTCCATCAGTCAAACACAGCAAACACCATAATGAATCAACTTTACCCCCCCCCCCCCCTCCATCAGTCAAACACAGCAAACACCATAATGAATCAACTTTACCCCCCCCCCCCCCCCCCCCACTCCATCAGTCAAACACAGCAAACACCATAATGAATCAACTTTCAAACACAAAACCCATAATGTATCCCCCCCCCCCCCCCCCTCCATCAGTCAAACACAGCAAACACCATAATGTATCAACTTTACCCCTCCCCCCCCCCCCCATAAGGACTCAACCCATCAGTCAAACACAGCAAACACCATAATGAATCAACTTTACCCCCCCCCCCCCCTCCATCAGTCAAAACACAGCAAACACCATAATGAATCAACTTTACCCCCCCCCCCCCCCTCCATCAGTCAAACACAGCAAACACCATAATGAATCAACTTTACCCCCCCCCCCCCCCCCCCCCTCCATCAGTCAAACACAGCAAACACCATAATGTATCAACTTTACCCCCCCCCCCCCCCACTCCATCAGTCAAACACAGCAAACACCATAATGAATCAACTTTACCCCCCCCCCCCCCACACAGCAAACACCACACACACACACACTCCATCAGTCAAACACAGCAAACACCGCAATGAATCAACTTTCTCTCTATCTTGACTCCATCAGGGTTTTTGTTTTTTTTTGAAAAAAAATGCCATCGTAAATACCCGTTAGGGCTCACAGCAAATTTGAAGCGATTCGGTCGAAAAACGGCGGAGTTATAAGGCCCGTTTTCGTGTTTCAGACACACAATCACACAGACACACAGACACACACACACACACAGACACACACACACCACACACACACACATTGTAAACACACACACCACACACATCTACACCACGGACAGTTGGCTTATTACTATATGATGTTTTAGTAATCCCTCACCTCTACCTTTTGGGCTCACGTCGGGTTTTTTAAAACAAAGTGAGTCTATTCATGTTCGTTTGTGGTGTCGTGTGTGTGTGTGTGTGTGTGTGTGTGTGTGTGTGTGTTTGTGTTGCGTCCGTGGTCCAACCTTTAACCTTCCAATTTAAATCCAAACTTTAACGTTGTCGTTTTCTCTAAAAGTATAAGGCGTTGGAGGGTTAAAGTTAGCATGATGTTTGATTTTGACGTGAGCCTTCAAGTCATGATGATCAAAGTAGTCAGACACATCAATAAAGGACAGAAGAACGACTATCATTTGTTGCAGAGATTACTGTTATGTGACCTTTAACCATGGATTAAGTTTGCAATCTTCAAACTTTAACGTTGTCGTTTTCTCTAAAAATGTAAGGCATTGGAGGGTTAAAGTTAGCGGATATTTGATTTTGATGTGAGCCTTCAAGTCACAATGATCAA
>JAGGCT020003530.1:0-13425 GCA_017654935.2 Phymorhynchus buccinoides
GCAGCCACAACTAACGCGGATCAAGAGCACATGAGAACACAAACGAAGGAGATAAAAGGACACAAAAGAGAGACAGACGCAGCACAATAAGCATGCACGAACAGTATACCCTCATCTCCTCCCTCCGAGTGACATAAAGGGGCGAGCAGAAGCATGCTAAAGGATCTGAGGAAGATGAATTAAGTCTCAACGACAATGGCAAGGTGAGAGAAATAAAAAATGCGCAAGATAATAATCCGGGAAAACGAACAAGGGAACGCCGGTAGAGGGAAGAACGGACAGTCGGGACAAAAAACAGAAAACGAGGGAAGAGCTCTAGAAAACGAAGAGAATCAAGGTGCACGTGCGGAGCAACGGGCAGTATCCGATGACTAGAGAACTAAAGGTCAAAATGACAGACAAGAGAGAGAAGTTACATTAAAGCAAAGAAATGAAACTTCAGCCCCTCCCCAGCTCCGCCAGCGAAGAACGATAAACATCTCCAGAACAAAGGCAGCCCTAAATAGTGAAGATTATGAGGCGGAAGTGATTAATAATGAACCATTATTTAATTATCAGATTACAAGAGATGAAGTCATAAACATTATTAAACATTTAAAGTGTGATAAACGTGCTGGACCGGATAAAGCGATTGGGGAAATGTTTAAATGTGCTAATTCTGTTGTTGTGGATTTTCTGTTAGATCTGTTTAATTCAATATTTGAAAGGGGAATTTTCCCCGAAGCTTGGTCCAAATCTGTAATAGTTCCATTACATAAAAAAGGTGACAATAATAACCCTGACAATTACCGAGGTGTGGCCCTAACTAGTATTGTAAGTAATATACATATATACTAAATAAAAGATTAAGAGCATGGGCTGAAAAATAAGAGAAAATAGTGGAAGAGCAAGCCGGTTTTCGTTCAGGATACAGCACAGTAGACCACATTTTTAAACTATGTGTAATTGTACAGAAATATTTGTTAACATTTGTTTTAATTATATGTGGCCTTCGTTGATTTTCAAAAGGCGTTCGATTCCATCAATATAAATGTGTTATGGCATGCTTTAGGAAACAGCAATGTTAATGGTAAATTGTATGCAGCCCTTAAAGGAATAATAATAATAATAATGAAGAAAACTTATATAGCGCACATTCCAGGCTAGCTGCTCATGGCGCTTTACAAAAAAAAAAAAAAATACATTTAATCAAATCACATCAATACCCATGCCCGCACGCACACAAGCACACACACTGACGAACACAGCATATCATTTACACGCGCACGCACACATACACACAGTACATACATACATACATACGTACGTACGTTCGTACATACATACATACACACAGACACAAACACACACACATCCCCACACACATGCATAAGCACATGCCAGCGCGCGCATGCACACACACACTTTCTGTCTCCCAACTTTCCCATGCCATTCATCATCCACACACGCTTTCATTCTCACAATCCGATCATGGTGGACAGTAGTGTTCAGAGAATAGATGGGTTTTCAGGTTGGTTTTGAAAACTGACAGGGAGTTGGAATGTCTGAGAGACAGAGGGAGTTTGTTCCAAGTAGCTGGGGCCTGAAAAGAAAAGGATCTCTCGCCATAAGTTTTCGTTTTAAGTGAGGGAGGCTGTAGAATACGAGAATCAGAAGAAGGAATGTATAAGTCTGTTCTGGCGTGTGTGCGTGAGAAAGGTATTTACACTGATTATTTAAGTTGTCCAAAGGGCGTAAGACAGGGGTGCTTACTTAGCCCGCAACCTTTTGCTTTTTCCATTAATGAACTTGCCATGGAAATAACAAAGAAGTGCAAACATGGAATTCAAATGTTACCTGGTGATACTGAACTGTTTTTGATGCTATTTGCTGATGATATCATTCTGCTGTTTGATACACCAGTTGGATTGCAAATCAATTGGATACATTAAAGAGAGAGTCAGATGGGCTACAGCTAAAAGTTAATCACAGAAAATTAATGTAATGGGTTTTCGTAAGGGTGGACATTTAGCACATGCACAACCTGAGAGATGGTTCTATGGTGAATCAGAAATCAAAGTTACTAAGTTACAAATATCTTGGAGTGTTGTTTTTACTACAAACCTAAGCTTGAATAAATGTTGGATGGAAATGTATAGGAAAGGTAAGAATGGTGTAATTCATATTATTAGCAAACTTACGCATAAGGGCTAAGATCCTTAATTAAGGTGGACGTCTCTTCTCTCTCTCTCTCTCTCTCTCTCTCTCTCTCTCTCTCTCTCTCTCTCTCTCTCTCACTCTATCTCTCTCTCTCTCTCTCTCTCTCTCTCTCTCTCTCTCTCTCTCTCTCTCTGAGTGTATCTATCTACTGGTGTGTCTTTCTGTGTTTATGTCTGTGTTGTCAGTGTCTGTAAGTTTAAGTCTTTTGCTAAAAAAGTAAGGCATTAGCGCATTATTATGAGATCATCAACTTTGATTTGCAATTGTTTTCTGCTTTGAGATAATCAAATTCGATTCATTCCAAAGTCGCGAACAAGAAAAGGAAAATATACAAGTAAACAATTAATTAAAGAAACAAGCAAATATTCCAAAAAAACAAGAAGAAGGATGGGGACTGGGCGAATACCATATTATGTACAATATATACATCAACATTAAGACCGAAACATTTAAGACATCACATTTACTTACCAAAATATGTTATGTAGGCTACTTTTCCATTATTTTAAATAATTGGAATAAAGTTATCAATTATGTTCTGTTAAAGAGATACATTTTAATTTTTTTCTTGAAGTAGTTCTTGTTTTTCATGGGTTTTTCAAATGGAGGGTATTTTGTTCCATAAATCTCCACCCGAATAGAGGAGACTAGATTTGAATAGATTATTATTTGGTCGAGGGAATGAGAGTAAATGGGTGTGTCTGCTTGTGTTTGTCGTAAATGTATCTGTTATCTTTTTTGGAGCATTACCGTTGACAATATTATTCATGCAGATTGCCTTGTTGAGGAAAAGTCTGTCTTGAAAAGTTAGTATATCCAGTTGTTTGTAGTCTTCATAGGTAAGTGAACTTGATTTTAATAAAATTATTTTAATTGCTTTTTTGTACGCACGATTGATAATCTTTAAATTGGTATCACTACAGCTATCCCATAATGTTGAAGCATAATCGATCATTGAGAGTATGTGAGCATTAAAGAAGAGTTTGCAAGAATGGTTATCAAGGAAATGTTTTTCTAGACAGACCTTTCCCTAAAGACTTTATATGGTCTGTGCAAGACAGATCTTTGTCAATGATAACACCTAATGTTTTATGTGAATTAACTAATGTAGTGGGATGACTAAGGGTCTATAGCTGTTCATCAATTAATTCCCTCCACAAAAAGTTGTTGACGACGCCACCGCCTAGCACAGTATAAATTAGCGCACATACACAGTACGTCCAGATTTTCTGCGCGGAAATAATCAATAAGTAAAAGAAAGAAGAAAAAAACCCACGTAAACGGATTAGGGGAAATACGGACGTGTATTCTTTTTTCTTTCTTTCTTTTACTTATTGATTATTTCCGCGCGGAACATCGGATATACTGTATACGTGCCCTAACAGCCAAAAGGAAACAAACCCAAAATCATTTATCTGAAGGAGTTTCGCGCACAACAAAGGAAATAGCTTCAATTGTTTTGTCTGCATTACAAAAAAGAAAAAGCTTAACCACAATGGGTTTAGCCCCCATACACCCCATGCAAAATGGCTTCTCTCTCCGGCACGGCTCCGCCAAGGAGGAATCGCCGTTTTGACGGTTTGATTTCTAGGAAACCAGAGCAAAGTGAGTGTTCCGATCTTTGAAAAGGCTGTCTTTCTGGTGATTTCAACGTGTTCTTTCCTTGCAAGAACTCATCCGTCAGGGTCCACCTTTAAAGGTAAACTATTGCCATCATGTATGTGACTGCTTCTCTCTGTCTTTAATGTGCGAATTTGTGTTGATTGTGGTGCTTATCTTACTGTGCGTGCTTCTTTCTGCCTATATGTTCGGTTAAACCCCCCACCAAACATTGATTAAGGACACGAAGATCGTGCGCTCATACAGCAGATCTCCTTCCATTGAAGTGGGGGAGAAGAGAAGGAGGGGGCTGTCCTGATTTAGTTCTCGTTTCCTGAATAGCTGATACTGTCTGATATACCTGTCCTGCACACATAACACCACAAAGCAGGTGCACAACACATTATGGAGGCACGACTTCATTACGTGCATGTTGAGCTTATATGTGTGATCAATAGAAAATGTCACAGGAGGCACGACTTGAATTAAATGACTCATGGACAGTTTCTCTTGTACTGTAGTTTCTCAACGGAATGGATGAACGTGTGCATGTCGTCACTCATGACCTTATTCGGAGTAATTCAATCATTATACAATGAAAAGAACGATGCACAAACAAGACAACAACAAGTGTAGTGATAACGTGGATTTTGCCGCACACACACACACACAAAGAAAAAAAAAAAAGAAAAACAGGATTACTCCTCCTTTTTGTCGCCGCTTGTATAGAATCTTGCTATAGATTTCGTTACGATTTCCATCACTTTATCTAATTCAAGTTGGCTGGGAACAACGAAGAAGAAGAAGACGAGAAGAAGAAGAAGAATCGAGATTCAAGATGGGTAGTTCTAACACAATGTTGCCAAAGAATAGCCAAGGGGTTTCCATCATTATTATGTTATGGATCTTGAATTATTGTCTTATTCAAAACTAATGTACCAAGAATATCCTACAATACAAGTTGAAATCTAGCGTAGAGGAGATGTGTGTGTGTGTGTGTGTGTGTGTGTGTGTGTGTGTGTGTGTGTGTGTGTGTGTGTGTGTAAAGCATGACAAATGTTCATAAACATGGTTCACAGGCCACAAAGGAGACACTGTCAACTTCCTTTGAATCACCCCAATTTCATCATTCCTTTCTAGGTGTAAGTACACGTAGGAGTGGACGTCAAGCGCTTTGTGCTCGATAACAAGCGCTATATAAATATCAGTTTATTATAACAAATGGGTCCATAATACAAGTCTGACACAGTGATCTTGGGCAAATTAAAACTGGGGCGACCTTTTGTACCTGTTCAAGCTAACTATTCTAGATCCATTGTGCTTTTACGCAAGCATTACTACAGTAATATGTCGTGCCATTGGACAGGGGTTTGGCCATCACCCCATTTACACACACACACCCTATCCCGTGGAAATAATATCCCTGTCGAAGTCCAGAATAAACCAGGACGAAATATAGGTACATTTTATGGTCTTGTTGTGTGTTTTTAATTGATGGTCATTGCTTAACTGTATGGAAATACATTATTATAGGAAAGCTTTTTAAAACTGGGGTCTATATATCTTTGCGCTCAGATCATAACTGCCTAAGTCATACTAACCAGATCCACCAGATCACGTGTCAAAATCACGGGTTTCACGTGTTTTCCCTCTTATAACTGGAAATAAATCTTGTTTTGGACCAAGTCTGACTCCCATATAAATGGCCCCCAATTCAAACCGAAACATCAGTTTAAAGAACTGCCTCAATTTCAAGTTGGGGACATTTGTATGTGGGTCACAGATACCCAGAAAAAAACACCAAGGGACTTAACCGTGGTGCGTCACTGGGTCTTTAAGATGCCGCCCCACTGCATAGCGTGGTAGGAATTTCCTCAAAACTGCGACCATCGTGCACTTGGTGACAAGTTTTTTAAATTTGGCATGGTGTTAGATATGGGTATGAGGATTTCAGAAATCATCGCAAACAAAATGAGCCCGACCTACTTTGGCCTGTTTGCACAAAATCCAATATGGCTACTGACAGAAAATGTTCATGCCAATCGCAGCCCCCATTACCATCACAGCGTTGTCAAATGACACTTTTTATATACACAATATATGTTTTCTGGTGCAAGCAACCTACTTATGAAGTCACTTTGGTATTCTATAGGTATTGCCAGGGTCAAGCGTCATTTTCAAGGTCAAATTAGTAAGAAACATAACAATTTTTGCACTTTAACGATTACAACCGTGACAAAACCGACTGGGGTGTTTCTAGAATATTCATTTGATATACTAGAATGTTCGAGAAATGTTCTTGAACATTCCAGTATATTAAATGAAAACTTTAAAAACATTCCAGACCGCTTAACCAGGATAACTATGACATTATAGGTTCTTTACAGTGTTTGCATTCCTTGTTCGAGATGAAATTTGTCACGTTCTTGAACTCCTGATTGAGCAGTTTATCAAAGAGTCCAATGAGTCCAAGTTACAAATGCAGCATGGTAATCAAATGACTGTCAATGTTCTGGATGTGGTTGCTAGTTCTGAAACCTAGTGACTAGCACTGTTTGTGCACCCCCCCTTCACATTTGCACAGCGGGCTACAGCGAAGTGCAGCTCAGTGACACTTGCAGTTTCCTTTGCAAGCAACCAAGCAGCCACAGTGGAGCAACAATGAGCATCCTTTGCTGGCCTCTGGCAGATCAGTCCAGTGTGGTACCCATGCCTTGCTTCTGTCATTCCACTGCCATCCCCATTCACTCGGGCTTGGAACGTTGGGAAGTTTGGAGAGAGACTCTTTTCAGATGAAAGCCGCAACGAGTAGTGCTCGCCTCACGTGCTGGAACAAGGCATGCTGAGTTGGTGGGATGGACTCAAGAGGTTTGAGGCCAGCGGTGAACAACAACTTTCTGGCTTCATTGACAGAAGTGGATCGACAGTTTTTGCTGTACATCAGCACAGTCAGCTGCTCCAGACGTTGCATGTGCAGTGAGTCAAGTGTGAAGTTGGCTGGGTCCTGGGTGACAGTGATGAAGGTGTCCGTGACCTCAGGAAAAGCAGCCCATGCATTCCATGAGGTCTTCTTCCCAATCCCAAACATTGCTGATGCTACATCGCACCCCGTGAATGAATGGAAGAAGAGGAGAGACTCAGAGCGTTGAGGTCCAAGCTGTTGAGAGATGTGATGAATGGGAATGTCTCTGAAAGTTTTTCCAGACCCAAATCCGATCCACAGCTCTGACATCAGTTTTCCCCTGTCACTCAAAGAAGGATGCTCACACTGACTCTCATGCCTGAAAAAGTCATCTATATCACCGTCTGGTCGTCCTTGGAGGGACAGAAACAACCTTGTGATGAGTGCTGCATTTGCCTTTGCTGATCCCAACTTGTCAGCTCCATTCTTCAAGTCCACAGGTGGCCGATTGCTGAAGGTGTACAAATTGGCCCTTGGGATAACATCAGACAAGGGTTTGGAACAGGTTTCAATTCTGTCCTGCACAAACTCTGCAAACATGGCCTTGCCTATGTTGGGAGCTTCCTTCAAGCTGTTGGCAATCATCGGGTCCATGATTTCACCAGTGTCCAGTGTGACAAGCTCTGGGCCTGTCTCTTTGAATGGGTTGACAACAGTTCCCTCTTGGCCAAGATAGAGTAGAGCCTTGAGATCTTTCAAGAATTTGTTCTGCTCAGCAGCAGAAGACTCTGGATGTTCCAAGTTGATATCCTTGTTTGAAGCAGAGAGACTGGCGTTCTCAAATTCATCAATGACCCTCAGCACCTCAGGTTTTGAAAGCTCAATTATCTCCTGCTCCTCTGGCTGTCCTTTTGCTCCGCTGTCCTCTTTGAGAAACTTGATGCTGTGCTCCTGGCTCTGGACCAGTGCCATCAGGGAGAACTTCTTTTCACTGCGTTGCACAACAAACTTTCCTCCCATGAAGGCTTCATGGACACTTGGGTGGGTCTCTGGCAGACATGCCATATCTTTCAAGAAGACATGCATCCAGCGGGCATAGTTTGTATGTCCAAAAGCAAAGAACCATGGACACAGGCCCTCACAGGCACTCAGAGTCAGTGGCCAATCACCCATTCGCTGACCTCGAAGAAAGCGGCAACAGATCAGGAGAAATACTTGAACTGTTGACCAGTAGCAAACTGTCATATTATTTTTTTCTCCGATTAAGTGGTAAGAGTGATTCATTTAAGGACATAAATGAGCTCACATAATTAGGAAACATGACCAGAAAACTCAGAAGAAAATATTGAGTTTTCTGGTCATGTTTCCTAAGTTGATTCCTTTCAGAGTTATAACAAATTTGGACCGAAATGACCTTGAAAATAATATTTTACATTCAAAATGACCTCGAAATGCTAAATCAATGTCAAATATGGATTCCTTACCCCCAAAACAATATAAATAATGGTATTTCATAAGGTTCTAGTAGTAACGAAAGCTACAATTTGACAGTCACTTTTCCAGGTGACGGTCATATTGGATTTTGTGCAAACAGGCCAAAGTAGGTCGAGCTCATTTTGTTTGCGATGATTTCTGATATCCTCATACCCATATGTAACACCATGCGAAAATTCAAAAACTTGTCACCAAGTGCACGATCATCTGAAATTCCCTCCAAATGAATCAACCCAAATGCGATCCGATTGTGACGATGTCTGTGAGTCACGATTCACGTGAAATACTTCCGTCTGAAAACCATTCTACTATTGTGTCTTCACTATGCTCACTAAGAACCCAATACACGAATCACGTAAAATGTCTGATACAAAATGACAGCCATTACGTCAGATTCGTGTACACGGCACTGCAAAAAATATTATAGTAAACAAAACTAGTAGGATTTCATCAGATTCATTTAAACAGTAACATTTCACAAGAATCATGCTTCACAAATGTAACCATCGGATCACATTTGGATCAAATCGTACATAATGGGTCGGCTATAAGGCTATGTTGCGATAACGGTCAGAACCCCTGAACTGGTCATCATCTACTATTATGTCACAAGCTTGGACCAACGTTATGATTCAAAATGGTTACTGAAATATTTCTCTAAACATTTTTTTTTCAAATCTTATACTAAGCGATGCCAGGCTTTTTGGTGACGCCATGACCTTTTTTATTTTTCGTTTTTGAAGACGTCAAAAATCAATTATCGTATGATTCTGGCAATAATATTCTACAGATAGCACAAGAGAGAGAGAGAGAGAGAGAGAGAGAGAGATGAGGGAGAGAGATAGAGAGGGAGAGAGAGAGAGGGAAGAGGGCGAGAGAGAGAGAGAGAGAGAGAGAGAGAGAGAGAGAGAGAGAGAGAGAGAGAGAGAGAGAGAGAAGAGAGAGAGAGAGATGAGAGAGAGAGAGAGAGAGAGAGAGAGAGAGAGAGAGAGAGAGAGGAGAGAGAGACTTAGATTGAGGAGAGAGATTTCGATAGAAGAGAGAGACAGAGAGAGAGAACAGAGAGAGGCTCGATCAGTGAGACCCAACTGGCTGGGTCATCTTCGTAGAGAAGGTTTTTGTTTTATTTTGTCTCTTTTTGATGTCTGACTTCGGACCTCGACCGCATTATAGTATCATAAAATCAAACTGATGATTGTGGATACTCAACGGGAGAAGAACAGAGACAGAGACAGCAACACGTATATTCGATTCTTCTTTCTAAGATAAATACCATCGATGAAATTCATTAGTTCTCTCCTTGCTGTTTTCCCAGACGTCTTTTTCTGCCCAACATAGTTCTAACCGTTTCCCTGAAACGTGATCCCATGAAAAAATACACGAAGAAATTGACAGTAGCGTTGATGTAGGAGAACATGTCCCCTATCCACGGACCCATTATGAACATATTGTGGTGACGACGTCCACTGTTCATTTCTGGATCGAGCAACAAGCTAAAACGAAAAAGGGCATGCGGCAAAATACATATGATAAAGAAAATAGAGTTAACTACAAGAGTTTTCGTTAAAGCCAGCTCTTGAGTTGAAATAGAAGAGGACATTTCACTCCGCCATTTCACGATTTGTCGAAGTTTAACAATGGTCAACACTGTTGCTATGACGACGACCAGCATGACCAAACCAGGAAGACCCACGCCAAAGGTGATGCTTTCTATACGATCAATGAGCGTTTTGTGACGTCTGTAAAATTCACCTTCAATGCCAGTTATTATAGTCATGTCAGTGATGGGGTCATACAGACACCCAACACGGTAGCGAAAAGATGCAAAAAAGTAAAGAGACATTAGCGAAATACTGATCACGATAATAAATATAGCGACAGCCTTCGTGCTTACCATACTCTGATGTTTAACAGGGTTAAAAACGCACATGCACCTCTCTAAAGCTACAATTGCAGATAGCACGCTGGAAATGCTATAGAATTCCAACAGAAACCCAAGGTTTAAGTTCGTAAGCAATGTGGAGACTGGACCGAATGTTTCTTTGGTGGTAAACTGGAGGTACACTTGTTCCCCATGGTGGATTATTGAATTCAACAGGTGTAACTCGTCAGCCAGAGACAGAGCGAACAGACACAGGTTGACACGATCCCGCAGGCCATGTTTGTAGAACACCGCCATGTTGATGACGTTTGCTGGTCCACCAATCAGAAAGAAGAACACTAACAGGACATTTTTCGTTTGTCGAACGATGGTTTCCACTTCTGCACTGACAATGTTGTCCGGATTGTCCCAAGGAAGAAATTCCATTCTACTGAACTCCCCTGTGATGCAGTCACTTTTGTGGGTAGTGAAATTCTCATGCTTGCTGGTAGACGTTTCATTCATGTTGTAAAATTTGACATTCAGAGTTGGTACTCTATTATTCGAGAAGGGCGTACTCATGTTCGTTCTCGATTTTGTAATACCACCAGTTTTAGCGTTGATGTGAGAGATTGCAGTACATTTGAGAACGTCTTGTTCACACATAGAGAGATGTAGATTACAATACTGATTATATATCACATTTTAGCATACACAAATAATTAGACCACACATTGCAAGTAAACACACAGACAAGTTGTAAGCGAATTCCATGACGTGTTTATTTTGGAAAACACAGGTCATTTTCTGCAGCTGCACCAGATGGTCCTTAAGTGCATTGCCGGTGCGTGGCCAGACGTTTATCATCTTAAAGGGCACCCTGACTGATGTTGTTTTGTAAGAAACACGTCGAGATCACCAGGAAAACACCAGAGATTGCAGCACTCGCTTTGCTCTGGTTTCCTAGAAATCAAACCGTCAAATCGGCGATTCCTCCTTGGCGGAGGTGCTGGAAGTCAAATTATTTCACCCAAAGAGAAGGCGTGTGCCGTCTCTTTTCTAATGGCCGCCAAACCGTTTGCACGAAATTTTCGCAATACAAGCCTTTTTATTTTTATTATTTTTAAATTTTATGCAGTTTACCTAAAGGAGTTTCCGCTCACAACAAAGGAAACAGCTCCATTTTTGTTAAATTACTGCACTACAAAAAAGAAAACGCCTCAACCACAATGAGTGACATCCACCCAACCCATCCAAAATGGCTACTCTCTCCGGCATCTCCGCCAAGGAGGAATCGCCCTTTTGACGGTTTAATTTCTAGGAAACTAGAGCAAAGTGAGTGTTCTGATCCTTGAAAAAGGCTGTCTTTCTGGCTATCCCGACGTGTTTCTTGCAAAAACTCACCCGTCAGGGTGTCCCTTTAAAGTCCATTTTTAATGCTTCAGGCCTTTTCAGTGAGTTACTTTGTTTAAACCTTAATCCGTTTCTTTTAAGTTCAGTATAAGTTGGCAGCTGTCATGGCGTCCAACGCACCTGAAATCATGCCACACTCTAGGCCACGTTCAAGCAGAACAATTGATGTTTCAAAGTGTACAAAACATCCCCATGAAATATTTACACACAAGACTCAAAGCTCAATTATTTGGTGTACTTCGAGACATCAATAATTGTACTGCTTGAAAGTGGTCTAGGATGTGGCATGATTTCAGGTGCATTTGTCGCCAAATAGTATTGAACTTTTATTTTAACAAATGGACCAGGTTTTAACAAAGCAACTCACTGAAGAAGTTTGAAACACTTAGAATATGGACTTCATGAATTAGTTCATCACGACACACGTCATGCCATGCACCAGCCACGCTCTCAAGGGACATGACATCTGGTTTCCCCTCATTATTTTCACAACTGTCCTCTATCTCTCTCTCTCTGCGAGTGGTATGTGCGTTGTGTGTCTGTCTGTATCTGTGAAAGAGATATTATATGAATACATTTTCTTTTCATTTGTTTTATACTAAATCTTTTTCTTTGTCGTTTGTTTTTTTTGTCGTCGGTTTTTAACCCGTGAGTGCGGTGAATACGAGTATGCCTTAATTTGCTTTTATGAGCGTGTTTCTCTATTTTTGAATGTGTGTGAACCTTGTGTGTACCTATATGTATACTTTACTTTTGCGGTCATTGTGAATGTGTAACTTGTTTATGTAAATTGAAAATTGATTTTTTTAATGTAATCTGATTGTAAATTGTTATTTTATTATGTATATGTATTTTATTTATATTTAGTTTAATATGTACATATTTCTTTGTGTGCGCATGTGTATGTGTGTAAGAATGTGAAGGATAGTGTGGAGGTATGTAAGCGGTTGTTTTTAATATGAATAATTTTAGGGCAATTGTAAAGCGCTTAGAGCTTAAAGGTGAAGCACTATTTACATGTTCTTATGTTCTTAAATAAATACATCAGGAGAAAACGACTTATGTGTTTTCCAAGACTAACACGTCATAGAATTTGCTGTGTTTACTTGTAATGTGGGTCTGATTATTTGTGTACGCTAAAATGTTATAAAGAATTTCTACGTGTGAACAAGACGTTATCAGGAACACGTTATCACCATTATCAAAACATTTACCTGGATCTGGTTTTGTTGATTTATATTACACCCATGTATACTGTATGCGTGTTTCTCGTTTTGTAACTTCCTCTCGTTGAGAGCTTTAAAACGAGGTGCTACTTGACATACTTGCAGTTTATGCTTGACAATTTACGTGTTTGGCCACTTTGTTATGACCATTAACGATACATATCGATTTTTGTGTTGTTGTCTGGCTAGCAAACACATATTATGTGCTTGTTCTGTCCTGTTCTTATTTTTCTTATTTTTGGGGGGAGTGTATGGCGCCACTCATTGTATAATTGCATAATCATCTGAGCTCCTTCAACTTCATAACTTTGCATACCTACAGTAGGGGTCATGAGGAGTAAGATGCTGCAAAGAAACTTGTTGCAATTAGTGAAGGGTGATATGCTTTAGAAAGCAGGCTAAAGCGCCTGCCTGTTTGTTGTGTGCTTGTATGAGACCACACTGTAATTTCTCTTAACGAGATAATAAAGTAGTTTTGACTTTTGACTTTGACTTGTCTATACGGGGACACGCGCTTGAGCGACAGGGAAGATGTGCTTCCAATTATTGTCTTTTTTTTACTTTTGTGCTTTGAATTAAAGCTTTAAAACACAAACGTAAAGCAAAGTCTTCAATTCTTCAATTCAACATCCTCCATATCTTCAATTGGTACACATTTGAACACTGATGGAATCTAACAGACTACTGGTACTGCTACTGGTGATTCATCACCTACACAATACACCCAAATG
>JAGGCT020003531.1:0-13423 GCA_017654935.2 Phymorhynchus buccinoides
ACTATCGAGGTATAACTATATTGTCATGCTTTGAAAAATTATTTACGCTTAAATGTGTTCATTGAGTCATTTGGTTTGATTGGCATGGAACAAGCTGGTTTTAAAAGTAACTTTTCAACACTCGACCATTTGTTTGCTCTATATGGCGTGATTTATATTTTGCTGTTTAAGAAAAAACGATGACATTGTGCATTTTTAGACTACAAAAAGGCATTTGATAAAGTAAGTAGGTCGTTTTTGTGGCAGAAATTGATAAATATTGGCATTACTGGCAAACTATTAAGAGTAACACAAAATATGTACTCTCAATCTAAATCATGTGTAGCTGTTAATGGGGAATTTTCTGATTATTTTTCGTTTGATGTCGGGATGAGACAAGGAGAGAATTTGTCACCTGTATTGTTTGCCATGTTTTTGAATGATATGAAAGAGTTTTTGTCTGGTGATATGACTGGCCTTGTTACTGTTGCAAGGGAAGCAAATGAAGCAGGCATTAGTGAATCTGATGTAGACATTTTGTTGAAATTGTTTTTATTACTGTATGCAGACGACACTGTCATTTTTTCTGAAACTTCAGCTGGATTGCAGCATGGTCTTGATGGTATCAAACAGTATTGTGAAAAATGGAAATTGAAATTAAATGCTAAGAAATGTAAAATTGTTATTTTTTCTAAGGGTAAGGTTAGACATTTTCCTGACTTCTTTATAGGAACAGAAAAGATAGAGGTAGTTCATGATTTTTTGTACTTAGCATTAAAGCTTAACCATAATAATCGATTTCATGTTGCACAACGTGACCTGTTTGATCGAGCTTCTCGAGCAATGTTTGCTTTGTTAACAAAAGCTAAGTTATTTAAGCTTCCTGCAGACCTAATGATTGACCTATTTGATAAAACTGTACTTCCAATTCTTACATACGGATGTGAAATTTGGGGGGTTGACATGAATGATATTATTCAAAGACTGCAACTAAAATTTTATAAGTTGGTTTTGAAAGTGCGACAACTGACTCCTTCTTTCATGATAGTTTGGAGAGACAGGAAAATATCCCGTATCAGTCACTGTTAAATCCAGAATGTTATCATTTTGGTTTAACCTAGTGACACCCCATCACAGTGCAAGTGAAAAGCTATCATTTATTGTGTATAAAAACCCTTTTGAGAATGTATGAATTAAATGTACACGAAAATAAATATATCAAATACATGCATACGTTATTAAACGAAACTGGTTTAAGTAGTTTTTGGTTGAATCAAAATGTGCTTGATGTACATCCATTATGGTTCAAAGAGAAAGCGAAGAGATGTCTTAAAGATAGTTTCTTACAAACCTGGTACATGCATGTTGATAATGATGAATTATATATGAACTATAGAATGTTTAAACCATCATTTGGTGTTGATCCCTACCAAAGACTGTACAAGGGAAGATACACATCCGGTCTCTTTTCCTTATACATGTACATGTATGAGTAGTGAGGACAGAAACACTGGTTATGTCCCTTTGAAACGTGACACATTTTACACATCGATAGGCCAGTTGAATTCTCCGTTCAAGTTCCAGTCCGAGTTTTTGGATAGCCTCCACTGTGAAGTGTACACGTCCGCACTAACGATAACTCTATCAGCCCGGTTCGCCGAGCTTTTAAGTAATCCATTTTACCCTTTTAGAATATCTTTGTCCCTACTACTTAGTACTTCCTCAGAATTATGTGTTTACCATTCTAAAATTTAGAACAACTAATAATAATTTACCAGTAAATAAATTGCGCTACGATAATATACCCAGAAGTGAAAGAAATTGCGAAAAGTGTAGCGTACATGATGTTGCAGATGAGTTCCATTATTTGTTTGTCTGTCCCTTCTTTAACACTGAAAGAAATAGATATCTTCCACGGTACTTTTTTGTGCGACCAAATGCTTATGCATTTAATGCTTTGTTTTCCTAAAAAAATATGAAACTTTTGATTAAACTTAAGCACTTTGTTACAGTTATAAACAGTTCTTTTCGATAGTTTGTATGGACAAAATGTCACATGTTTTGTTTTTTGTAATATGGTATAGGTATATTTGTCCTAGATATCTACTTGTCGTTTTCATAATATAGACATCACTCTGTTTTGATGTTCGATTGTTTAACTATGTGTGTACTTTGTTTTATATTTCTGTGCCTCAAGTGGAAATGAAATAAAACATTTGCCTTGCCTTGGTAATGTAACTGCAAAATGTTGGATTTTGGCGAACAATCGTCAAGAACAAAATAGCGATCTTTCAGTAAAATACAAATGGGAAATGTCATTGCAAAATGTTGAATTTTGGCGAACAAAACAAGTAAGAAATGCAATTACAAAATGTTTACTTTTTTTTAGCATTAAAAGAAAATGCTGTTGTAACACTATCTTTCCATTGTTAGGAAACTCTCTAATATTTAGATAAACGAGTTGCCTTCTTTCAAATACATTAGAGAAATTGAAAACGGATTTTGGGATTTAAACATTTCTTATGAATAAAATGTACAGAGACTGTTAGATTTTTAACACTTTATTTTATTTAAAACAAATTCATATTCCAGTTCACCTATTTTGCAATTACACTAAATGCATAATTATCAGGGAACATTAAAACGCCTTCCAACTCCAACAGATAATTCATAATCATTGGATCTGGATTCAAACACTTACTGAATTCAAATACAGGTACACAGAAGAATGTAAAGTTGAAATGTAACGTTGTCCTTCAGAATCGATTTTGAACTTTCTATAAAATAAATATTTATGCGAGCTCTACAAAGAATTCTACCAATTAGGAATATAATTGTCCCGTAATTCCTATTAAAACTGCTGACATAACTGGTTTTAGCTTGTGATTTATTGAAATACCCACATAAATGCAGACATACACTCACTGTATTACACAGATTATTATTTTTCAGCTCATCATCTAGTATAAAAAAAAAAAGAGGTTATGAAGCTCACTGTACATAGTATATATTATAACACCCTTCTTCTGTGGTAAGGCTTTGCTTGTTTATTGTGCCATTTTTTTTATTTCTCTGCTTCTAGCGAGTTGGAATATGGGGTGGAAAGAAGAAGAAGGAGGAGGAGGAGGAGGAGGAAGAGGAGGGGGAGAAAGAGAAGTAGGATGATGAGTTGGAGGAGGAGGAGAAGTGCTGAGATGAGGGGGTGATGAAAATCAAGGATTGAAGATCTGTAGTGTTTCTTCTAAATACCACAATAATTAAGTTCGTAATGCAGGCATACAACGTTATATATGAAGGGTGCTCTCTCTCTCTCTCTCTCTCTCTCTCTCTCTCTCTCTCTCTCTCTCTCTCTCTCTCTCTCTCTCTCTCTCTCTCTCTCTCTCTCTCTCTCTCTCTCTCTCTCTCTCTCTCTCTCTCTGTTTTATAGTTAACCCCTTCACTACTTTCCTTTACAATATGAGCATTAATTTATGGTGCTTGTTTGTGGTTGCTTAAAGTCTCCCCAGTATGCTATAAGAATAATAGTAAAAGCACTGTGAATGGTGTTTGTTTATGGGAAATTTCCCTTTCCACTGCCCACCCCCTTCTTGTTCATTGTGTATAATATTTACTATAAATTGTCATTGTCGAAATATAGTCAATGCAATTCAGCATTATGGTAACGAAACTACTGTTTTGCATTATAGTATCACATTTCTCATTCAATGCACAATTGTAGCAATTTTGAACACATGAATGTTGACATTTCTTTGATGTTTACTTGCAATGCCGCATTTCCTCCTTATTCTTTTCTATTATTCCTATATAACTTTTGTTTATGTTATGATTTATATACTCCCTCCCCCCCACCCATATGTGATACGGGCACAAGGCTTAATCATTAAAAATATTTGAGTTTTGAGGTTTTTTTAGTCTCTCTCTCTCTCTCTCTCTCTCTCTCTCTCTCTCTCTCTCTCTCTCTCTCTCTCTCTCTCTCTCTCTCTCCCCCCATGGTTCTTCAATATCTCTGACTTGTAAGGTAGCTTAGCACCTACAATTCTAATCCAGCGTGGTGACAGGTTCCTATTGAAAAACAGATCCTCATCGCTGATCTCCTATCGACGGAAGGTATTAACATTCAGGGCCTGTAGTCACGAGTGGCGGCTAAGACAACTAATCCGGGATGGAAAATGCAAATTAGTCTAAACTACCAATCCGATTGGCAGTTTAGACTAATTTGCATTTTCCATCCCGGATTAGTTGTCTTAGCCGCACTCGTGACTATAGGCCCAGACCAATGCAGAGAATACCACCAACTGTGATTTAAAAAAGAAACCCATTCTACTCTATGGGATAACTTGATAGCTTCTACATCTGGATTTCGTGAAGCATGTGTATTCTTGTTATGAACAAAAAAGCCACTGGGTGCACAGATTAGCCCGTTTACGGTCATATTACCGAAATACTAGCCACATGCACGTGTGTTAAAGACCCACCAGATCACGTGTCATCAAAATCACGGGTTTTACAATTATCCCTCCTCTTATAGCTGGTAAGAAATCTTGTTATGACCAGGTTTGACTCCCATACAAATGCCCCCAAATTGAAAACGAAACATCATTTTAAAGAGCAGCCTCGATTTGAAGTTGGGGGCATTTGTATGTGGGTCACAGCGACCCAGAAAAACAAACATCCCAAGGGACTTAATCGTGGTGTGTCTGTGTGTCTTTAAAGCTTGACAGGTATTTTGGTGTAATGAGATGACACCGAACCTACGTTTTAGCAGTAAGTAGTATTAGGTTATTGTGAAGGCGATCACTGTAGTTAGTCTCCGTCATATTCGGAGAGTTAAATGCCAGAAGGTAGCATCATTTTTGTCGGGTGGAAGCCAAAGGGAACTATTCTTCTTCTTTTTCTTCTTTGTTCCCGGCCACATCAGATGCTCAGTCCGGTTTGGTTGATGAAGGCCGAGGTCAACAGCAGCGCCTCAGCAGGACCCCAGAGCTTGTCACGGAGTGCCACAGGCCTGGGCCAGATCTCACATCTCAGGGTGTCGAAGGTAGGGCAGTCCTGCATAATGTGGTCTGGTGTCTGTAATCCTGTGCCACACGGACATTCATCCGTGTGGGAGATCTTCAGACGGTAGCGATGGGAGAGGAGCCGACAGTGCCCAGTTCTTAGTCTGAAGATGGCGACCTGCTGGGCACGGTCCAGCTGGTGGATGCTGTCCTTTCCAGAGTCAAGCTGCAGACGCTCCCTCCATTTTGTTCTGAAGTGACCACGAACAATTGCTTTTGCTTCTCCGTATGACATGGGGTGTGTAAACTGTTCCAGTTTGCTGCCCATTTTGGAGAGTCTGTCTGCCTGTTCGTTGCCACCCAGACCACAAAGGGAACTATAATAATGCTTCATTATTCCTTTTGAGAAGGCACCTTTCGGGTTTACTTATTTATGTATTTATTTTTTTACACGAGAAGAATGATAGTATCTTCTTGCATGACCATCGATGTCATGGCAAAAACACAGCCAGAAAATACTATCAGTCTTATTTATTCCTTTTGTTTGTGCACTAATACTATTCCACCATTGTTGTTGTATACTGTGTGAGTGATGGTCATATAATCCTGGGTCATCATCCTTTTTGTTTTTGAGGATGAACCTTGGTCTGTCTCAATGTGGTTGTTGTTTATGCTTTGCTAGGCGACTTGGTGCCGTAAATAACTTTGGTGAAGGGAGTTAATTACAGAGAGTGTTACCTTTCTTTTCTTTACTATTATCCTCTCTCCTCGCCTCACTGTTTCAATCCTTCTTTATCCCCTTTGTAGATAGTCTTTTGATTTGATCAATTGGTTTAATAGAGTTGGTATTTGATGGCTCTAATGTTTGAGTCGTTTACAGGAAAATTAAAGGGTGGTTGATTGATTGTTTATTAGTTTGATTTATGGTTAAGTGGATGCATGTATTCGTTGTTTAAAGATAGATTATTCCTCAGATTATAGTTTGATTTGTTTATGTTCATAAATAGTAACTGATTGATTGCTGAGTATTATTTTCTATTATTATTTCTCAAATAATGGTTGATTGTTTGCTTAGCTGTTTGATGAAATGGTGGGTAATTTATTTATTTATTTAACTAATTATTTACTTATTTCTGTGTTTAGTCATCCATTTATTTGGTGTGTGTGTTGGTTTGTTTGTCTATTCATTATTTCCTTGGTTGTTTGTGTTTACATTTCCAATGATGGAATGTTTTGATAATAATGTTATTATGCCTCATGTAATCCCCCTCCCCACCCTCCCACATGATACGGGCAGTGAGGCCTATTCATTAACATTTTCGACTTCGACTTCCCTTTGCTATATAGTACCTTCTGGTTGTCCCATGATGAGCTTTGCTCAAGCAGTTAAAACAGGCCCTGTAGTCACGAGTGCGAATTAGACATTCAAAGCGGTGATCAGTATGTAAATTAGGCTAAACAGCCAATCGTTTTGGGAGTTTAGTCTAATTTACATACTCCCCGTGTTGACTGTCTAGTTCATACTCGTTACTACAGGGCCTCATGTAGTGGGCCTACTTTGGGTGGACATGTGTACAGTAGCCCTACTAAACAATACCCAGCTTTGATTTACTTGACAGACTAGATCAGTACATCTGCGCTTTGCTGGTGGTGCCTTGGCTGTCTTTCCAATTGTCCTACCTGGCAGGTCTGCACGGCTAGATCGGCTTACTTGAAACAAAGTTTCCCCCCGTGGGGATACCGGGGGGTCTTTCGTACAAATAGTTCCTCACCTTCTGGAAGTTCTGGTGCTTGTAACTTCCTCTAATCTGCCACTCTCTTTGACTCTGCCTTTTCCCTTTGCTTACTGTCATTTGCTATATTTCTATCTTACTGGTCCATTCTCCTGCCTTTTTTTTTTCTTCTATAAATTCTTACAAAGATTTCTTCAGCCGAAGTCAGACATTCTGGGCCTAACTATTTCTTAATTAGGCGCCGAACGGCAGCATGACGCACCTACGCTCATATGACAGGAAACTGTGTGAGCGAAAGAAGAAGAAGAAGAAGAAGAAGAAGAAGAAGAAGAAAGATCTTGGTGGCTACCATAGAACTTCCTGTTAAGAAAGAAGAAGAAGAAGAAGAAGAAGAAGAAGAAGAAGAAGAAGAAGATCTTGGTGGCTACCATAGAACTTCCTGTTAAGTTCTCTCCTCGAATATATGCGTAATTATTAACACTAACGTCTGTATGTTTGCTTGCGTTTGTGTGTGCATGTGTGTTTGCGTTTGTGTGTGTAATGATGCTTTGGCAGAAGGAAAAAGAAGAGAGAGAGATCGAGTGACAGAAATAGAGACAGACAGAGAAACAGAGACAAGTTGACAGACACGGAGAGATAGAGCGTCAGAGAGACAGACAAAAACAGAGAGGTACACAGAAACAAAAAGAGACAGGCGGGTAGACACTACAAGCATCACATTACGTACACACAGACTGTGAGAACATTGTCGTTAGAAACATACTTTCACCACAACCAGTTTCTAAAAAACAAAACCAACATTTTCTTTTGAAATGACAACCATACCATATAGTGAAATGAATAAGGGGGAGGAACTTCTCGTAATTAACTCCCTTTTACCAAAGTTATGTATGGCACCTATTCGCCTAGCAAAGTGAAAGTAGATGAAATAGATGCCATAAATAACTCTGGTAAAAGGGAATTAATTACGAGAAGTTCCTTCCCCTTATTCATATCACTATATCCTCTCTCTTAGCCTCACTATTTCACAAAGATACCATAATCAATCTTTTGAAATTTAATCAGTACTCACACCTCATAAAACATAACAGAACAAGAAGCAAAACGCCAACAGTGAATAAATAAAGCATTGGTTTTTCATAACATTTACGCCGTTAATTAATAAACAACGAAAACCAATGCTAACTTTATACAGTTAGCAAGCGAACTTGCACGTGCAAAATATATACATTCTTTCATCCTCTATCGATTAATCCCAAATCACTGGTCCGGAGTTAATTCAGGGGCGTGGTCATACAAAGAATGGTCAGTAAAGGCAGCATGGAAGGTTCTTGTTTCTGAAAATAGAAGAACACGCATGATTATGATGTTATTTAAAAAGAGAAAGAAGAATAAAGAAAAGAGGAAGAGGAGAAAGGAGGTGGAGGAGGAGGAGGAGGAAGAGGAGTAAGGAGAAGAGGGACAAAGAAGAAAAATAAGAGAAAGAAGAAGAAGGAGAAGGATAAGAAGGAGAAGGAGAAGGAGAAGTAGGAGGGGAAGAAGAGGACAAAGAAAGGAGAAGAACAAGAGGAAGAGAGAGAGAAGAGAAGAAGAAGAAGAAGAAGAAGAAGAAGAAGAAGAAGAAGAAGAAAAGAAGAAAAAGAAGAACCAAAGAAAAGAAGAAAGCAGAGGAGGAGAAGAAAGGATAAGAGGAGGTAGAAGTAAAAAGATAACGAAGAAGAAAAAAATAGACGACGAAGAAGAAGGAAAACTGAAAATCATCATCATCATCATCATCATCACCACCATCCTCCTCCTTCTCATTATCAGCATTAAATGACTACAACATCATACACTAAAGAAAACAAAATACAAAAACACCACCAAGGACGATAACATAAATACAGATCACACAACAGCAATTGTACAAATATGAATGAAAGAATGACCATCAACATTCAGTGTGTGTGTGTGTGTGTGTGTGTGTGTGTGTGTGTGTGTGTGCGTGTGCGTGTGTGTGCGTGTGCGTGTGCGTGCGTGCGTGCGCATGCATGCGTGCGTGCGTGTGTGTATGTGTAAATGTGTATGTTCTTAAACATGAGAGAGAGAGAGAGAGAGAGAGAGAGAGAGAGAGAGAGAGAGAGAGAGAGAGAGAGAGAGAGAGAGAGAGAGAGAGAGAGAGAGGTGGTTACCTTCGCAAATTTAACCGTATAATTTTCCCATTCCCATGCCGAATCCGCCGTATCCGCCGTATCCCATGCCCATTTTGCCCCCGAAGAAGGGCATTCCGTAACCCATCATGCCGTAGCCGCCCATGCCGAAGCCGCCCATGCCGAAGCCGCCCATGCCGTAGCCGCCCATGCCGTAGCCGCCCATGCCGTAACCCATACCGTAACCCATGCCGTAACCGAGGGCTTCTATGGAGCTGGCCATAGCCAGGACTGCCAGAACCAGGACTGCTGCCTTGATCATGATTGCGTTCTGGAAGAATGAACAGAGACAGAAACTTGTAAGCACATGATATCACGCGATTGCACGTAAGCTTGAACTAGACATTTCAAGATATCATATTCGCCTTGGCTTAAGGCAGTGTCAGACCAATTGACATAGGCTAGAACACCAAGGCTACATCAATATGGTGTTATGCTATGTAGAGTTATGCGGGGATTGTCTTTAGCCATGACAAGCTCCTAGCATAACATCATCAGTCTCCATAAAACCCTGAAATCGGAATGTGGCTGCCCACCTGCCGGGTAATCAAAAACGGTCACCACGTAATGTTCTCATCCCTAGCTGATGCACATGTACCATAGTGTTCAAGTGCTTCCGCTGTTGGGATGGTCCTTGGAGTCTTTTAGCCAGGGTAAGCCAACAACAGCAACATATGTACATAATTTTGGACGAGATTGAAAGCTGTACGAAAGGACGACATAGGTCTGAATACATGGGCAATACATTTTTTTACACAAATCTTAGTTTCAATCAAGCTTTGATTGTCTTGAAGCAAACATGTCATGATATCAAATCTACATAATATGGACGAAATCGAAACCTGTACGAAAGGTTGACATGGGTCTGAATGCATGGGCAATATAATTTTACACACATCTTAGTTTTAATCAAGCTTTGGTGTTTATTGAAGTAGAAATGTTAAAGGTGGACCCTGACGGATGAGTTTTTGCGAGAAACACGTCGATATCACAAGAAAGACAGCCTTGTCAAGGATCGGAACACCACTTTGCTCTGGTTTCCTAAAAATCAAACCGTCAAAACGACGATTCCTCCTTGGCGGAGATGCCGGAGAGATAAGCCATTTTGGATAGGGTGGGTCACCCATTGTGGTTGTAGCCTTTGTTTTGGTAGTGGTGTTACAAAAATATTGGAGCTATTTTCTTTGTTGTGAGTGAAACTCCTTTAAGTAAAGTGTATAATTTAAAAAAATAATTTAAAAAATAAAAAGGTTTGTATTGTGAAGATTTCGTGCAAACGATTTGGTCAGGTGGCCATTAAAAAAAAGAAGGCTTCTCTTTCACTTAAATAATTTGTAACTTCCAGCACCTCCGTCAAGGAGGAATCGCCGATTTGACAGTTTGATTTCTGGAAAACCAGAGCAATGTGAGTGTTGTGATCTTTGAAAAGGTTGTTTTCCTGGTGATCTCGACGTGTTTCTTGCATAAACGTAGCCGTCAGGGTGCCCCTTTAAGATATCTATCTACTTAATTTGGACGAAATCTAAACCCCCAAGAAAACAAAGGTCACCAATAGCTTGGAAGATAGATTTGCCAAAAACATTCAACAATAAACATCGAGCTTTGATTGCTTTGAAGGCTACTTAGACGTATTATTTCACAAGACTCTCTGTAAAGAATACCTCCAAGAAAAGAAGTCATCAATAGCTTGGAAGATAGATTTGCAAAAAACATTCAAACAAAAAAAAACATCTCTTCAGCTGGAAGGAAGACATCACAGAAAAATGGTTCATTTTATTAGATTCATAGAATATAAAATATGAAAATAAAAGGGAATGTTAGCGAGCTGCCTACAAGCTGTTGTTGCGCTGTTATTGAGACTTCAAGATAAAACGTAATCCGTTTATACGACGAAAAGAAAAAGAAACAAATAATAGAGGCCAGACTGATCGTTTTAAGATACCAACATGAATACTTTTATAATTTAACTTGTCAAGGAGAGACCTTTATGCCCAATGTATTTTTTCACGGCTAATTTTGCCTGAAAACTATATGTTCATTTTGCACTTAAAACCCCCCACATTCAGTTAAAACATGTTTTATTTTTGAGACAAGGTGAATTTGTTAAACGATGTCGCATTGGACAATACACATTGGGAACTTATTTGCTGTGCTTCAATTGTTCCTAACATTAAAATTGCATTGTAATAGTTTTTAATATCTTATTTTTACATTTAATGCATTCATATTTTTCTATGCTCTAATAGTAGTAAAATATAAAAAAATCAACTTAAAATCCTGAACCAAGATTAGAGCACAATGTAACATGGATTCAAAATGTTTATAATAAAGCAAAATAAACAGAAGTTGATTCGTTAAAAAAAGTTTCAAGAAACGGTAAACACAAGAATGGGAATAAAAACAATTTGCCCAACGCTTGTGTAAGCAGCATAAACAGGTCATATTACTATCCAAAATGGCTATAAATGCTAACTTGATTTTCCAAAATTGTAAAACAATCATTTATTGTACAGCTCTCATGTTACTGTTGGTCCCTTACCTACTACAGGCTAATATCAATCAGTGATAAAATCCATTTGTGTAAAAAAAGGCCTTCAAACAACATAATACTTATGGTCTCAATACACGTTAACAGTTTTCACTCTTTCCCCACGACAACACAGTGATATCACTGGCCTGTCACTGTGTTGCTACGGGGAAAGAGTGACAGAATGTTCACGAGTACAGAGACCCTTAGTATATAGCTATTCAACGTACCTTTGCGAAGGACTGGTCTGAGGATGAAGAATGAAACTTTTGGAAGCTGTACATCTGATCAAATCAAGGGGCTACTTTTATAGAATACGTCCAGCCTTCTGCCCTCCACTAATCGCCTCCTACTTCCTGATGACCGTTGCGTAATTGGTCAGGTTGGGGAGATTCCTGACCCTGTAGTCATGAGTGCGTCTTAGACAGTCAACACGTCACTTGTTAGTACGTAAATTGGACTAAACTCCCAAAACGATTGGCCTTTTGGCCTAGCTTACATACTGATCCCCGTTTCGAATGTCTAAGACGCACTCCTGATTGCACACCCAGGTGTCTAGAATGTTAGAAATATGGCATTCATAAGTGGTCACTTTTTGACGGATCTGTCACTGTCCAGCCTTGGGCACGACATGGTCAAAGTTGCTGAAGTTTTAAGGAAGGTTTATGTGGGAATGGAAGTAAGGAGGGGAGGGAGAGGTCTTAAAGTGGGCGCGCGCGCGTGTGTGTGTGTGTGTGTGTGTGTGTGCGTGCGTGCGTGTGTGTGTGTGTGTGTGTGTGTGTGTGTGTGTGTGCGTGCGCGTGCGTGTGCGTGTGTGTGTGTGTGTGTGTGTGTGTGTGTGCGTGTGCGTGTGCGTGCGTGTGCGTGCGTGCGTGTGCATACGCGGATGAGGAGGGTTTAATACGTTTATGAAAACAATCCTATGCTGACACTAAACCTATCCCATTCCCCAAAATGACCAAATGTTCCTTGTCATTGAAAGTTTTAAAAGCGAAAAAATTTGTTGTGTGTGGCTTTGGGGGTTTTTTGTTTTTTAGGGGGGGGGGGGGGGGGGGGGGGGGGGGGGGAAGGTGCGAATCTACTTGCTTGCCGCCTAACATTTCCACAGACAGAAGTCAACAACAAAACCAGCATAGATTATAAAAAAGAAGGGGAGGGGGGGGGGGGCGGAGTAATAATTTCGCTTGATTTCACCCAGCCGGAACTCGGATATTTTTTTATTTTTTTTAAAGTTTATGACATTTATGTTTACAGGGTGGAAACAATTTGACGCAAGACCCAACACGATGACACTCGTTCCACCCCCCACCATTTTGAAGCCTGACACCTCATTGAATGTCTCGCCGAACATTATAGCTTTTTTTAATGAAAAAAACAACCCACCTAACGAAAACGAATGAACATTTTAAGTATCCTCCGAGAGTCTCTTCTTCCTTCAGTTGTATAGATAGACCGTGCGGGACAACTTACTCTTATTCTAATTTTGGTCTTTCAAAGCTAATGGAGCGGAGCTGGAAATGGACACGCACACTTGATTGCACTCATGACAGTTCACCTGCCATTCTGAATGTTCAACGTTTTCTTTTTATTTTATCTGGGAGTGAAATATTTTTGAACGGGCTTTATGTTTGTTTTATGATGTGTCAAAATCAGTTCATCTGCTGCCACACGCTACTCGGAAAGCGAAGGAGAAATACAGAAGAAATAAAAAGGCTGCAGAGAGAGAGAGAGAGAGAGAGAGAGAGAGAGAGAGAGAGAGAGATTAAAAACAACCATCATGTAAAATCAGCCTACTTTCAGTAAAATACAAAAGGGGGAATGTAATTGTAAAATGTTGCAATTATGAAAAACTAGCCTACTTTCACAGTTTCAGTAAAATACAAACGATACTGTGCAAATTGATGGATACACCGCATTTTATAAGAACAGAAAAATATATAAGAGAAACTCTGGAGGTATACTAGTATTAATAGGAAACTGTTTTGTTCAGTATATTAC
>JAGGCT020003532.1:2500-13418 GCA_017654935.2 Phymorhynchus buccinoides
TAGGGTTAGGGTTAGGAATAGGGTTTGGGATAGAGTTAGGGATATGTTACGAATATCCTCCTCCCTTGCCCCTTCCATTTCAGACGGTTTCAGGATAGGGTTAGGGTTAGGAATAGGGTTTGGGATAGAGTTAGGGATAGGCTTAGGGTCAGATAAGTAATCAGCTGTTTATATTTGGTGTGTATTTGACACTAAACTGACTCTAAACATATCCCAAACCCTATTCCTAACCCCAACCCTAACCTGAAACCCAGTTTTTGCATACGTCAGCACACACACAAACTTGACTACGTGAATCAGTACTTCCTGTCATGACACAACACACCCCAGTTTAAATACCCTCCAAAGTCCACAGGAGTCTGGCCGAAACAAAGGGAGAATCTGCCTTTGTGTACCAGTCTGTGGGGTGAATGAATGAGAGAGAGAGAGAGAGAGAGAGAGAGAGAGAGAGAGGGGGGGGGGGGAGAGAAAGAGAGAGGGAGGGGTGGGGGTGGGACAGGGACAGAGTGAGAGATAGAATGTGCATAGGCCTATATGTGTTAGTGTGTTGGTGGGTGGGGAAGGGAGGGACCGGAACAGACAGAGAGAGAGAGAGAGAGAGAGAGAGAGAGAGAGAGAGAGAGAGAGAGAGAGAGAGAGAGATAGAGAGAGAGAGAGAGAGAGAGAGAGAGAGAGAGAGAGAGAGAGAGAGAGCGTGCGTGCGCGCGCGCATGTGTGTGTGTTCACTTCTTTGTTGTGGTAATACAGAGCAGCCCCCAAATAAGTAATCCATAATCTATACATACAGAAAATCAGTTGCATGAGCAGGAATCTTTCAAAGCAAAATAAATAAACAAATAAATAACTAAATCGAAGAAAGTGGTTATTCTCCCACCTTTTGACCCTTTCACCGCCAAAGTCGCATTTTAGCACCACAGTGATTTAACACATGTGTCACTAAAAGGCATCAGATTGGGGTCTATTATCCAAACACCCTATTCTCTTAGTTTTAGGAAGTAAGGATAGACCTTGTTTTATACAATTATGTCACAGAAGAATCCCCAATACTGCAGATGGATTTTGTTCTCTACCCAGGTGGTGAAAGGGTTCAAGAATTAACAAACAACACACCTGAGACATTCATCTACATGCGTGTTGTACTCCTGCTTGGCACATGCTAGTATTTCTCTGAAGAACAATGAAATGTACACGGCGGCTACACACTAATGGCCTAAACACAGTATGCAAATTAGAACTACCAACACGAACGCGAGATGACCGGAGCCTGACAAACTGTTGTCTCTCAACCAATGGAACAGAGCGCCCACGGCAGAACAAAGATCTCAGAACGACTCGCGCTGCTCTGTCCCACGCTGGTCTTCATTATCCCGTATTAGGCTCTGCCGAAAAGACGTAAAACGTTTAACTTTGTTCTTCGTCTTCAGCCAACGGCCATACCACGTTGAAAACACTGGTTCTCGTCCTCGTCTCCAGAAAGAGCATCCATAAGGTCCCCGACCAAGTGTAAGATCATCTCACCTTCTAGTCAGACGATTTGTTTTTATTGAGAGATACGAATTTCCACGACGATGGCTCCGAACACCTCGAAACTGGTTTCCTGCGAAACGGGTAAGTTGACTTGCGATGTTCATGTTATTTCGCGATGATTGAAATTAACTGCAAATATTTTATTTTTCTTACAGCTCTCACAAAACCTGATAGCGTTTCTAATGTACGAAACATTACTTTTCGGTTTGTGTGCGTGATTTTGTTTTAAATGGTGATGACGGGAGTGTAATTAATTAAAACAAATAACCCACCCACTGATGAAATAGGATGTTTTCTTCTTCTTCTTCTTCTTCTTCTTCTTCTTCTTCTTCTTCTTCTTCTTCTTTTTTTTCTTCTTTCTTCGATCGCTCAAACATTTTCCTGTCACTTATGAGCGCAGATGCGTCATGCTGCCATTTATGCGCCTAACTAAGAAATTGTTAGGCCCAGCAAGTCCGACTTTCGGCTGGATGAAATATTTCTGAAAGTGTTTCGTGAACAAAAGGTAGGAGAATGGACCAGTAAGGCAGAAAGATAGTAGATGACCCCGTAGATGACAGTTAGCAAAGGGAGAGTCAAAGAGAGTGACTCCCTTTCTTCATTTAAGTCTTCCCTCAAAACCACTCTCTTCAAATCGTAGCCTGCTCTGTTCTTTTGGAAAGTAATTGTTGTCCCTTCTCTGCGCGTGTGTTTGTGTGCAGTGTGTGGTTTGTGCGGGCGTGTGTTGTGTTGTGTGGTGTGGTGTGGTGTGTGTGTGTTTTGTTGTTGTTGTTGTTGTTGTTGTTTGTCTTTGTTTTGTGGGGGGGGGGGGGGGGGTATTCATTTATTTGTTTATTATTGTAAGCGCTTAGGGCTTGTTTAAGATTAAGCGCATATAAATGCTCATTATTATTATTATTATTATATTAGAGGATGTTGCAAGCACATAACTTCCAGAAGATGGGGGAACTATTTATGCAAAAGATCCCCCCCCCCCCCCCCCCCCCCCCCGTGTCCCCCCCTGTGGCTGTTAATTTAGGGTCGTGGTGTAATGCATCACTAAAAAAGGTTAATGTGAGAGAAAGTTCGTTTAACGTCCTCCGGCCTGGAACAGGCTGAGGCACATATGGGACATTAATAACTATAAAGATAGTGGGAACGATTCTGGAGGTACTGCAATAACAAAAAAGTCAAATGAATAAAGATTTGCTTAAACCAAAAGTCCCGAAGTTTTTTTTCTAAATAATCAAGATAATAAATTTTAAAAAATGCCAACAGCACGTGTTCCCATCCAAGTACTGACCAGTCCCGACTTTGCTTAACTTCGATGATCGGAAGAGAACCGGTGTCATGAGAAATAAATACCTCCCGTGAAATAATTACCCTTCACATGCGTACTAAAACCATTATTTCATGTGAGAAAATTAGTCCAACTATTATTTAAAATATTGAGATTTAATTGCTCAATCTACACGAAAAGAACCAAGAAATAGAGCGGGGGTGTGCAAAATCTACATCTTTGCCGAGAAATCGATGTAAAAAGCCATGCCACTTAGTTTCGTATTTTTCAAAATGGCGGACGATATAAACAACCACCCATGCAAACAAATAAATAATAATAAATATTGAAAATATTACAAACTTCTCAACATTCAGTGATGAATTATGTTCTTCCTGCATGCCACAAGACGCCTCTGTATATATTCAGGGGCGAATCTTTCCCAAGCAACAGGAAAGGGTATTTATTTCATGCGTGATATATTTTATGCAACACCGGTGTGGGTTTTTTTCCACATGGTATGGTCGTTGGCAATGAAAACATCTACTGACAGACAGTTGTCATGTTGCATAAGTATGGCCGCCGTTTTGATTTTGTGCACTTGCCAACCACTTGGTTTGTTTGTTTGTTTGACTTACCCTGGCTTAAAGACTCCTTGGATCATCCCAACAGCCGAAGCACTTGAACACTATGGTACAAATGCACCAGCTAGGGATGAGAACATTACGTGCGTTACCGTTTTGTATTACCCCGCGACGTGGGCAGCCACACTCCGACTTCGAAGGACAACTTGGTTTAAATTTCGCTGTCAGTTCAGTTTTGA
Organism: Phymorhynchus buccinoides; assembly: GCA_017654935.2. Lineage (NCBI taxonomy): Eukaryota > Metazoa > Mollusca > Gastropoda > Neogastropoda > Raphitomidae > Phymorhynchus > Phymorhynchus buccinoides. The sequence continues at coordinate 6,109 of JAGGCT020003532.1, forward strand.
CCTTTGCGAATGTTTTTGGTTTTATCTGTTACATATTCAAAAGCATGCTAAAAATAAAACAGTAATAAGTCACATCTTTAAAATGCGAAGCAGTTCATTAAGATAATACATATTACACAATTGTGTTTTTTTCTATTTACTACTTCTATCTTTAGACATGATTGATGTCCACTCTTCTACTTCTGCTAAATAGGGTTTAGTGCTCAAAACAGTAAACAACAATCGTTTTGATGTCAAATTGTAGCTGATAGTGATACAGGATGAAAATAAAAACATTCAGAAAGCTCAAACCTTGTAACAAGTAGGTCCTACCTTTCCTCTGTGATCCTTAAAAGTAATTAACATGTATTTGATAGTCACATCTGATTATTGTAACAGATAAAACGTATTGCATTACGGTTAAAAGTGGCTACATTTCAGTTTGGCTGTAACGGGCCAGCATTCAGGGCCGGATCTAAGTTTTTAAGGGGTGTGACTCAACAGAAGTGCAGTGTCTCCTCGGTTGGTTGCCTCCTGACGGCCTAACATAGATTCGCTCCCCTTGGACTGCTGGTCTCGGATTCTGCGACTTGAACAAACCCGGGTGTAGCTGCGAATTGGGATTCGGAACGAGCGGTGTGGGAGCAATGCCACTGTACAGCCCAGAAGATGGGACAGCAAACAAAAAAAAAGAAAAAAAAGGTTTTTAAGGGGTGGGGGCTAATTCATCGAAGGTGCGAAGCACCAAGACCCCTTGGGGGGGGGGGGGGGGGGGGGGTGTCCGCGGGATATGCTCCCACGGAACATTTTATAAATTCGAGAAGCAAAATAGTACAATCTGGGCATGAATACCCTGTTGAAACATGCTTTGAACCATTAAGTACCTATCAACCTGGTGGTGCTAATGGGTGCTAGGTACGTACAGCCAGCGAGGAAATTTAGCTGCCGCTCGGCGATATGATTTGTTGTTGTTTTTGTTGTGTGTTTTTTAAGGGATTGGGCTGCAGCCCCCTAAGCCCCCGCCGTAGGTCCGGCCCTGAGCAATATTGTTTCAGACGTCCTGATCCTCACAAGTGAAATGCCAGACTGTGTCTGCCAGAAGCTCTGTTAACCCTTGCATTGGAAACTGTTGTTTCCCTTCAGCTTCCATGGGGCATTGTTCCCCGGAACCCCTAGGAGGGGCGCTGGACCCCTGCCTTGCAGGATTTATTTAAATTTCCTCAGGAGCACCCATGGTCTTGTAAAATTAAATATCGTAATGTTAAACATTTACTGGCTAGGCCTACTTTAAGACTTTGGTTCAGCTGAGATACGTTATAAAGATAGACAGTAAAGCATGCACTGAGACTTTCCATTCTTTGTTTCTTACAGACATGCATGGGTTTGTTTGTTTCAGACTGTAGACCAAGTTCTGGTCTGAATCCTCTGGCGGAGCCATTCCGGCCTAGGCCGGTAGAGCTCTTTCAGCTGGTGAGCATCACCTCGGACCAGCTGCATGGAGCTCCGCCAGAGGATTTCACACAGTCGAGACTGTGGGCTGTGGTCGGCACTAAGGAACTGAAGGACATTGGACGCCAGCGCTCTGGGGGGAAAACTTCAGGTAAGAAGAAAACAACAGGATAATGTTTGTCACTATTTCCCTCAGCAACGTGGTTGTCGTTCATGTCTTGCTATAAATCAGGGTGTGTTCTTTCTCTGTTTGTCATTATTTCCACCAGCAACGTGGTTGTCGTTCATGTCTTCCTATAAATAACAGGGTCACTGTGTGTGTTCTTTCTCTCAGCCAGTTTGTCATTCATTTCCATCAACATCGTCATTGTTGACATGTGTTGACGGTAGTTAAAAACAAATAATTATTTAAGGGTCTCGACCTGGTATAGCAAGGTCCCCAGGGTTCGACCCATCTGTAGAAATGTCCCACATGCAACATGTACCAGGTCGAAGGACGTTAAACTCATTATTTCATTCGCATGGCTCTTTCAGATTTACACTGATTTCAATATTTTTTAATTTTGCCAGAATTTGGGGCGTTTTCAACTTGGTTGTAAAATCTTGGAAGTTTACAAAGGCAATGCAATAATTTTACAAAGGCTTGTTAGACTCAAACTGTCGCATGTCTATCATTTCAACTGTCTGTCTATCTCGCTATATCTCTCTCTCTTAACTTGCCCCCCTGAATCGTCCGACGGGGTTCTGCCCCTGTACCCTGCCAGGGTCATGGGTACATGGGTACCCCTGCCTTTCAGTGTTTTTGTTTTTCATTTTGGGTAGTTGCACCCATGCATTCGTCTTGACAGTGTTAATTGTTATCGTTGTTACTATCAATATGTTGTCATGGGGGAAAGTGAAGTACATTAACATGTGTTGAGACCATTAACTAACTTTCGATTAAAGTGATTGAACCCCTAACTTGCAACGTGTTTATTTGTTTGCCAACAGATCTTCTTCCTAAAAGGCGGTCCAAGGCCCGCCATGGAAAGCGCCAGCTTCTCCATCCCCCTCCATTCCCATTCCACCAGCAGCATCCCCACGCCTTCCCCCCACCCCCTGCTCCCTGGTTTCACGGGGGGAGGCGGACTCTTCTCCCCAGACCCCCCAGGCCCGTTTTCTACCCTCCTCCCCCTCCCCCGTTTCATGCACGGCCCCGCCGCAGCTTCCGGGGGCACAGGCGTACCTGAGAGAGAGAGAGAGAGAGAGAGAGAGAGAGAGAGAGAGAGAGAGAGAGAGAGAGAGAGAGAGAGAGAGAGAGAGAGAGAGAGGGGGGTGGAGAGAGAGAGAGAGAGAGAGAAAGGGGGGGTGGGAGAGAGAGAGAGAGAGAGAGAGAGCAAGAGAGAGAGAGAGAGATAGAGAGAGAAGAGAGAGAGAGAGAGAGAGAGAGAGAGAGAGAGAGAGAGAGAGAGGAGAGAGAGAACTTAAACTTGAAATGTTACTAGAGAGAGAGAGAGAGACCTGCAACACTGCCTATCCACATGGGGACATGTGCAATCAACTGCACAACATTCAATCAAGCTAGTAGAAGTACCTTGATAATAACTCAAAACAACTTTATCCAAATTACATAGATTCTTCTCTTAGACAAAGTGCATAGTGAACGAACATAGCCACATCTCTCGTTATATATTTGTTCTCATTTTGCAAAAAAATGTCTTAGTGGATGGATGCAGTTATATTTGTAATGTTTGTCTATATATTGTTCACGTAATCTAGCATACTTGTGATATTTCAAGAGAAAGACAGTTTCCTTTTCTAAATAATCACAAAAGGGGCTTTTAAAAAAATATATTTCACAGTATCTTTTGTTAACTCTCAGTTAAGAATTTGTGGACATTTTTTTTTCTTCAAAAAAACATTGGACTAATGCTTTGCGTTTTTAAAGAAATACGGGACTAATGCTTTGCGTTTTTAAAGAAATACGGGACTAATGCTTTGCGTTTTTAAAGAAATACGGGACTAATGCTTTGCGTTTTTAAAGAAATACGGGACTAATGCTTTGCGTTTTTAAAGAAATACGGGACTAATGCTTTGCGTTTTTAAAGAAATACGGGACTAATGCTTTGCGTTTTTAAAAAATACTGGACTAATGCTTTGCGTTTTCAAAGAAATACGGGACTAATGCTTTGTCTTTTCAAATAATTACCGGACTACTGCTTTGTGTTCTCAAAGATTTACTGGACTGTTGCTTTCTGAATAAGTTCAGACAAATACTGGCCTATTCCTTTTTGCTTTGTCAGTATTTGCACAGAAATATTGAACCATTGGAACTGTGGATGTTTTCAGAGAATTACAGGTGTGCTAACATTGTGGGAGTTGCTTTGTTTTTAATTAAAAACAATTAACTCGACTATTTTTTTTGTTTTCTTGGACTGTTGTGTCTGTATTTTCAAAGTATTATTGGACTGTTGCTTTGTCTGTATTTTCAAAGTATTATTGGACTGTTGCTTTGTCTGTATTTTCAAAGTATTATTGGACTGTTGCTTTGTCTGTATTTTCAAAGTATTATTGGACTGTTGCTTTGTCTGTATTTGGTAGGGCGGGCCGGTCTATCCTTCAGTTTGTGCTGTAGTCTGTATGTGTGTATGCAGGGCGCATGTGTGCGTGTATGTCTGCCTGTCTATCCTTCAGTTTGTGCTGTAGTGTGTATGTGTGTATGCATGGGCGCATGTGTGCGTGTATGTCTGCCTGTCTATCCTTCAGTTTGTGCTGTAGTGTGTATGTGTGTATGCATGGGCGCATGTGTGTGTGTATGTCTGCCTGTCTATCCTTCAGTTTGTGCTGTAGTGTGTATGTGTGTATGCATGGGCGGCATGTGTGTGTGTATGTCTGCCTGTCTATCCTTCAGTTTGTGATGTAGTGTGTATGTGTGTATGCATAGGCGCATGTGTGTGTATGTCTGCCTGTCTATCCCTTCAGTTTGTGATGTAGTGTGCGTAGGTAGGAATAGGAACATATGTGTGGGTGAGGTGTGTGTGTATGTTTGCAATATTTCCGTGTTGTGTGTTTGCAATATTTCCGTTTTTGGTGGAAAAGTGAAAGCTACATCTCATTATCACTCAATGACACTTTTAGCACATTCCTTGGTAACATTAACGGTATAATAGACCAGAAACAATATCATCCTTTTTGGTAAAAAGCAGTAAGGTATTGAACACAAAAAACAACAAGAAGAGAGTGAAAATGGTATATCAACAGAGGAGGTGCGCGAAGCATTGTAGGCTCAAGTGACCTTGAACCCTTGACTGATGACCTTTATCTTCAAACATGGCCGATATATATTAGCGACCTATCTGCGTGCATAACTGGAGGGTCGTTAGTTCAGACGCTATCGTGTTAAACAGATAGAAACAAACAAATAGACAGCCCTGCAAACAGCACCTATGTTTCGCTACGCTGCTGGTTAATAGGAAAAAAGCTGATGGCCTTTCGGCTTTCACCGTAGAATAATAGAAAGTCTCAACCACTCCCTTTTTGGGTTTGTCAGCACTATGAGCCAGTGCAAAATCCCACTCCTGGTCTGAAAATCATACATGTAGGCCTACACACAGAAACGTCACAAATCTTCTGAGAGAAATATAAATAATAGATTGTGAAAACGATGCATCAACCACACACAAATCTTCTTAGAGAAATATAAATAATAGATTGTGAAAACGATGCATCAACCACACACAAATCTTCTTAGAGAAATATAAATAATAGATTGTGAAAACGCTGCATCAACCACACACAAATCTTCTTAGAGAAATATAAATAATAGATTGTGAAAACGCTGCATCAACCACACACAAATCTTCTGAGAGAAATATAAATAATAGATTGTGAAAACGCTGCATCAACCACACACAAATCTTCTTAGAGAAGTATAAATAATAGATTGTGAAAACGCTGCATCAACCACACACAAATCTTCTGAGAGAAATATAAATAATAGATTGTGAAAACGTTAGATCCACCACACACAATTCTTCTTAGATAAATATAAATAATAGATTGTGAGAACGATAGATCAACCACACACATAGATTACGTCTTAGAGAAGTATAAATAATAGTTGTGAAAACGCTGCATCAACCACACCAAATCTTCTATAGAGAAAGGTGATAATTATCTGCAGGAGTTTTCCGGTTCCTGCTGAAGTCGGCTGGCAGCTTTTCTTCACATCTCCGCATTTATTCCGTTACCACATCCTCATTAGCGACTCTATTGTGCTCAACATATCGGTGTTCATCTCGGCTAATTGATCGTGTCTTTAGTTAGTGACAATTGTGTTGTGTGAGTTAGAGGTGGAGGGGGAAGTGTTAAGAATAACGGCACTAGTGTAAACCTTTCCACGTGGCCGCAGGCCATGGCGGCAGAAGTAATAGAGCCGCTCTATGTGTTGAGCAGAGCGCTGCCCTACTTTGACTCTTGTCGGTGACAGACACTATAGACTTGTGTGCTGCAGCAGAGAGAGTGACGGGGAGGGGGAACTGTGCGTGGGGCGCAAAAAATAGGGGGGACTATGGCGATTGTACGCCAAACAAAAACAATTTAGAGAAAAATTGTTACTGGAGGGGATTGTGCTAGGGGGAGTGCAAGTAGCATTGATGGACAAAAAACCCTTCAGCTTTCATGGGGACAATGGAGTTGAGAAACCAGCCACCAAGGTGTGGGTTTCCAACTTCAACATGGATGTTGGGGACAAGGAATTGGAGGAGGGATTGAAAAAGTTAAAATGTGAATTGCGTTCCCCTATCAAGTGTGAACTAGCAAGGCAGCGCGATGGACGTTTAAGCTCCTGGGAAACAGGGAGGAGGTTTGTGATAATCACAACACCTCAAAACTCCCTGCCAGCCAGGATCAAGATTGACCGGTTTTCCTGCGATTTATATCACAAGGAACAGAAGCAGCAGAACAAGTGCAATCGATGTCTAACAGTGGGGCACCATTCAAGCTCTTGCCCTAACGACATCTTTTGTCCAGGGTCTGTATTCACGTTGATATAGCATGATACTTGGTATGATGCTATCTTAGAAGCTTTTCCATTGTCCTGTATGATTTAATAGGAGTTTTGGAAGAGCTTATAAGTTAGCATCATTCTAAGTCTCATTCTATCTCGACATGAATACCGTCCCTGTTGTGCAAACAAACAGGCCACAGAAGGGGTGAAACAGCATGCAGTGGGCCCACTGAGGAAGGCAGGGAAGAACGCGAACAGTAGCAGCCAGCCAGCCAGCCAGCTGAACGCGGCCCAAAGGAGCAGCAGCCAGCTGACCAACCAGACACGAGGGACGCACGCGCGACTGCCCCTACTGCTACAGCAACCATGAAACCTGCAGCACAGAAGGAAGGCAAGGCCGCTCGCTCACAGAGCTGCGTGGCCAAGAGAAAAAGAAGCAAGTCAGAAGAGAAGAAAAGAACCAACCGCCGCTCTCGCCTGGACGAGTATTTTCTCCAAAGTGGGAGGGAGGGAGAGGAGAGGGAGAGGGAGGAAGAAACACCAGACATACCACTGGATGGTGAAGCAGAGGGAGCGACCTAATGTTCCCCCTGCTGTTTCTCCCTCCCCTTCCCCATCACGACCGCTATGGACCATGGACTTACGAGTTTCGAACAATTGGATTAACGGATTATGTCTCTAATGTCATGGCTACATGAATAAGCATTGGGATACTTTTAAAACGTTAGAGGCATACGAAACAAACTGAAGAAAATCACTTTTCAATACATTAGGGAGAAAGAAGTTGGAATTACATGTTTACAAGAAACATAATTACAGAGATTTATTAACAGAAATAAAGAGACAGTGTGCCACATGGCGACTTATTCCTACTCAGAATGGCAACATAAAAGAC
>JAGGCT020003533.1:0-13416 GCA_017654935.2 Phymorhynchus buccinoides
TTGAATTGTTTTAGCTCTTTTAACAAAATCATGTTCAGTATCTAACTTAACTTCTTCTTTACAAAATGTATCATATACTGATGATTTTAATACAAATTTTGCAGCAGAAATCTTTCTATATTCGTCTTTATATGATCCTAGATTATAAGCATGAGTTGGTACCCCAAGTGCCAGTTTCAAAGCTTTACAATCGATGCATTGTAGTTTGCTTAACAAATATTTTGGAGCACTAAAGAACATTTCCTGAGCATAAATTAATTGAGATCGTACAAGAGAATTAGCAAGACATATAAGCGCTTTTGTATCTTGTCCCCAACGCTGTTTACTTATAATTTTGAGAAAATTTAAAGCCTTTCTTGCTTTGTTTAATATGTAATCTATATGTTGATTCCAAGTAAGTTTTGATGAAAGGAAAACACCCAGAAACTTCACACTCTGCGTATAATTCATTACTGTGCCATTGATGGTAAAAACTGGAAGGTTTTTTGGGTTGCATCCCGAATTAAAAAGTACTATATGTGTTTTTTCTAATGATAAAGTGAAACCATTTTCTTTTATAAATGTATTTATTTTATCTAATTCACGTTGATATAATTTTTTGGTATAGTTCAAGGATCTAAGTGGAGTTTTACGCTTCATTGCTACCTTCATCCACATGCAGATATCGTCTGCGTACTAAGCTAAGACTGTGTCTTTAGATAGATTATTTGGTAGATCTGCTATCAATATATTAAACAAGATAGGTGAAATAACAGAACCTTGTGGAAGACCCATCTGAAGTTCTCTGGGATTTGAATATGTACTTCCAACTCTTACTTGTATAAATCTATCTGATAAGAAATTTTCTATATAGTTATACATATTACCTGTAACATTGTGATTTTGAAGTTTTTGTAATAGTCGATAGTGCCATACTTGGTCGTAAGCTTTTTTCACTTCAAAGAAGGTTGCAAGAATATTTTGTCGCCTTGCAAACTGTTGCTTGATTTGTGTCGTGAGTTTTGCTAAGTGTTCTGTAGTAGACCGGCCTTTTCGGAAACCTGCTTGATTATTAGGTATAATGCTTTGTTTTTCACAGACATGAATTAATCTATTTAATACGATTTTTTAAATAAGTTTGCATACATGAGACGTCAACGAGATGGGTCTGTAGCTGTTTCTATCAGACCTGGGCTTGCCTTGCTTATGTATAGGAATAACAATTGAATGTTTCCAGATAAGGGGCAGTTCTCCATCAGCCCAACATTTCTGAAAAATTACATGTACAAAACTGATGACAGTATGTGGTAAATGCCTTAACATTTCATACGATATCCCATCTAATCCAACAGATGTTTTGTTTTTACTAAAATGTAGAATACATTCTTTAACTTCATCTAGAGTAATATCGGCATTCACATAACTTTTTATTGTGGGCTTGTTATTATCTTCATCTGTTGTTGTCTTATTTTTCTCTTCATTTTCTCTATATTGTCTATTTTCAGCAGATAATCCAGTAGTTCTACTGTAATTTGCAAACATATCAACAAACGCTTCTGCTTCTGTGTGTGTGTGTGTGTGTGTGTGTGTGTGTGTGTGTGTGTGTGTGTGTGTGTGTGTGTGTGTGTGTGTGTGTGTGTATGTGTGTGTGTGTGTGTGTGTATATGTGTGTGTGTGTGTGTGTGTGTGTATGTGTGTGTGCTTGTATGTGGGGGTGGGGTGCGGGTATGTGGGGGTGGGGGTGCGGGTATGTGTGTGTGTGTGTGTGTGTGTGTGTGTGTGTGTGTGTGTGTGTGTGTGTGTGTGTGTGTGTGTGTGTGTGTGTGTGTGTGTGTGTGTGTGTGTGTGTGTGTGTGTGTGTGTGTGTGTGTGTGTGTGTGTGTGTGTGTGCTTATATGTGGGGGTGGGGTGCGGGTATGTGGGGGTGTGGTGTGCGTGTGTGTGTGTGTGTGTGTGTGTGTGTGTGTGTGTGTGTGTGTGCTAGTATGTGGGGTGGGTGTGCGGGTATGTGTGTGTGTGTGTGTGTGTTTGTGTGTGTGTGTGTGTATGTGCGTGTGCGTGCGTGTGTATGTCTGGGTATGAGTGTTTGTATGTTAGTTTCATTATTTTGGTATTCTTTTATGTTATGATTGTAAGCGCGATGTCCCATATGTGCCTTCCCAGGTCGAGAGGACGTAAAACACAAAAATTCTTCATGATTGTAAGCGCTTAGGGCTTTTGTCAAGAATAAGCGCCCTAAAATACTCATTATTATTATTATATTATATAATTATTATTATTATTATTATTATTGTTATTATTATTATTATTATTATTATTATTATTATTATATTATTATTAAGGAGGAAAAAAATCATTAAAAAAAATCACGAAAAGATGTAGTGACTGCTGTACTTTTGAGATAAATAGGTGGGGAGGTGAAGGAAAAAGTGCCTAGGAGGTGGGACATCCAACGTTTCGTATCATTGACACTCCAACAAAACGTCGGTTGTCCCACATCTCAGGTACTTTTTCCGTCACCACACTTTTGACCCAGCACCCCGAAATGGACATTAAGTTTCTCACAACAGGCTTGCAAAGTCAAAAATATCATTTTTTGTCAATTTTGAGTTCAGAGTATGTTTATGTTCCTTAGCATCTTATCTTTCATAATTATAAAGGATAAGCTTTAATATGATATCTTAATGGTTTAATAAGTGCTTTAAAAACAGCAGGTTATTGCATTTTCTTCAGTAAGGCTAGACTTTAGACTGTGTTTTCTCAAAATGGCTGACGCTAACCCTACTAATTTAAATGCTCATAACTCTGAAATGGAAAAAGATACAAGAATGGTTCTTGTATCATTAAAAAGAGAGATATCCGAAGTGTTCAAATCTATAATTTTCTCAGAATGGTCAGTTTGACACTTAATGTCCCATTCGTGGTGCTAAGTCACATTTGTCCACCTAAGAATGAAAAGGAGAACTGGCAGGGCCAATCTGGCAAAAATGGTCTGGGGGCATAACCCTCCTTACTGTTAAAGCAAACTAAAAACAGTTTATCAACTGTTGGTCAGTGCTCTTTTGCTGTCTCAGGACCGACCTCCTGGAAAAACTTCCTTTTTGCCTCCGTCAGCGACCGACCCTCTCTGCTTTCAAGGCTAACCTCAAAACCCGCCTCTTTCCTCCGTCATTAAAGCTTCGCTCTCTTCTCTTCTGTCTCTTGCCATAAGGTCTGTTTCTGCTGTGTTCTATTTATGTCATCCGTGTGTGTTCGCTTTGTATTGCGTTTTTGTTTGAATGCGTTATGAATGTTAACGTCTGTGTACGCTTTGATTTGATTTATATCAAGATTCAGCGCCATGTGAATACTCGTCTGTATGTTGTTGTTGTTGTTGTTTTATTCACCTTCATCTGATGATGTCGTCGGTGATTTAATCAAGCCCGTACGTGATACGTTACATGGCAGTCAATTGGTATACATACGGCTCTTGTAGCTAAGATTAATTTTGACATCACAGTATTCACTGCAGAGTGTTTGTCGACTTGTTGTTATTATTATAAGATTTCTATACCATACTTGAAGATTTAATTTAATTTCATTATATCATATTACATTTACGGGATATCTTTCCAGTAAGTTCAATTCTCCGGCACTTCATATTTGCCTCTCACAATACTGTGTAATGTACAAAGACATAATAAATCAAACAAACCAACAAAAAGCATAACAAATATCGCCCGGAATGCCTGAAAACGAGCCTGCATGGAGATGGGATCGTGCTGTTTGGAATGAATTAAACCAGCCATACAAAAACGCATCCAAGTTGATCTGGAAAATCGGTTTGCCTCTTGTGCTTCTGTTCGGGATTTTGGGAAATGTTATGATAATTATAATCATGTTTCGTCTTCCTTCGTCCAGTTTGAGCGTTTTTTTCAATGTCCTGGCATGGTCTGACCAGTTAGTGCTAGCTTCCAATCCTCTTGAAGACTGGCTCAACAGAGAATTTGACGTGCCTTATATATCACAACTGAGTCCATGGATGTGTAAGCTGTGTATCAGTCAGTGGTCTACGTAACTGGAGTTTTGTCTCCTTGGATGCTTGTGGGTCTAACATTGCAAAGAGCAGCTTCTGTGCTGTGGCCACATCGTATCAATGCTGTGTGGACCAAGACCAAGTCACGTGTTGCAGTTGGATTACTGCTCTTTGTTATCATTTTGATTAATAGCCATTTTCTGTACGGGTATGACTTAAACGAAAACAACTGTGCTGCTGTCGTTGATTCGGATGCATACATGTTCTTTCTGGACATCATCTGGCCTTGGATCGATCTGATGGAGTTCTGTTTCGTCCCTTTTCTTATGGTGGCTGTCAGCAACGGGGTTTTGCTGTGGACATTTATGAAATCCGTCAGTAAAGACAGTCACCTACCGCTTCAACAAACTACCCAAGACAGCCGGCAGCAAAAGGCGTCTTCGATGACAGTGACTTTGGTCACCGTCAGTGTCACGTTTTTTGTTCTGACCACGCCAGTGTCAGTGTATATGATCTTAGTTCCCTACGTTGATTGGGACGACCCCGTAGTTCATGGTCAATACGATGTGTTTGATGCCACAAGCAACATCATGTGGTACACTAACAGTGCCATCAATTTCTATTTATATTGTCTGTCTGGAAGTAAGTTCAAAGCAGAATTTTGGAAGCTGTTGTTATAGCATTGTTCCTTCATCGCGTAGCAAACTCTTCTCGTCATTGATTCGTGTTCTATAAATATAGAACAAAATCAGTCACTGTACCTGTTTTCCCCAAAGTTCCTTAACCCTCCAATGGAGGACAACCTATTTTGGGGCGGACATTTACTGTTCGGCGGACAATTCCCATCCCTGTTTAATCCAGGTCCGTTTCTTGTTTAAAAGTTACCACTTTGTGTTTTCATCGTATTTTTGTCTGCAAATGTTCGAATTGGATGTTCCATTACCATCAGATTGTTTCTTTCTTTAGAACAATGCAGCAATAAAGCAAATAAAGTCTATCATTTCAGGGCTTGTTAATGAGAAGGCAAAAATTTATTAAAAAAACCTGGAAATGCATGGACTTATTATTGATGTTATTGCAACTAAGAACATGTATTAAAAAAGACTGCAAATAATGTAAAATGGGGATTATGCTTTTTAAATTTCTGCTGTCGTTTTTTAAACAAGTTATTAGTTTTCAAAATAATATGTTCAATAATACGTCAATGGACTATCTACATATAGTCTGTTTTGACTCCAATTCATCGTTATGTTGTCAACGATAGACCTATTGTTTTGGGTGTACAAGATTTACATGAACAGTTTGGTTAGATTTTTCTAGTGGTTAGTTCTGCAATGTTGTAGGCCTCTTGTCCTCTTTATTGGCATTGATATTGGTAATATTGTTTATATAAAAAAAAACATCAGGTTGCTCCCTCCTGCCTTCCTGATGAGTGCGTCGTAACCAGTGCTGTGCCACCAATTTTAAAAAACACACAATTTGGGCATGCGGTTTTTGTGTGACTGATGAGGGAGGAGGAGGGGACATTTTGACCAATTAATGACAACTGTTTCGTTGCCACTGTGTTCTTTTTCATGTTGTGCCTGCGTAATTCAATTTTGAAAAACAAGTTGAGTCTTTACCATGCAAACGTTTTGTGAAGAATCGATGTTTTGCCATTACGTTAATATCAATTACAATGTGTGAAAGGTGACTGTTCACAACTCACAAAAATATATCCATTTTCCCATATTCTGGAATCTGCTTTTAATGTCCTACTCTTCGCGGGATGTTGAGAGGCTTTACTAGTTTCATGTTATTTTACTTTAATACAGGCGAGTGCTGTTTCTTCTTGTATTAGGTGAGGTGGGTGGGGGTCTGTTTGTCCATGCCTTGATTGTTTTTATTTCTTGTGAGCTCGTAAGATCCCCCCCCCCCCCCCCCAGAAATTGTGAGTGCTTAAATGGCTAGCGTGTGAAAAAGGTGAGGGGGGTGGGGGTGGGGGTCTGTTTGTCAATGCCTTGATTTTTTTTCTTTCTGATTTTTTCTCTCCCCGGATACTATGTTATGAGTGTTCGTCAGTGTCTATAGTGTGTATGTGACGAAAAGGGAAGGTGGGTGGGGGGTTGAAAGACCGGATGGATTATTTTAGTCCCCGAGCCGAAGGTTCGGGGAGCTATTGTTTTTGTCTGGTCCGTCCGTCCGTCTGGTGTCCGTCCGTCCGGCGTGCCTCCGTCCGTCCGGCGTGCCTCCGTCCGTCCGGCGTGCCTCCGTCCGTCCGGCTATTCGTCCGGTTTTTTCAAAAACTATTCAGTCTATCATCATCAAATTTGGCATACTTGTTTGCCAAGATGCAAGCTATCCACTGATGTACTTAGTTTTACATTAAGGTCAAGGTCGCGCCAGTTACGGGGTTCAAACCCCGAAACACATAATCGCTAATATCTCGCGAAGTTTTGCATGTATTTTAATGCAGGTTTTTTTACAACATTTCTTGATGAATGGTCTATAACACAGTTGTCATGAATTTTTCTGTGCGCGCGTGTGCGCATGATCGCGCGTGCTCAAATTACGGGTCCGAACCCCAAGGCTATATATAAAAAAACCTATTCAGTTACGTGCTGTTTTGATGCGTTTTTATGTATGTGTACAGCCGACTCATTCCGATTTCGGAGTACCTCGGCGATGCTGCGAGGGGACTTTGCAGCCGCCCAGCGTTGCAGTTGTTATGCTTCTTTTTAAAATGCTTTTTTTAAATGGTGTCTAATATGTGTATGTGAAAAGGGGTGGTGGGTGGGGATGAACGGCGTGAGCATTTTTTGTTTGTTATTGTTTTATTTTATATATACTTCTTCATGTTTTGTAATTATGTTTTTCTCCTTGATTATTTTCTCTCGTAATATTTGTAAAGCGCTCTGAGGATGATTTTTATTTTATCATCGAAGAGCGCTATAGAAGTTTTATTTATTATTATTATTATTAGTTGGGTGAACTTTGGGCAAATGGACGTGATGAAGCAGTACCCTCTGCGATCCCCTGCATAGTATAAGCGAGTACGTACTCTTCGTTCCGGCTAGTTCTTGTCACTTGCTTCTGTCAAAAGTATATGATGATAAAATAAGTGTACCCTACTAAAGGAACTCTCAGACATTTATGACAGAAATTGAATCCAGTCAATATTTTTACCAACATATATTATTCAGTTTCAAACGCATTTTAGCGGTGTATGAAAAGCCCACTTTTTAACTTTCAGAAGCGTTCCAGAACATTTGCTGAAGCTCTGAGATGCAGAAAAATAAAGCATGACATTTTATATACGATAACTTTTATATTATTTTTGTAATGCGAAATCCTTGCACTGGAAGTATTCCATGGTTTAACACGATTTTGTTTTTATTAATCATTAAATGAATATGGTTAGTTGGGTATTGGTAGTCGTCAATGAAGTTGGGTATAACTTTTGAGATGGTTTGCTAGAGACAATAGTTAACAAAGTACAACAGGAACAGAAATATTCAATCCTCCAAAATCGGAAAGTATCAGCTGAATTCAGTGGGGAGACCAGTCAAAATTAAAAGCCGGACACATACGTACCACACCCATTATAGTCATATGACCTGAGAACGAAGGAAAAAAGAAGAAGAAGAAGAAGGAAAAAAAAGAAGGGGAAGAAAAAAAAGAAGAAGAAGAAGAAGAAGAAATTTATATTTTAAATAAACATTAGAGAATCTTAAATCTGTGGATATAATCTATGTTATACTCATACAGAGCTCACATTACCCCTGTTCATGGAATGGTGCTTCTTTGGACAAAGGTTATAAATGCTGCTATATTAGCAGCTGTCGTACTCATCGGCCAGAGCAGTGCCACATGGCAACTGACAGTGCAGACTGATTCGGAAACGAGGGTCAGTCTGTTTAAACGAAATTTATTTGAAAGCATGCACAACAAAGCAGCATCACAAATTAAGACTCTGTCTGTTGAAGATCTTTGTAACAGCTTCATGTCCCAGTTCTACACATTGATATTTTCATTGGGCAAAATTCCAGTTTAAACACGCAGATTACGAATAAATTCTACTTTTCAATTTTCTACTCACTTTATAAAAAACATCAACAAAAACCAACAGCAACAGCAAATAACAAACAAACAAAAACAATGTCCCACTCAGTTCCTATATTTTATACGAAATGTGTTCCCGCACACGTTCAGTCCTTTTCAAGTTATCAAAATGTATTTCAAATGATAATAATTCTATTAAGCGGTGCTTTGAGCATCGCTACAGAAAGCATCCTGTAACAGAAATATATATTGTGGCTTAGTTGTTAAAGATGTTGAATTTGTCTGCTTTATGCTTTGTTATTAAAATCCGCTATTTACCACAATACGGACGTGACAATCACGCACATTGGCTTCCAAAATCAGGAAGCCACAAGTTTTTGCTCCCCAATAACCTGAAGCCACAAGTTTTTACACTCCCGAAACCGGAAGCCACAGTTCTTGGCATCCCCAATAACCGGAAATCCCTCGTGTTCCGGAAAATAAGCACCCCTGCAACTGTGTGTCGGTGATCAGTTCGTTGTTGTTTTGATGGACAACGGTCAACACTGGGCTGACATGGATCACACAGAAAAGGCAAACATCCATTCATCCATTTCCTACTTTTAACGTGAGCATGAACTAAGTGTCGAGGAGTGTCAGTTATTGGCAGGTAGCATCAGGGAGTATAGAAGACTAAACACAAAACACAAACGCCCATGATATCATGTGTGGCAAATGTTCCAGTGAACTGCTCACTTAATGTTGTACTTCAAGACTAAACACAAAACACAAACGCCCATCATATCATGTGTGGCAAATGTTCCAGTGAATTGCTCACTTAATGTTGTACTTCAAGACTAAACACAAAACACAAAGGCCCATCATATCATGTGTGGCAAATGTTCAAGTGAACTGCTCACTTTTCATCAGGCGACATCTATGGTTGTGACACACAACATAATGTTCTGTAGTATCAGGAAGTGTGAGGTAGTGTCAGGGAGTGTGAGGTAGTGTCAGGGAGTGTGAGGTAGTGTCAGGGAGTGTGAGGTAGTGTCAGGGAGTGTGAGGTAGTGTCAGGGAGTGTGAGGTAGTGTCAGGGAGTGTGAGGTAGTGTCAGGGAGTGTGAGGTAGTGTCAGGGAGTGTGAGGTAGTGTCAGGGAGTGTGAGGTAGTGTGAGTGTATGGTAGTGTCAGGGAGTGTGAGGTAGTGTCAGGGAGTGTGAGGTAGTGTCAGGGAGTGTGAGGTAGTGTCAGGGAGTGTGAGGTAGTGTCAGGGAGTGTGAGGTAGTGTCAGGGAGTGTCAGGGAGTGTGAGGTAGTGTCAGGGAGTGTGAGGTAGTGTCAGGGAGTGTCTGGTAGTGTCAGGGAGTGTGCGGTAGTGTCAGGGAGTGTGTGTAGTGTCAGGAGTGTGAGGTAGTGTCAGAGTGTGAGGTAGTGTCAGGGAGTGTGAGGTAGTGTCAGGGAGTGTGAGGTAGTGTCAGGGTGTGAGAGGTAGTGTCAGGGAGTGTGAGGTAGTGTCAGGGAGTGTGAGGTAGTGTCAGGGAGTGTGAGGTAGTGTCAGGGAGTGTGAGGTAGTGTCAGGGAGTGTGAGGTAGTGTCAGGGAGTGTGAGGTAGTGTCAGGGAGTGTGAGGTAGTGTCAGGGAGTGTGAGGTAGTGTGTGAGTGGAGTGTCAGGGAGTGTGAGGTAGTGTCAGGGAGTGTGAGGTAGTGTCAGGGAGTGTGAGGTAGTGTCAGGTAGTGTGAGGTAGTGTCAGGGAGTCTATGGTAGTGTCAGGGAGTGTGAGGTAGTGTCAGGGAGTGTGAGGTAGTGTCAGGGAGTGTGAGGTAGTGTCAGGGAGTGTGAGGTAGTGTCAGGGAGTGTGAGGGAGTGTCTGGTAGTATCAGGTAGTGTCAGCTACTGCCTGGAAGTGTCATGTATTGTCAGCAAGTGTCAGACAGTGTTAGGTTATGTCAGCTAGTGCCATGAAGTTTCAACTAGTGTCAGTTTGTGTCCAGTTGTGTCAGGGAGTATATGCTAATGTCAGCTAGTGTAGGGAGTGTCAGATAGTGTCAGAGTCGGTCAGGGAGCATACGCTAGTGTTAGGTATGGTCAGCTAATTTCAGATAATGTCATCTAGTGCCAGGGAATGTCAGCTATTGTCTGCTATTGTTATGTAGAGTCAGCTAGCGTCTGGGAGTGTCAATTATTGTTAGAGAGTATCATACTTGGCATCAGGTAGTGTCAGCTACTGCCAGGGATTGTCAGCTATTGTCAGGTAGTGTTAGCTGGTGTCAGCTAATATAAGTGAGTGTCAGGTAGCTGCTGTTTCTGGCACTCTCCTCGTCAGCATGTGGAGCGGGAAAGAGGAACTGGCTGTCTCACGGACCTGCTCATCATCATTGTTTCACACCGACAGCCTGAAGGAGAGCTGCTTGGCGCTGTAGAGTGCTGCTGGGTTCAGGATGCAGAAGCCACCCTGAGACCTTGGCGTGAACAGGTAGCTCCTGGTGGAGGATGCGTTCAATTCAAAATTGTCTTTCATGTTGTAGATACTGGTAGAATACATAACAATAGACATGAATATGCCCTAAATGGAACATTGATATGGGGGGGGGGGGGGGGACTATTTTTGCCTTTTGCTCCAAAACAGTCTGAGCGACATAGATTGGGTTTTTTCCCCATGCTCCAGCAGATATTGTCAATGCATCTAGTTCGCCATCACAAACTTAGTGTTGACATAGTGCACAATAACAGCGTACAGTTTTTATATGGCACCACTAGATCTTGCTAGAAATCATATTCAAGCAGTCGGGGGGCCCGCTCTATATAACGGTACTATAACCTTGAAGTTTCTTATACAGTTTATTGTTCCTTTGCTGTTTCTAAAACTGTAATGTATGTAGATAACAAATTCGCTGGGGTCCAGCGGATGCCAGCTGGGCTAATTCGTTAATTGATGATTAAAAGATAGTATTGACAGGTCGGGTCAGTTCCCACTTCTGGTTCTAAGGTTAAGGCAACCTATGTTTGCGTGGGGGTGCTAGCAGGCAGCTGCAGCTATTGTTTTGGCTGCTTCATGTGGCTGCTTGCGCTCCTCTCCGTAAACTAAGCTAGCCTTCTTGGTTCAGGGCTTTGTTGTAAGGAAAGGATGGTAACGAGTTTAACATAATGGATTTTTTTTTTATCACGCCTGTATTTGTATATGTTCGTTTCTACTTTGTTTCTGTTTACTCTCTGTTTCTTTTGTCTGTCTGTCTGTCCGTCTCTCTCTCTCTCTCTCTCTCTCTCTCTCTCTCTCTCTCTCTCTCTCTCTCTCTCTCTCTCTCTCTCTCTCTCTCTCTCTCTCTCTCTCTCTCTCTCTCTCTCTGTGTCTTATTATTTTTAAGACAGGACTGTTTTTTCTTTACCTGCCATCTAAAATGGTCTCCGTTATTTGACATACGGGCTTATATATGTTACAGTCAAACTCGGAATTCAGGCATTCACGATATTGCCTAAAAATGTCAAACATTTCCAAGAATGACCGTTTGGATCGATCATTTTAGGATTTGTTTTAGGCATTCACCGAAAATGACTAAAATGAAGGTGCAGTCATTTCCGTAAATGACTAAAACACATTTTGAGGATTTGATGTGTGTGTGTGTGTGTGTGTGTGTGTGTGTGTGTGTGTGTGTGTGTGTGTGTGTGTGCGTGCGTGTGCGTGTGCGTGTGTGTGTGTGTGTGTGTGTGTGTGTGTGTGTGTGTGTGTGTGTGTGTGTGTGTCTGTGTCTGTGTGTGTGTGTGTGTGTGTGTGTGTGTGTGTGTGTGTGTGTGTGTGTGTGTGTGTGTGTGTGTGTGTGTGTGTGTGTGTGTGTGTGTATGTGTGTATGTGTGTGTGTGTCTGTGCGTGTGTATGTGTGTGTCTTAAAACATGACTCTATGTGTATGTGTGTGCGTGTATGCGTGTGTGTGTCTGTGTCAGTGGTCTGTGTCAGTGTGTGTGTGTGTGTGCATGTCTGTGCGCGCAAGCGTGCGTCCTTGTAAGTGCATGTTTGTTGTTGTTGTTGCGTGTGTGTGTGTGCGCGTGCGCGCTTGCTCGTGCGTGCGTAAGCTGTGTTTGTGTGTGAGTGCCTTTCTGTATGATGTTCTGGTTTTCCTTTCCGTGTCTACGTTGCTCTGCATGTGTACTTTGACAGGTTTGGTCGGCTGACCGTCACCTCTTGGTTTCTCTGTGTAACAGCCGTCTCCCTCAGCCTGTGCTCTGTGCTGATAGCCACAGGTGAGGGCACGAGCTACGCAAGGTCGTGTACACACATACGCCGATATTCCGTGCGGAAACCCGTGCGCAATCCATAAACAATTTAAACAAAGAAGGGGGAAAAGATTTGCGCACGTGTCCGAATGTCCCCTATATATGCGTAAACGTTTATCCTTCTTCCACTTATTTAGAGTTTTCCGTACGGAACTTATGCGTCTAATGTGTACCCGGCCTTAGTCTATTTTCTTCTTCTATCTACCTATATAAAGGAGTAACGTATGTTTGACCGAGAAAATTATGCTAACACTTACTTGTAGCGGTGCCATAGCCGATGAGGTTTAACCGAGGCGTGGTTACCGCTACACCTATCTGTATTAATTTTTTTAAATCGGGACTTTACTGGTTTCGTATTGCCTCCGGGCATTGCCTCCAGTATTATTCCCACCATATTTGTATTTACAAAAGTCCCATATATGTCTGATTCAGACCAAGAGGACGTAAAAATCCATTTTCTCTCTTTGACCGAGAAAACAGCCAGCCAGCCAGAGTCCCACAGATCTATTCTTAGCTGTGACTCACCATCTATTTTTAGCAGTGACATCCTTCCGATGTAGTCGGAATACGTCCATATGCAGAGAGAGAGAGAGAGAGAGAGAGAGAGAGAGAGAGAGGGGGGGGGGGAGAGAGAGACAGTGAATCGTATGTACTGTAGCAGGCTCTATAATTTTTTCAAAATGTTTTTTAATGTGCTCGGTTTTTGCATCACGCAGTACGCAGTCCAGTGATTGGTCCAATCAGTAACGTGCTGTCGTTGGTCGGGAAGTACGGCATTTCCGGTTCATACAGTGCTCTCTTCATCTTTGTGCCAGAGATGTACCCCACCAACATGAGGTAATAAGCAAAAACAGATCACTCTTGAAATTAACGTTTCGTATTCCATGTCCACCCCCTATGTCTGTCTATCTGAATATAATTATGTTTGTATGATTAATTATCTGTTTGGGTTTGTCTCCGGATCTGTCTCTGTCTCTCCACGGGCGGACCAGATGATTCGTAAGGGGAAGGGTGGGCCCGAGGGTGGGCCCGCCGGGGGAGGGTGGGCCCGAGGGTGGGCCCGCCGGCCCGAGGGTGGGCCCACCGGGGGTTAAGGGATGCTGCATAGCCAGCCAAGAAATCATTCCACCAGG